>JAANDH010000207.1:282081-349315 GCA_011799765.1 Nymphaea thermarum | reverse complement strand
CAAACATTAATATATAAATGAGACAAACTGCTCAAAAATGTCAATACAGAAATGATGCCTTGGCCCCTATCCCAAACCCACTGTCAAATATTGAGGAGCTTCGATTAATCTCGTGCAAACGAAACCAAAGAGATTTCTTAAGGTTTTGCAGTATTCTGATTGAATCTTAGTAAAACAGTTGATTGTTCTTCCAAAGGTAACGTAAGATGATGCTGATGACGAAGAAGGAAACAAGAGCTTTTGTATTATATATACATTTACCAAGCTCTCGCTGCAAACCTCGAACATTCAACATTGTATTTTTTTTTTTTTTAATAAAGCACCTGATTTGTGTTTCAATGATGATGCTGATGAAGGAGAAGGAAAGAAGGGGATGAAGAGCTTTTGTAATTTAGGGGTTGCAAAAATATTTAAAATTTGGCATAAACCTATAAGGTTGTCGAGAGTTATTCATTTGACTGTCAATGTACACTCATCAATATATTGAGAATTTTCGCAAGACCAGATGCATTATGCATGTAGCTGGAGAAGTACTAAATCGACCATGGAGCGACCTGATTTCGGGTACATAACATTAAAACGAAAAGAACCTTGTATAAGGATTGTATAAGGATTAATGCCAACTAGCATGAGACTAGCCAAAATCTCTCATGCAAGTAAATACTTCATTTGTCCTACCATTACAATGGGAAATCTATTGACAAGCATAATAGCTAGCTGCACTTAAAAATGCAAAATGCTGCCTAATACAAATAAGTTTTTTTTTTTTTTTTTTTGAACTTTTCAACCGTTCTGTCGTTTTTACTAAAAAGTAAGATCCCAAACCTTAGAGTTACTCCATGTAGCTGCCACACAGGTAAACTATCTTTAGTATTTTTTGGGCGCCATTGTTTAACTTTATACTGAAAAGGTTCATTGGCTTCCAATGAAAGCTTATATATAGAAGGCAATATCTATGTAACTCTAAGGCATGTCAAGGATTTGATAAAATAAGTTTTTAAGTTTTTCAATGATGTTGTCCTTGACATTTCACGAAATACAAGTTTTGAAATGCGATGATATCCTGTATACTTGCCACATTTTAGAAATTTAAAAATCAACCGCTAGATCACATCTATATAATTTAATATGCAGAAGTAACTAAGATGAACTTTCCCGAGGAATTAAATTAGCAAAGCTAATATCTAGCTTGCATAAGCTGCATTCCGAATTCGAATGCCGATTCGCATATTGAATCTTGTTATAGCCAATATATTGCTGATCTAATTTCACCTACTTTATCAAAACCGATTAATTAATTTTCAAACTCGAATAGCTGATGCTGCATGCATTTATCAATCTTAAAGTTGAGCCTTTTTGAACAATTGTCTCGTCACAATAAATGATCAATTAAGAAAGTTAGTAAAGTGAATCGTAGGAGAGGTAGGTAAGCTAGCGCATAAAAACTGAATTTCAAGTAAAACGTCGGAGTCAGCTTCATTAATTGTTTATGAGGGCCAAATCCAAAACTGCCTTTGGATGAAATGAAAATGTAACTGCAGATTGTTTAATTTCATATATGTATATGTATAGGAGGCATGACTTTTTTCTGCGTGCAGTAGGTAGAGCAGTACATCAAAATTGAAGGTGCATTGACTCTATTCTAGTCACGGACACAGCTTTAAACCCACATGAACCCCACATGGCATGAGGAAATTCAGCCCTCTAATGGGAAAAAAAGGGGCACGACTTTCAAACATCAAAAATTAATTTATCGGCCATGAACAAATCTGCTTGTTGATATTTATTATTTTAATCTCTCTCTCTCTCTCACACACACACCATTTTATTAAACATTCTAATAGCATTTGATAGGTTCGAATCTTAAATCTAAGGTTACATAAAAGGGTGTGTTTTGAAATATGTTAGTTTAAACAAATTGAGGATCTTAGGAAACTTAAGTACATGCTACACGTTAAAAACCATAAATTTACACTCGGATTGGGAAGGAGGTCTGACCTAAATCCTAAGTCACAGTGGTACGCCACTGTGGTGGTGTACCACGTACCGGTATGGCCTGGATCTGGATCTGGGTCGGATCCAAATCCAAACATCATTTTAACTTAAAAAATAAAAAAATTTACTTGTTTTTTTGTTTTTTTGTTTTTGTTTTTTTTTACTTTAACATAAGAAGTCTCATTATAACTTAAAAAAATCATGATTTTAAGTTACTTGTGGTTTAATTATATATAATAATTATGGTTTATTTTGTAAATTAATTATATATAATAGTCACTGTACCCGTACCATGATTTTAAAAAATGTCGTACCGCCATACCCTTACCGCCGTACCGGGCCGTACCCATACCCATACCCGTGTGACATAGCCTAAATCCATGAATCGCCATAAATCTCAGTGAAACAAACACAACCTAACTTATTGTTCAGTACGAAAAAAAAATGCTAATCACAAGATTGTGACATTTGGCAGCAAGAATATTCAATAATCAACTTGAGTTTGTGCTTGTAAGCTCTATTGCTTTCGTCGAGTTTCTTTCCTTAGAGCGAAGAGATCAACCTTACTAAACTAAAACACTCAAAGTTCCCTTCACGTATCACACAAAGAAGTAGTCGGACCCACAGATTAATCTCAAGAAAAGGAAAGGTTATATGCAAAGGACAAGTCTGTTTTCCATCAAACTCAAAAGAGTGCAACCGATAACTTCTTATTTTGCAAAAGTATAGAAGCTAGCCCATCCTAATATTCTTCTATATATGCATCCACCTACAGACCTAATTAGGTCTTCTGATTTCCACCAAAACCATGTGACTTATATTAATATAGACACACTTCTTAGACAAGGTTAAAGTTTTCCTTCTTTCTTAAAGCAAGAGGTAACCATTTGTGCGATGCAACTACTTTTCATAACATAGCTGTTCTGGTAAAAAGGAATATTATAAGGTAAATGCTACAATTACACTCTAATGGACTGGTATACCAGGTCAACTACTTTTTATGACATAGCTGTTATGGTAAAATGGCATATAATATTGTAAATACTATAATTACACTTTAATTGACAAGTATAATGAGATTTTCAAGTAACAGTGGTAAGTATAGAACAAAAGAAAGATGACCACAAAGAAAAAACAAAAGAAAAAGAGATGTTGACATTGTGTAAGGAGAGAGTAGTAACGAACCATCAATTAGTTACCAACTTTATAATGGATGCTTAATGCTACAGAGACGGCCAGAACAAGTTTGGTATGTGGGCCCCATTTGCATTGGAAGGCTGCCCCTCTCTCTCTCTCTCCCCAACAAACCACACGCCAAAAAAAAAAAAACAATGGAGCTCACTACAAAAACCAGAGAGTAGCCAATCCAAGCGATCCACAATTAGTTATGGGTGGACAGAGATCGGATGTCTGAAGCAGGATTAACAAGTGAGATGCGGACTCGACACAAAAATGTTCCTAAAATTAGTGAGAGAAGCACAAAACGCGCATCCACCTTCAAGCTGGCTGCTCTCTCAGCCATCTGAGCCACTGCTTTTGGTTAGAGCTCATCTATGTTAGCATTTCAGTTTCAGGGTAGGGGTGGAGTGTAACAACCCGGCTCACTCCTGAGTTCGAGCCAATGTTTTGACGAATCTTAGCCCGTTTCCTAATAATTTCGACTCCAACCCTAAAAAAACTAGGAATCAAGATAATCATCTCATTAATAACCCCTTTTTATAAGCCCTTTAAGATCTCTCACAATCTTTAATACAGACTTAACTTTTGGGTTGTTATAATCCACCCCCCTTAAAGCACACGCATTCCCGCATGTGGGACCTCAGGTTCGAGTGTTGAAACTGCTCTGATATGTAACACTCGTTTCTTGCAAGTCAGGTTGGAGCGGGTCCAGACCCGGATCCGAACCCACTTACATGAAGAGCCTGTCGCGCGAGGGGCTCTTCTCTCGCGTCTTCCCTCAACCTTCCCTCTTCTACCTTGTCCTGTTGGGTTGCACATAGCACAGAGAAGAAGAGGCGAATGATTGAACAATGACAACAGAGGTTAACGACGATGGCGGCAGCGGCGACGTCTAGGTGAGCCCATCGGTCTCTCTCTCTTTTCTTTTTTCTTCTTTCCCTTTTTTTTTTGCTCCTTTCCATCGTTTTCCCCTTTGTCCCGACTGTTCTCGTCGAAACCCCCCTCTTTCTCTCGTGCTCCTCATTCGCAGCTCTCTCCCCATCTCTTCTTTCTTTCCCTCTCCTGTGCTATCCCCCTTCTTCTGCCACTCCCACACTCTCTCGCCCTCTTTGCTGCATTTCTTCCACCGCCACTCTCTTGTCTCTCCCCTTTGTCTGAACCCCCTCTCTCTGTCTCTCCTCTCTATCAGCGCCCTCTCTTACTTGTTTCAGCCACCCTCACTGCTATCATGGGAATCTTCTTCCGGCAGGCTCTCATTTTGACCCCCTTTTTCGCTAAAATATTACCTTATTTATTTCTATTAGTCGGTTTGCAGTTTGGGGACGCGTTTTTCCCCCTTGCTTGTTTCAGCCACCCTCACTGCTATCATGGGGATCTTCTTCCGGCAGGCTCTCATTTTGACCCCCTTTTTCGCTAAAATATTACCTTATTTATTTCTGTTAGTTGGTTTGCAGTTTGGGGACGCGTTTTTCCCCTTATAGCAGTGAGGTGAATGTGTTGGTGGGGGTAGCATTGAGGGATTTTAGCCGTTTGAGGACCTCTCAAACTCGTGAGGTGGCTGCCGGGAGGACTGCAACAGTTCAGACTCTTAAATTGGGGTGAGCAATGCCTAATCGAGCCTAGATTGTTGTATATGTATTGTTGGATCATATATAATTATTAACAGAGCATGCTAGATTTAAGATTTGATGAATTAGGATGTTTGTTAATGACGTTACTTTTTGGGGAAGGTATAGGACTCATGTGGAGGAACGATGATCCATGTTTACAATGATCTTATAAGCATGATGGATTGATTTTCGAAGTGATTTGAAAACATGGTAGAGATTGTATTGTTGTGGATAACGTTAGAATCATTTTAGTGAGCTTGGAAATATGATTCTATCGATGTGCTTATACGTTGTATGTTGAGAATCTTATGGTGGGAAAGACACCCCAACTAAAGAAAACAAGTGAGAATCATACATTTTATAGGTCGAATACAAGTTTTGAGTTCTAATCATTGGTGGCAACCTCGAGGTTTGGGATGAGACCATCTGGAGGGCTTTGCAGGTTGACACCCTCTTGAGGCGATGACATGCATCAATGATTGTATTTTTAGATTTGTATATATAAGCGAAACGAGTAGAGAGCTTACTATTTGATTATGTTTGCAGGTACAACGGATACGTCAAGTAGGCCTTGAGCAACGTGGGTTGTAGTTCGAGGTGTTTAGTGGACGCGCGATAGGTATAGCGACATTCCAGGTAATTCCCTGCCTGGGGCCAATTTGTGAATGTGTGTTCCAAGATCCTTGGATCCTCGGATTGGGATGTGATTGAATGATTGTAATGTGATTGAATGAATGAATGTATACATAAGATTGAATGTATGTGATTAGTTGTGTTTTTTTTTAAATGACTACGCATTTGCACGTGCATGCTAGAATTGATAACTGCTTAGAACAGATGAGGTGGGATATCGAGTCGAGTGTCTCCTCGACCCCGATTGTGCATTAGAGAGTATCATAGAATGATAATTGCATAGGACAGCTACGAGCCAATCACAGATCGAAACTACTCTTCGTGGTTTGACTAAGTTTTGAAAGATGTGACTGATGTGTGTAATTGTGAATGATTGGTCATGTGACAAGTTTTGTTTTAGAAAGCTATTAGAAGCTTGTTTTGAAAATTATTACGCATTTGCATGTGCATGCTAAAATTGATAACTGCTTAGGACAGATGAGGTGGGTATCGAGTCGAGTGTCTCATCGACACCGATTGTGCATTAGAGAGCATCATAAAATGATAATTGCATTGGATAGCTACGAGCCATCACGGATTGAGACTACTCTCCAGGATGTGACTAAGTTTTGAAAGATTTGATTGATGTGTTTGATAAGATGTGATTATTGTGATAATGAATGTGAATGTTGTGTTTGTTGTGTATACATTGCCGCGGACAATGATGAAAATGAAGGAATGGAAGGTAGTTGTACCCATATTGTTATGACGGCTAGCCAAGAATATTGTTGTTATTTGTAGTCCTCGTGTGGAGGCAATTGGAGGTGTGAGTGCACTCGTGAAGTGCACCAACCTCATGAGCTAGCCAGTCAGTTTGTGAATGTGTTAATTTAATAACAATAATGAATGATTAAGAGATTAGAGGCCAGTGGGATGTGGCTATGTGTTTGGAGGACGTCTCATTTTTGCCACAGGTCTCGCCTATTCGGAGCGCAGGTGGTGCAAGGTCCCAGGGTACAGTTGTATGTTGTGCTTAGAGCGTTGGGCTCCCACCTTCCCAACCTGGGTGTCTTAGGGAAGACTGAGTATCTCTTCTTGGAATTCACACATCCATGGATGAGTGTTCTACCCCTGCAGCGGATGAAATGGATCCATACTATTATGGGCCACTACGAGGGTTGTCTCTCGGCTGTAGGCCGCCCATGGTGTGCACGTGCCTGTGTTGCACCCGCAGGAACTGTTAATTCACTAAAGTTAATGGAAATGTAATGTATATGATTGAATTTATGTGATTGATGTGCATGTGAATGATATGAAGGCATGTGACTAAAACTGTTATCTTGGCCATTGAGTGACATTTACATGTCGTAGTCTACGTGAGGGGCTTTCTTGGTAAATGATGTGACTATGCCCTAACACGGCATGATGATGATTTGTTTTATGATTGTATTATCTCTTATTTGAGCCATACATCAGAGGGTTAGGGATTTTCTTGGCTTATTGCCATACTGCGAAGGCTAAGCCTTCAGTTGTTTTTCTTCTTTCAGGTTTTTGACAGACTTAAGGCAGCAGGTTGATCATATGGCTCTACTCACATCCTACTGGAGAGGTTTTGGGTCTTTGGTAGTGTCGGTGCGTCATGGTTTGGTCTTTTGGTGTCTTATTTTTGTTAGGCATCAAAGTTGTGGTTTGGGGCATTTTTGTCATACACATAGAAGTGATTTTGGTACAAATTGAAATTGTTATATAAAATGAAAGTTGCCTCACTGTTTCGAATGATATAGTCTCATCCTTTTTGAATTGTTGTGTAGTTGCACCTCAATGCTTTATGTTTAGAAAAAAAAATCTTTTGTTTGAGGGTCAAAAGGTTGGGCTGTTACATGATACCACTGTAATAATCTAACCCATTCCTGGGCTCATGCTCCTGGTTTGTCGAATCTCAACCCACCACCTAGCAATTTCGGCTCTGACTCTAAAATGACTATGAACCAAGACAATCATCTCATTAATAACCCTCCTTTATACTAACTAAACTTTTAAGGTGTTACATGGAGTGCCTACCAAAAAAACTCTCATCCACGGCCTTGCCTCAGATTCACTATTAATGCCAATGGTTACACTAGTCCTGCCCTCCATCCTCGTAGAAGCAATTTGAAGATCCACTTGGCCCCTCATCGTTGTAGCAACTTCTGGGTCTATACAAGTTGAAAGCCAGACTCGCAAGGGCAAAATATCTTGAGGATCATGCCTCAAAATACAAAACCACATCTCCAAGCACCCTTTCCAGAGCCAACAGAACGTCTCCCCAGCCCCTACCCTTGTAAGAAATCCTTGAAGACAGGGTCAAGGTAAATGTATGAATCAATGACTTTGCTTAAAAGTGAAAGACCGAGAAAATTCAAACCTGATGGTTTCATCTATGTTAAGGCAATCCATTCAGTGATATCAACGAACTCAGCATAGGACGACAGATAACGTCCCAAACAATCAGGTGCTTGCCTTTATCCCGATTGCTTCCTCCCACGGGCCATAACTGAGGAAAGCTGCTTCACAACTTCACTACGAAGAAGAAAGACAGAGGACCAAAAACTAATCACATTTTGCATAACATAACCGCGTGAGGCATATCTTGCCTGCATAAGAAAGTATTTCCACTTTCCAATTGGCTAGCCTTTTGCTAACTTTTTGAGTAAGAGAGTAGCATCACTCCTCTTTAAGTTGGCCACAAAACAGATGCAGGTATGTCGCTGGCAAAGACCCTTCTTGCCAGCTCAAAATGTGTTCTGAATTGAAGGCCAGCAAGATGTCTGTTTAAAAAAAAGAATTAGAGGAAAGATTTGGAGGGATTTAACATTGAGCCCCGTAATCATCATCAACAAAAGCCAAAAGCGGTGGACAACGACCAACCCTTGTAATGTTTGGGACCTCAACAAGACCAAGATCAGCTTTAGACTTGACTTGTTGAGAAAACATCTCCATGATCAGGATAAAGAGATAAACGAGACAAAGGATCCCCTTCGCAGAGCCCACGCCTGAAAACGAACTAATCGCCCTGCTTTGAGCCAGCAATCCTTTGAAGAATAGGTTTCATTCGATTGGCTAGGCATTTAGAGATGAATTTGTAGTGGAAATTGCAGAACGCTATGGGGCGAAAGTCGTGAATACGATCCGCGCTTTCTTTCTTGCGATGACCGATCGATTCATTTTTCTCACCAGTTATTCAGATCTAACAAGCTGCTGATAACTCGCACAACGTCTGTGCCCACCAAATGCCAGTATGCCTGAAAGAAAGAGGCTGGTAACCCGTCTGGACCTGGAGCGCCGCTGTCCATGTCTAAGGAGAAGACAAAGGACTTCGCCTCCTCCTCCTCTTCAGAGACCAGGGCCATGAGGCTAGTAGCATTTTCTTGGTCTGTCACCTATGGACCCTCATTGCAGCTATCCAACAAATCCCCGGCGAGACCCTAGGAGAGATTGGAAATGGGCGCTACAAACAGCCTGGATCTCGATAGGGCGAGTACCTGAATGCTGAAGCTTGGTGACGTGATTCTTGGCCCTTCTCTCCGTCACCACATTCTGAAAGTACTTTGTATTGTTGTCCCCTTCGGCCAGCCATTTGATTTAGCACCAAATTTTTGCCGCCATTGGCTTTCTTCCTCCTTTCAGAGTAGTTCAACTGCATCATAGCTCGCGATCTTCCATTTTGCCAAGACATAGCCGCTCTGCCTCTCTTCACACTCCATTTGAAAAATGAACGCGCCTCAGCGACACATAGCATTCGTTCTACTACCACGTCAAACCGACTCCCTGTGTTTGACATTCAAATCGCGACGCTCAACACGCCATCGATTGCACATGCGTACATCAGACGTTCTATTATCTGACCGCGTACACGTTCACGACTTCGACCATTATATATATATATACACACACACACGCAAGTTTGACAACTATTATTGGAAACAACTCAAACAGCTTAATATTCATGTTTTGTCGTTAAAAACTCATAGTAAGTATTCTTAAAAGAAAGATAGAGATTGTTGTTTGATAATTAGTTGTTAGAATTTAATTAGCAACATATATTTATACGCCGAGTAAATATGAGATACACATACATTAATCATGATTTGTCAAATTAATTTAACTCATGACTATAAAGTGTTAGGCGTGTGTGTGTTCTTTTTAAATTTTGCAAAGATGTATAACTCTATGCAGTAATACGAAGACCACTTTTTCTGCCGGGTCCAACTTTATCAGCCTTCGACTGGTTCCCCATTCTTGCAAGTGATTGTTTGAAACGTGGCCATAGAAGTAGGTGCGAAATCTCTGATACCACACGTACAAAAAAATCAAAGGAATCAGATGCATGGATTAGGTTTTATAAGTGATCATAAATTCCTAAAGAACTATTGGCATTGAAGGTTTCTTCAATCTCCAACACCATACATTTCTTTCTCTCTCTAAAAGCCAGAGTTTACATCTGAATGCTACCTTTCATCTTCACTCCAATGGTTAAGTCTCATAATGATTGAATAACTTGCATTTATGCTACCTTTGAAAAATAAAAATTAACATAGAAGCTCGTTCACCCGTTTTGGTAAGGTAACTCACCCGCATCCATGATGGCATGTTGATGGATCCATCATGATGGGGACTGAGACGGCCATCGACGTTGAAGCAACAAGTGGGCAGCTTACAGGATGTCAACAAGTGTCACATGCCCAATGGGCTTCTTCACATGCGGAGAACCGAAGTAGCCACCCATCGAAAAGAAAAAAAGATCACGCACCACCCCCTTAAAACTCGCCGATCCACCACGTATGCATCACGGATGTATGATGGTAGCTCATGTGATATCTTATTATAATAAATGACAACAATGATATTGGTGGTGGGTGATGGCACATCATGCATGTAAGTTGGTAGTCAATGCATGATGGTAGTTCATGTGATGTCTGATGATGATGGTGGTGGTGGTGACGGTGACGCGGAACCAAAGAGAGAGAGAGCGGGAAGTCAGAGAACGGGTCAGTTAAGAGTATATTTTATGATTAAATGTGTGCGTGTTATATTCATTGTAAAATGCTTGAGAGGCGTAGCCAACAGATTGGTCGGTTTTAATTTTTAATGTGCGTTTCTGGTAGAGTACGATCAATGTTATAAAACACGACTCAAGGCTTTTTGGAGAAAAAACGGGCAGTGAGGCGCATGCATCCCTGAAGCATGAGTCTCATTGGGTTGAGGCATACGCCTCTACCTGTGGTACGTTCCACGCTTGAGGTGTACGCCTCAAGGACAAAGTCAGAATATTAGTTTTGTTAATTAAAAGAAGTTCAAAATTAATAAAAAAGGTTAATGAGTTTCACGCGTAGCCCTAATTTAACAGATTTTGTATTCCTAAATCTCTTATTATCAATCTCAAATCACTTGTAAATTCAACTATTCCTTCACCTGTGAAATTATTAGAGGGTAGAGGAAGCTGTCGGAGCCATCGCCAACGTAAAAAATGGGTGGAGGAAGCTACGACTGCCGAAGCCATCGCCAACGTCAAAAATCCATCATTCGTAAGTCTCTCTTGTCTCCACACTTCTGTTCATGGCTGGCGCTGGCTATGGCCACCATCTTGCTGTTTTGGCCCATGACTTGCAGCCCTCCTGAAGCTATTTTCTCTTCATGCCTTCTTTTTATTTCGTGACCGAAAGAGAGAGGGGGAGGCGGCGCTGTTCATGCCTTCTTTTATTTCGTGGCCGAAAGAAAGAGGGGGAGGCGGAGGGGAGTTTCGGGGCTGCCCTCTTAATCTATTTTCTTTTCTTCAGGCATTGCAGTCATATGCATTGTTTTATTTGGGTTGGGTGGTCTCATCCATTGTATCTTATCATAAATAAGATTTGTTGTGCTTAGGTGCATAGGTTGATTGTGTTGGTGCATCGATGACCATCCAAATTTCTGTCTTACAAATAAAGATTAAACGACCAGTTCAATGTAACCCTCTTTACAGTGAAAACAACATTTGGTTATCATTAGTCTGTCCCAACAAATACACGTGCGGTCTCTCTCATATGAGAAAGAGACAACCTTAGAAAATGATCTTTCAAGCAACCGTTGCATGACCCTAGGGACCACTACCCTTTTATATTATAAGCAATTACAGATTCAACCTATCAAAGAATCTATAATTACATACAGGTATGTATACATTATAAAAATACCTCATACCATATTAAATGACGTAATATCCCAAAACACAATCACTTAAGCGGATATTTACATTAAGACAACCGTAATGTCTACAATTCCTCATAGACATGTGTTGGCCCACCAAATGATTATTACAATCTCCCACTTTGGCCAAATATGTCTTTATACATTCAGACATTACATAAAACCTTAGGAGCTCATAACTATTATCTTATTGGACGTCATTTTCACCAATCTCGTCCATGACCATATCAATACGGAACCAAAGCGGCTTTTGCTATATTAAAATTAGTTAAACCTTCAATGATCACAAATGTTAACACAATCAATGACATAGATCTGATATGGATGTATAGCATGAGAACTACATCTAATGTGATTACAACATGTCTATTCTCAAATGGCTCTACTTTAAAACCTTATGCAGATAAAAAATACAAACACAGAATGGAACCAAAGAACTTTAAACTATATTCTGCAGAGAAACTGATAATGGTCTATACATAAGAGCAAACAAAATATAAACTCTCACTAAATCAACACATCATCCAAGAATAACACATTCATACGAACAACATGTTCGTAGAAGACCTTAGGTGTTAAACCCTTGGTAAGCGGATCCACAATCATATAGTTTGTCTCCATATGCTTTAAAGACACCTGACCATTTTTTATCCTTTTTTTAACAACCAAAAACTTGATGTCAATGTGCTTAAGTTTTTGTTAATTACACCAAAAATGTGAAATTGAAAAAGGAAAATCTGAGAGCCCATGTGAAAGAAATCTACTCATGAGAGCCTCCTCATCTGAATTGAAATTTGACAACAAACATGTTAAGGAATAAAAGTGATTACAATGGGATACATATTAGAATTGCTGAGATTTTAAAGGTCAGGTTTAAAACCATGTGTTGCATTTTCCTCATGTTTGTTTGTTAAAAGTTGTGTATGATTTATTGTACTTTGCACACTCTCATTTCAATAGCAAAGAAATGACTTATAGGTTGGTGAAATATATATGGAACAATACTTGTCTATCTAGGTTACATGTTCTTCAGCAGTGTTGAGTTGCTCTTTTTATCTTTTTTTTTTTTTTCTAAAGTGTTCTACTTTTAATTGGTAGGCTGACTGTGACAACTCGATGATATGATGGAGGCATCGGCTCCTTTGGTGGTGGCTTGCTAAATTAAAAGGAAAAATAGAGGAAAAGAAGCACCTCTAATTGATTTTATCACACATAATTGTCAAACACACATAATTAGTGGTGCTTCTTTTTTCATATTTTAATTTTAACACACATAATTGTCAAACAACTTTAGTTTATAGTGTAGTTTGCTTGTGCAAAATAGAGGAAAAGAAGCACCTTCAATTGATTTTATCAAGGGGGCAAGCTGAGCCATTGATGTTCATGTACTTACTTTTAGTCTAAAAAATTTGAGTGAAAAGATCGAAGTTTTGGGGAAGAAATTAGAAATCCTAGCTCTCTTTTTTCATTTTTTATTTTTAAAGTCAAGATAAATTTTATTTTGTTTTTTCATTTTGGAAGTTGGGGGTGATGGGTTGGGTAGAGTGGCTTGTTGGAGAATTAGTAGATACACTGTTATTATTCAGATTTTCTCAAACATGGGCTATTAAATTTGTTTTACATTTCCCTTGTTTGTACATTAGTCAAAAAGAGAAAATGAGTGTACATGTACATTGTATCGAGTGGTGTGCTGAGGACTGAAGATTTTCAGTCTAAACTTAGATTGGAAAAATCTGTCAATTCTATATATAAAAATGATTTTCAATCTATATATATATATATATATATATATATATACCGCCTTATTAACACAACCCAAACAAAAAAAAAACATTGGGCTGCGTGTGTGAGAGGGATTCTTCTCACAGCTTGAGGAACGCATGTTATTTATATAATAAAAAAAGAGACTGCGAGTGTGTGGGTGAGAGTTCGCGCCAAGTGCTTGAATCTGCCCGTGCCTGAGCAAGAACCGATAGAAGTCCTTGGAATGGGATGGACCGGTTCAATGGCAGACACTGGCGGTCCATCAGTTTAATTCATGGGTTGTGTTGTAGAAAGGTAGCTACTTTTTTGGAATGGTTCGATCATGTATCATTGTCAACAGGCTGCATAAATCTTTATTGTTTTCATTTAAACATTTGTTTTGAGGTTTTCCTCCAATCATTTCTGTCTTTAACGAGATTTTGATGTTTTTTCAAGCTTTCTAGTTGGCATTAATTTTGGCTCATTTTTCCTTCCAAAACCCTATTTTTTAATTCAACAAGATTTCAGTTTGATTGTTTCTCATTTCAATTTGTGCAATATATTGTTTCTAAACTTTTTCCAAACATACTGTTCCTTATTTCAGTTTGTCCAATAGGTTAGTACAATAGATCTATCGAGCTCCTACTGCTCTAATAAGTAGAATATATGTGATTTAGTCGAGTTACAAAAATATTTTCATAACTATTACGAATTTATGATATGGGACTTGTGGAACCTAATTTGTGAACCACATTGAGTACTAGTATTTTTCACAAATCCAACTGTATATATGGATGGAAAATGTTTAGATTTATGGGATTCAAAAGAAAATCACGAAAAGCGGATGCATATCAGATTTTATAAAGTTTTACATACAAGGGTCTTAGTTTTGTCTACTCATAAAATCTGATCTAAACATTGAACTTTCATGGTTTTTTTGTGACCTTACATTTTCATACAATTTTGTGTCCACCTATAAGGTTATATTTATGGAAAACAACTTAAAACATTGGAAGGCAGACATAGGAGGCAAAATGGGAAACTATATATGTATATCTTCCAAGAAAAAAAAAAGTTGAAATGGCCATGTTGTACACTTCATACCTGCACTGCATCTAAGCGACTTAGGTTATGGACTCTCCTGCCATGAACTCCTTTTGACAAATGAAAAAGGGGAAATTTTAAATATTATGGCAATACTCAATCTAAAAGCCACCATATTAATTGTTGTATAATTATATATCAACACTTTTAGAACTTATCTTCTTAAGTGTCATAAGTTCATATCCATTTCTCAAATTTATTGTTATAAAATATTAAACTTTTCATCAAAATAGAAGTCAAAAGTGTCCCATGGACGTGAGTCAATTTGGAAAAAAGAAGGCATCATGGATTCTCAAAACCACACCACCGCAAAGAAATTTCACATAGAGACTGTGATGAAGAATAAAACCTTAGTACATGAAGACATGAAAAGTTCAAGAAATCTCACTGTTCAAATTTCCACTGTAAGATGCAAAATTTTTTTGGCGACAAGGTACAAGATATTTGGTTTGGTGGCCTCACCTGTAATCTCATCGTTTGCATGCCACATTTGGTTTGGTGGCCTCACCTGTAATCTCCATTCACTTTCCAATTATAATTTGAGGTTGTCTGAAAAGGTAAGCGAGCATGTGAAATATCCACCTCCCCCCTTCTGCAGTATACTACACTTTTTGTTGGAGATAGTTTATGCACTCACCCTATCCTTGATCTATTTCATGTGAAATTTTGTCTTTGAAATAGTGGGCATGATTCTTGGTTTGCAGATTCAGAAAAATGTGTTTGTGGTCTTTTATTCTGGAGAAAGAGCCAAGTCTAAGATTGTGAAAATTTGTGAAGCTTTTGGGGCAAATCTTTATCAATTTCCGGAAGAATGGAACAGACAAAGGTAGATGATTGAAGAGATAATTCCGTTTGTCTGCATATTGGCTGGTTTTCTGCCCATCTCATGGTCACTATCAGCAAGCTTCCTTTTCAATAAAAACATGAGGATTATCACGAGGTTATGAGTTTTGCATGGTCCTAAAGATGTTAAAAACCTATTATCCTAGTTGGCTCAGTAGACATATCTCTTCATACTTCATTTTTTTCAATTAATCGTAAGCTGCTTTTCATGGTTTTGTTCTTCAATTCAAAGTGGATATCTGTGTATGTGAAACTTCTTCTGATAAATCAAACATTGTTAATAATGACTGTCAAAATTATGTACATTGGTTACTAGCATAGGTTGCAATATTGGGATTTTATAGCTTGAAATTTGATTGTTGCTACATCTTATTTATATGCTAATAATCTAATACTGAAAAGTTTTTGGTCCTGACCCGTCTGTGTTACTGATAACCCACTGACCTGAAGGTCTAGTGTTACATGGTCTTACTCTGACTTTTTACATATTGTAGTAAAGTTGTTTTCCCTAATAATTTATGCTAGTGGATCCTTAGGTCCTCCTACTCTTTTTCCTTTTTTAGATTCTTGTTTGCTGTATTCTCTTTCAGAATATAAGATTTCTGAAGTTTTTGTGATTATCAAATGCAGGTCTCGGGGAGGCTTGCAGAATTAAAGACAACTATAGACCTTGGATTAAGCCACAGAGAGAGCGTCCGGGGCAATATTGCACTGCAATTTGATCAGTGGAGCCTTTTCGTAAGTGTGGCAGCATATGTTCGTTGAATGGTTGTACGATCTTGATGTGGTGATAGAAACTTCTATATCAATAAATATTTGTCACTTCCAACCATGTAGATGTTGGACTTTCTGAAAATTAGCTTGAACCCCATTTATGCTTATCTCATTCCTTTGCTTNATATGCTAAGTCTTGATGTTACGAAAAAATGTTTAGTGGGAGAAGGTTGGAGCCCTGTGTTTGCAAAGAATCAGGCAAGACCCCTATCTATTTCAGTAAATTGAGAACAGTATTGGTGCCCTACCTGTTACTAGTTTGCAATATTTTGGAAGTTTCTGATTGTTTTTGTTCATAGCTAGGCCTTCTAGGCATTGGTTTCGGTCTCTGAATTCTAGTGTGTGATGTATGCAGATCCAGGATGCACTTCAGCGTGCAAGTTTTGACAGTAGCTCCCAAGTCGGAACCATTTTTCAGGTTCTGCATACTAGAGAGTCTCCACCTACATACTTCCAAACAAACAAGTTCACATCTGCTTTTCAGGAAATTGTTGATGCATATGGGTTAGTTACTTCATTTTACATGCTTTTTCCATCTCAATACAGAAAATTTCATAAAAATATCTTATTTGTTTGCTTTGCTCATGGTAACTCATGCTTTGTCCATCACCTTTTCATCAAGCCTTTCTTGGTCAGAAGGTATAGGCCGTAGCTGTTGACGACAAGGCCTGGACTAGAATTGTCAAAGCTTCAAGGATCAAGTTAAACATACAATTTGTAATGGGCATGAGACTAGGGATAAAAGTTGATGATGTGGAGGGGGTTGTACCTCAGTCATGGTCAAAACGAGAGTGCTTAACTTGGTTCTTCGACCAAGTTGAGCATGTTCTTTATTTCAAAATATTTAAGTATTTTTAGTGTTCTTCCAAATTGATGAATGGTTCTTATTTTTCTCAACCTCTTAATTGTGAATGTTTTTTGTGAATATGGAGATCAAAGAAAGCGGGAAGAATCCAGGATTATAGCCTTACAGGAAGATGGAAGGAACGAGGAAAAAAGACGCGGAAGGTGAACCGAAGAAAGAGAAGCGTCCGAGAGGGGAAGTTTTTTTCGTGCGAAGCCGAGTCGTTAGAGACTTTCAAGTCAAAACGGGACTCGAGTTCTCCCATCTTCCTTCGCGCGCCAGGCAGGACCGAGGCTTCCATCGAACGGCTGTGACCACTCGATCTGATGGTATTGGTAGATGCCAAACCGACGTGATTCAGTTGGGGAAAAGTCCGATAGACGTACACGATACGGTGGAAGAGGGGAAGAAGGGGAAGAGGGCACGGTGAGGAGGGAAGGAGAAGAGGGGGAGGAGGAAGACGGGAAGGAGAAGAGGGGAAGAGGGCACGGTGAGGAGGGAAGGAGAAGAGGGGGAGGTGGAAGACGGGAAGGAGAAGAGGGGAAGAGGGCACGACATCCGTCTGCTTCCGCGTGGCAGACGACGCCTCCCGGAGACGCCTCGACCTCCGTCTGCTTCCGCGTGGCAGACGACGCCTCCCGAAGACGCCTCGACCTCGACCTCCGTCTGCTTCCGCGTCGCAGACGACGCCTCCTGGAGACGCCTCGACCTCGACCTCCGCCTGCTTCCGTGTCACAGACGACGCCTTCCCTTCCCCTCTTCCCCCTCTTCTTCCCCTTCACCATCAAACGCATAAATCTTTTTCAAGAAAAAAATTTCTATTTTAACAAACACAATGAGGTTTTGAAAAGAAAGCATTCATAATTTTCAGAAACGCTCCCTTCACGATACGGTGGAAGCACGACTCGACTTCTTTTAGTTAAGGGGTGTTTGACACGCACAGACACAAAAAAACATGGACGAAAAGGTCATGGCCAATTAAAAGTGTACATAAAATGGTTTCAGTTCTCACCTATTATAACCGCCCAACCTCAACAATCAAGTTGAAACTTCATAATTGGTGAAGCTTCATGCTTTCTTTCTAAGCAAGAGGTTGACTTTAACACAATATCTTAATGCAAATTTGAAGACGTGAATTATGAAATTCGAAGTAGAACGCGAGTTAAACGAGACGAGAATGAAGGCTTTCAATATCGGGGAACCAAGGGACCCCACGGAGATGGTCCCGGGGACTCCGGCGGCCGTCGGGCTGTTGAGAGGTGGTTGACAGGGGCCTCCCACTCTCAGAGGGGGACCCCCCCAAACGCAGAGCTCTCTCCAAATATGGTTTCCGGCTTCCTCTTAAATCCCAAAAACATTCGGAACATTGTAGAACCAACTCTTTTTTAGCCCATCAGAAACTATGTGACCAAATAACCCGCTCAAATTAGGTGCTTATTTGATGTCTTTCAAAAATTACAGCCTCCCCATTTGTTTTTTCTCCTATCTATCACGTAACTGATATTTGTAATTTTTCTTTGCTTTTCCTTTTGTATTTCTCTTTTGAAACCGTCGGCATTTCCTTGCTCCTACATCTGCTTCACAATCAATGCAAGTAACTGTGATGCGACAAGATATTGGCATTTTATTACATATGCAGCAGATGACAACCACCACTTGACTATAAATGTAGGTGCTGAAAGCAACGTCTAGCGAATGTTTCTTGCTCTTTTCAACAGAAAGTGTAGAGACAAATAGAGGAAATGCCACCAGCTCCCAATGGCATCCTTCAATATCCAGTTCGTCATCTTCAAATTTTGAATATAGAACAGTCATGTATATCACCTACAAGCACATATAGATGTGCATGTGCGTGTGTGAGTGCAAGCGTGGAGAATAGACTTGCTCAATGCCACTCGGTGAAAGAAAAGGCTCTTTGGTTGTTTGATCACCTGGATCGCTCGCTATTTGAGGATCTGATCTAGTTCGGGATGCATAATTCTAGCAAAACTACTACATATTTGAGAAGCATGGATTTTAAATCTCCACTACTTTCTTGGCCCACATTAGCAATTGTTCTTTACGTGTTCGTTGCGGTGAAAAATACACACGTACAGCCGATTGTTAAAGTGTAAAAATGTAATATTGCCGACTATTTTTTGAATTTGCTCTTTATTTAAGGTAAAGAACAACTGTGGATTTCACTTTGTCTTGCTAAACTAAGATCATGTTTCAATCTTAAAAAATTTCTCACGGAAGTTAAGTTTCGATGTTAAATTGCAATTGTTAATGTGGGCCAAGAAAATTGAAATTTATTGACGTGTCCAAAGGATCACCATTGTCTCGATATATGGGAGTGTCCCTTGCTCTCCTGTAGCAAGGGGCGAGGCAGAGAGAGGGAGCGGCCATGGAGCCTCTGTTCTCCAGACTGGCCTTTGCACTCTTCGGCCTCTTTCTCACCGGGCTTGGTGTCGAACTTCTACGAGGCTGCAGTGACCTGGGTGTCCGGTGCTTATACCCGCCTCCTGCTGCTCCACCTCCTATGCCGGGCGGCCCAGGGACGGTGATGAGGGGACCTCCGCCTCGGCCTCGGCGTCGGCCTCCGCCGGCAATGCCTCCTCCGCCAGTGTTTGGACCGCCGGCAATGCCTCCTCCGCCTCCGCCAGTGTTTGGACCGCCGGCAATGCCTCCTCCGCCTCGGCCTCGCTGCCCCCCTCCGCTTTTTAAATACCAAGGCAGGTCCTTGTGCTTATCTGTATAGGACTGAACGTTGGTTCTATAATAATGGAGGGTCTTGATTTCGTAGGTGCTTATGTGTATAGTTTTTACTTTAAAACTGAACTTTGGGTTCAATAAAGAAGGGTTTGAATTTTCATGTCTGGCCCGCCTCTCTCTCCCTCTCCCTCTACCTATGAAGTTATTTTTTTCTTGTTGATCACGAAATGATCTAGAATACTGAACCTAAGGCTTGTCGGAATTGTTCTCGTTTTCCTGTGTTTTGTGTCCCTGCTCTTTGGATTCATTTCCAACGACGCCAAAAACTCATATGCCTCTCCAGTTTTTAGCACATTGTTTTTGTTGTTCATCATTGATGGGCTTGTCAGACCTTTTACAGAACACCATTTACATTTCATACAAGACGCCCAAAACTCATATGCCTCTCCAGTTTTTAGCACATTGTTTTTGTTGTTCATCATTGATGGGCTTGTCAGACCTTTTACAGAACACCATTTACATTTCATACAAAGCCCCAGTTTTTTTTTTAATTTTCAATAACTAATAAACTGGGAACGTTGATTTAAAAATAATAAAAAATTCAAATGTTTTGGGCTTAATCAGTTTTAAATTATGTTATTTGTAATTTATTCAGAAACCAAAGAACAGTGATTTTTACATAAGCAGATTTGTCTCTTACGTGTTTTATGCGATTTAACTTGTTATCTTCAAGCTAGTTGAGACTTAAACGCTTACGTTTTGCCTGATCTCATGTTGATAGTTAGAAAAAGAGGGGAAACAAAAAATGACGATAAAAGAATTAGAGAAATCATTATTAAAATCACGACTTCGATCGCGAGACCAAACAAGGAAGGCAGAGGCAGAGGCAGAGGCAGAGGCAGAAAACAGAAGCCACAGGACCGCTTCTTGCGGGAGAGAGGGAGAAAAGAGCTCGGGGAGGAGAGAGATTGGGTGTGAAGGGTTCGTGTGAGAGAGGGAGAAAGAGAGAGAGAGGGAAGGGAAGGGATGGGGATGGAGGGCGGGAGCTGCTGCCCGCCGATGGATCTTCTGCGGTCGGAGGCGATGCAGTTGGTGCAGCTTATCATCCCCATGGAGTCCGCCCACCTCACCGCCTCCTACCTCGGCGACCTCGGCCTCATCCAATTCAAGGACGTAAGCACAACAACCATCCTTCCTTTTCTTCATCCTCTTTTCTATCTCATCCACCTCCCAGCCGGCCGCACCTATGCTGCTTGTTTTTTTTTACCTTGTTGGTTTTGTTTTGGTTCCTTTCAACTTGTGGGGTTTTTTTGTGAAATTCCGCTTGTCGGTTCATCGATCGGCGAATCGAGCGTGAATCGCGATTCCACAGATGCCCTAATGTTGAAATCTGAGCTCATTATTTTCTAGGTTCGGTTGATTTTCTCGTCGGTTTGATGGTTCCGTTCCCTCCCTTCAGATGCTTCTTTTTGTCTGATGGTTGTGCATGCCAATATCTTGAACTCGTTCGGGAATAGTCTCATTGATATTATTTTTTGCAATTTAATCAGTAATGATGTGGCTTCATTTGTGGGCCTAGATTAGCAATAGTCTGATCGATAGATTACATCGACGGCGGACTAGTGGCTTGGGACTTTGGAGCCTGTAGATTTTAACGAGCGATAACAACATGACATGTTTGCCGGAGATGAACGTACGTATTTTCTCGAAACGGCGGACATTTTTCTGATTAGGGCAGCAATGTGGTCTCTTAAGAAGGTTTGCCCTTTGATTGAGATTCAAGTATGAAATCTTTGTTTTTTTTTTGTTTTTTTTTCCGAACTAACTCGATGCTAAGCTGGCCACGCGTCCTGGTTAGAAACCAGATACTGGAATCTGAAGGCCATATTTGGTAACCCATGTTAAATCTAGTAAAGAATAGTATTCTGTTAATAGGAATCAAGTAGCAGTTGTAATCAGCAACAATCAAGAATTCTGGTGACTATCTGATGCAACCGAAGAAGAGGGCTTCAGCCTTTAAGTTGAACCTGGATTATGATGCGGAACTGATTCTTCACGCTCTCTTCCATCTCTCACCCTTTCACTTACCTTTTCCCTCTCCCCCAGTCTACATTTATGCATGTATTTATCAAATATGAAAAGCTATAGCTCCTAAGTCCTAATGTACTTAAAAGGGACGATTTTTTCATTAAGGAAAGCTTGTTTCAGTAACAAAATCTTATTTAAAGCATAATTTTCCTTCAAATTTGAATAAATAACAAAAAATCAATATCTAGAGTTTGATGGGCAAAGGTACTTATTTCTTAGCGAATGAAAACCATCACTGGTTACCTTCTACTCCTTTCACCCTCTCTCTCTCTCTTTCTCTATACGTGTGTGTGTCTTATACAGTTCGTATTATGTTGTTCATACCTTCAGTGTTGGTCAAGCTTGAGAACTTGTTCTTGGTAAGAGCAAATATCTCATTTGCCATTTTTGTGAAGGCTTGACTAATTACTATCAGAGTATCTGTTATTTATGCAATTTGCATTTTCTCCAATCTTTCAATTTCCCCAACAGCTTGTTGACTTTTACCATATTTGCAACATGATCTTTCCAGCTGAATGCAGACAAGAGCCCATTCCAGCGAACATATGCTAATCAGGTAAATATTCTGCATGATATTTTCTTCATCTATTTGTTCATTGATCTATAAAATTGTCTAGTTTTTGTGTGCTTCAAGCCTTCAACACTAGCTAAACAGATGTTGCTTACTCTGGGGACAAGGATTTTTGTTAACTTCAGTTCCTGCTTCATTCTTCTTTTTAGCTTTTTTTAACTCCCAGATTTATACAAAGTAGTAAAAAATATTTGTGATGGTTGTGGTCATGTGACGTAGGTATTGTTGGAGAGGCTTATGCTCATGTTTGAGTTTGTATTTTTGGAATTTATTAGATATATAATTTTAACTAGTTCAGGATGTAAAATGCTGAAAGTACATGTTATCACTTCTGCTTCAGTCATAAATAAATTAAAGTAAATCAAGTATTTTATTGGTCCATAAAAAGCATGTATGGATGTGTATAATTGTGGTTAAGATACTTTTAAGATACTTCTAACAATTGGCAAAGCTTTTCTGATCCTTAACATGCACCTTCTCTTGGAAAGTGAGATGCTGGGAGAAGAAATGCATTAAGCCAAAATTCATGACTGGGTGCACTCATATGAATCTATTCTGAAGGGCAAGAAGAAGGTGAGAGGAGATTAAGAAGAAATAAAAGTACCCTTGATATCTCAGTTTGGCATCTTATCAATTAAATTACGCGTTTTAGCACAATTATTAAAAATACTTTAATCCATGCTGAAGGACAAGGAGAAGGGTTAGAAGAGACTAAGAAGCAAAGTGCCCAACATATCTGAGTTTGGGATCTTATCAGTTATATTAGGCATTTTTTGAACAAATACTAAAAATACTTTTTGTGTATATATAATTATATACTGCTTTACGGGTGATAAAAATTTTGATTGCAAAATTGTATTACTACATTTTTTATTGACTATGTCCTACAGTGCAAATGCTTTTCATGCTTTACCTAATGTATTGTTGAATGTTGCGCAATAGTTTTTCCAGGATCATGCCTCATTTATCAAGTATTGATAGCTTAGTAGAGAATTTGTTTTTCCTGATCACCAATAAGCAGGCTACTGATGTGTGTGCTTCCAATTCCACTTTAAAATTGATGTGCTAGATTCGAAGATGTGGGGAAATGTCTCGCAAATTGCGGTTTTTTAGAGACCAAATGACTAAAGCTGGGATATCACCATCAGGAAAGACTCTCACTAAAGCTGATATTGACATGGATGACTTAGAGGTGAGCTGGCTTTGGTAAATTTGTTTTCTCGAAGAATATTGAAGATGTTTTTCTGATAATGCCTGTGAACTTTGTTCACAACTTTCCTCCTGGCAGACAAAGCTTAGTGAGCTTGAAGCAGAACTTGTTGAAATTAATGCAAACAATGAGAAGTTACAGCGAACATATAATGAGCTTATTGAATATAAGCTTGTCATGCAGAAGGTATGCACTTCTGTTCTTATTTTATACTATAGTTAAATGTCTTGATGGAGGATAGGTTGTTTTTCTTTCCCAACTTCATTTTTTGTCTTTCATCTTCTATTTGTTACAGGATTCATCAACAGTGGGAAGGATGTTTAGGGTGTCTAATAAAAGTTATTCTTGAAGTTGGAGGTTTTGATTTGCTAATGTTATTCTCTGCATTCTTGTGAGTTTGTTTGGCGGAGGTATTTTGTCTGGTGGAAAAATCCTACTGAAGTAATATTAGTTCCAAAATCAAACTATGGTGCCTGTAGAGATATTAAAGAAGATAAGGAACTGATCCTGTATATGGTAGAGAAGAGTTCTCTTGGATATAATAGAATGGATGCAATAGCATGTGAGTGAAGTAATGATTAACTTTGAGCGACTTCTTTGATGTAAAGTAAACTTATGGTGTTCTACCATTTTGTGCTAAAATTTGTCTAAAAAATGCTAATAAGTGTCAGGCTTTGAGTCATTATCTTGCACAACAAAGGAGTCCTATTTGAGCTGGAGAGACAAGCATAATGTCTTCTTTGCTGTTTCTCACCTTTGTTACAATCTGTTGCAAATGTTGTAAATTGGCATATTCTAATTTTTTTTATTTGTGTTTAGGCCTTAGACTGATACTTAAGTTCATCAATTAAAGTTCAATCTTAGTTAGGGGAAGCATCTCAGCCATAGACACTCATTATGAGAAGCTTGTCTCCATAATTTTTTTCTCCCAGTATTAAATATTTCCCTTGATATTGAACTTCCATGCTAAACCATTTATTGACAACCTTCATGTTTTTATTACATATATATGTGTGTGTGTGTGCACATGTTTGTTCTTTACAAAAGAAGACCTTGGATTCAATATCTGGAACCACAGGTTGTAATTATCTCCTTGGATTGGGCATATCTTTCCAGTATGTCATTTACTATTTTGTTAATATTGCGAGTACAATACTCTGGAGTTGATCTTAGCTCTCCTTTTGCCTCTTATTTTATCCTAAGATTTTGACCAATAGGTTTTTGATGAATAAAAAGTTTCTGAGTAATTCTAGTTTGTGCACTAGGACTGTTTACATACTACAAGTCTACATGTCAAAGCGTAGTAGAGTTGATATTGGGCTTCTTTATGAACTTCAAAAGTTTTCTATTGGTTGCTTTTATGAATCTAAATTTTGAGGTCTTTCTTTAAACATCTTATAGTCTGACCATTTTTTCCCTTTCAGTGTGGAGAATTCTTCTACTCTGCTCGGAGTGCTGCTACAGCCCAGCAAAGGGAAATTGAAACTCATAATCTTCCGGAAGATTCTATGGACCGTCCATTGCTATTGGAACAAGTAAGAGATACAGTTCGCTGCACTCTTCTAGTTGTATGAGATTTCCTATCACTATCACTTTTTAACTTACAAATGTGGCTCTCACAGGAAATGCTTACCGATCCATCTAAGCAGATTAAGTTGGGTTTTATCAGCGGTCTCATACCCAAAGCAAAGTCAGTTGCTTTTGAAAGGATTCTTTTCCGTGCTACAAGAGGCAACATGTTTCTCAAACAAGCTGTGGTTGAAGAGCCTGTGACTGACCCATTGTCTGGAGAGAAGGTCTATAATTTGCCAATGTGTTGTTCTCACAGCGCTATATATGACCATATTCATTTATAAGAATGTTTTCTTTCTAATTTTGTAGCATGGCTTATGCACCAAAGAAACATTACACCAAATCAAATTTCTTACGTAACATTAAGCTTTGGGTGTTCTGTATGATGATATGTCTTTATTTCTTGATTCTCCTAGAGTTCATGATTCTGCTCATGAAACAACATAGCTGTATGATTAAAGTTAGAAGTTGCTGTGGGACTGATTATGAAGTCTTCCGGTGAAATAGAACTGAATACTCTCCCCACCTCCCCCCTTTTGCAGTATACTACACTTTTTGTTGGAGATAGTTTATGCACTCACCCTATCCTTGATCTATTTCATGTGAAATTTTGTCTTTGAAATAGTGGGCATGATTCTTGGTTTGCAGATTCAGAAAAATGTGTTTGTGGTCTTTTATTCTGGAGAAAGAGCCAAGTCTAAGATTGTGAAAATTTGTGAAGCTTTTGGGGCAAATCTTTATCAATTTCCGGAAGAATGGAACAGACAAAGGTGGATGATTGAAGAGGTAATTCCGTTTGTCTGCATATTGGCTGGTTTTCTGCTCATCTCATGGTCACTATCAGCAAGCTTCCTTTTCAATAAAAACATGAGGATTATCACGAGGTTATGAGTTTTGCATGCTCCTAAAGATGTTAAAAACCTATTATCCTAGTTGGCTCAGTAGACATATCTCTTCATACTTCATTTTTTTCAATTAATCGTAAGCTGCTTTTCATGGTTTTGTTCTTCAATTCAAAGTAGATATCTGTGTATGTGAAACTTCTTCTGATAAATCAAACATTGTTAATAATGACTGTCAAAATTATGTACATTGGTTACTAGCATAGGTTGCAATATTGGGATTTTATAGCTTGAAATTTGATTGTTGCTACATCTTATTTATATGCTAATAATCTAATACTGAAAAGTTTTTGGTCCTGACCCGTCTGTGTTACTGATAACCCACTGACCTGAAGGTCTAGTGTTACATGGTCTTACTCTGACTTTTTACATATTGTAGTAAAGTTGTTTTCCCTAATAATTTATGCTATTGGATCCTTAGGTCCACCTACTCTTTTTCCTTTTTTAGATTCTTGTTTGCTGTATTCTCTTTCAGAATATCAGATTTCTGAAGTTTTTGTGATTATCAAATGCAGGTCTCGGGGAGGCTTGCAGAATTAAAGACAACTATAGACCTTGGATTAAGCCACAGAGAGAGCGTCCTGGGCAATATTGCACTGCAATTTGATCAGTGGAGCCTTTTCGTAAGTGTGGCAGCATATGTTCGTTGAATGGTTGTACGATCTTGATGTGGTGATAGAAACTTCTATATCAATAAATATTTGTCACTTCCAACCATGTAGATGTTGGACTTTCTGAAAATTAGCTTGAACCCCATTTATGCTTATCTCATTCCTTTGCTTNATATGCTAAGTCTTGATGTTACGAAAAAATGTTTAGTGGGAGAAGGTTGGAGCCCTGTGTTTGCAAAGAATCAGGCAAGACCCCTATCTATTTCAGTAAATTGAGAACAGTATTGGTGCCCTACCTGTTACTAGTTTGCAATATTTTGGAAGTTTCTGATTGTTTTTGTTCATAGCTAGGCCTTCTAGGCATTGGTTTCTGTCTCTGAATTCTAGTGTGTGATGTATGCAGATCCAGGATGCACTTCAGCGTGCAAGTTTTGACAGTAGCTCCCAAGTCGGAACCATTTTTCAGGTTCTGCATACTAGAGAGTCTCCACCTACATACTTCCAAACAAACAAGTTCACATCTGCTTTTCAGGAAATTGTTGATGCATATGGGTTAGTTACTTCATTTTACATGCTTTTTCCATCTCAATACAGAAAATTTCATAAAAATATCTTATTTGTTTGCTTTGCTCATGGTAACTCATGCTTTGTCCATCACCTTTTCATCAAGCCTTTCTTGGTCAGAAGGTATAGGCCATAGCTGTTGACGACAAGGCCTGGACTAGAATTGTCAAAGCTTCAAGGATCAAGTTAAACATACAATTTGTAATAGGCATGAGACTAGGGATAAAAGTTGATGATGTGGAGGGGGTTGTACCTCAGTCATGGTCAAAACGAGAGTGCTTAACTTGGTTCTTCGACCAAGTTGAGCATGTTCTTTATTTCAAAATATTTAAATATTTTTAGTGTTCTTCCAAATTGATGAATGGTTCTTATTTTTCTCAACCTCTTAATTGTGAATGTTTTTGTGAATATTTTCATTTTTTCAAGGTGTAGTCCTCGTATATATATATGTGTGTGTGTGTGTAAAGCTGTGTCTCTTTCTCTCTCTCTTTCTCTCTCTCTCTCTCTCTCTCTTTTTAAATTGCTCCACTACAGGGCATGCGCTCATAGCTGTACCCATGCGACATTGGCTCACATGAGCTCAGAAGTCGAAAATTTCGTTGTCGACATTTCTCGATAATTTATTTTATTTCTCCAAATAAAATCAGTTCTGTTAAGTTTCTGAAAATTGTAGGAGTTAGATATCCTAGAGACATATAAATTATAAACTATTGTCTCTCTCTGATGTATCCCAATCTTAGCACAATGAAAATTTCCATGGTCTGGTGGCAAATGTTATGATGGAAGACCATATTTTAGAGTTGATGTGCAACTTTTAAAGGCTACATTTGAGGGGAGTAGATACATACCTAAAGTAACTGTTCCACCTTTAAAGACTAAATTTTTGAGCTTTATTCGATTAATTTGTGAGGATAAGATGCAGACTCAAAATAACTAGCTGTAGCTATTCCTTCTTTCAGAGTATTCCCAGGTACTGGCCTTGGTTCGCACTTGACACTCAATATGGATATGAATGGGCATGGCCTTGCTTCTTTCTCGTTGGGCTTGCAGATATTAGGACGACTGGAAGTCTGGAAGTGAATGCATGTGGACATGGCCTTTCTTTTCTAACATAGCATATGATGTGGCTGGAGTGGAATGGCTAACCCTTGTCTCCTTGAGAATGGTTGAAGCTATTTGAGACAGGCCTTGCTAGGATTGACTTGCTAAATTATTGGCTTAATTTAGTATTTCCTTTTTGTATCAAAGAAGAAGAAAAAGAGAAAGGCTATTAGCAGTGGTACTAGTAGTAGAAGAGGAAGAAGAAGAAGGTGTATCACCCAATGCTTTGGCTCATGCAGTCCTTGCAAGGCAGCAGTAGCCTGCTTGTGTATTACTGGGCTGTTTTTCAAGTGCTATTTCCTGAATTGTTCCAATAGATCTCAATTAGGATGATAATGGTTTTGATTGACTGAATGCTGTCATTAAGTTGTCAATAATACAGACAGAATGTGTCAACCTATTAATATAATGGTAAATGATTAACAAGACAATTGCCAGTTTTCTGCAATGAGTGTGACAAATTTTCTTTCACTTGCAGTGTGGCTAGGTATCAAGAAGCAAATCCTGGTGTATTCACTATTATCACCTTCCCTTTCTTGTTTGCAATCATGTTCGGCGACTGGGGCCATGGCATATGCTTATTGCTTGCAACATTATATTTCATAGTGAGAGAAAAGAAGCTTGCTTCACAGGTGACCTTTCTTTTCTCCCCCATGTCTCAATCCATTTCTCGTCATGGACCTATGTTTCGCAGGGCACCATATTGTGTCAGATTCATCACCAAAATTCTTATGCCTTGTGTATGCATTCTTTTATTTTTCAAAACTCTTGTAATAGTGTGTTTTGACCTCTTTCATATATACAGACACACATACAGATGCTTACACACGTGTATATCCCTTACAAGTCATTTTTCTTCATTTTCAAACATTGAGAGACAGATAGAATAATCTCATTATTACTGTTCTCAACTTGCAGAAACTTGGAGACATCACAGAAATGACATTTGGTGGCCGCTATGTTATTCTGATGATGGCACTTTTTTCCATTTATACGGGGCTGATTTATAATGAGTTCTTTTCAGTCTCATTCAATCTTTTTGGACCCTCTGCATATGAATGTCGGGATCCTTCCTGCAGGTAAGATGGATTTTGTTAAATATTTGTAGTCATAGTCATTCATGTCATCACTCTTATCTAACTAATTTCTGATTTGAGTTTACCATTTATCAGTGATGCTGCTACTAGTGGCTTGATCAAAGTGCGGAATGCTTACCCATTTGGGGTGGATCCTGTCTGGCATGGCAGCCGCACTGAACTGCCTTTTCTGAACTCGTTGAAGATGAAGTTGTCAATCCTCATTGGGGTAGCACAAATGAACCTTGGTATCATATTGAGCTATTACAATGCCAAGTTCTTTCGGAACAGTCTTAATATATGGTAAACTGTACCTCTTTCTTGTTTTAACCTGATGTTCTTAAAGCTTTTGGTTATCATCATGCTTTCTACTTTACTTTCTCCAAAACATTATGCCATGCCCTTTTTATTAGCACCACAAGGCACATATAATGATAAATTTGGTGAAACTTATGGTGAAAAAGTTCACAATAAAGCCACCATGAAGTGAGTGGGATGAAAATGAATGAGATTTTCTGAATAGGTATTAGCCTTAGGTGTATGAGGTTTTATGCCTGACAAAACAATGATTAAAGATGCTACATTAAATATTTATGTGAATTAATAGCATGATGTTTGGAGAAAGCAAACATGAAAAAACATGGGGTAGACAATTTAACATTCGTTCATTGCATTTCCACGTGCTTGAGAAGTCCGCCAACAATTCTTGAATCTTGCCATGCAAGAATGGAGTTCTTGCGGTCATGCTTGATCTTCCTCCTTGCAACTTCTACTGCTTCTCTGTTCTTCAGAATGTTATCTAGTTCCTGTCTTTTCTTTCATATGCAAGGCCTGTGCTCTTGTATTTGTGCCCATATGTTTCCTTTTATGTTTATTCTGTTTGCCATGACAGGTACCAGTTTATCCCACAGATGATATTTCTAAATGGCCTCTTCGGTTATTTATCTCTTCTAATTATTGTGAAATGGTGCACGGGTTCAAAAGCTGACCTGTATCATGTAATGATATATATGTTCCTGAGTCCAACTGATGAACTTGGTGAAAACCAGCTTTTTGCTGGTCAGAAGATGGTCCAGGTAACAATTGATCTTTGATATGTGCATGACTAGCCATAATAAGTTGAGCGGTACTGAGTAAATTGTTGTTTGAACTGGCAGATGGTATTGCTGGTCTTGTCATTGGTTGCAGTTCCATGGATGCTTTTACCAAAGCCTTTTCTGTTGAAGAAACAACATGATGAGGTATATATGCATTAATCTTGAATCTTTTATGTTTCATCATGGTGGCTTTGTTCTTGAAAAGTTTTATGTTGTTTCAGAGGCACCAAGGTCGTTCCTATGCTGTCCTTCATAATTCTGATGAGGACTCCTTTGAGCCTGATATGGTTCATGATTCCGATGAGCATGAGTTTGAGTTCAGCGAAGTCTTTGTTCACCAACTGATACACACCATAGAGTTTGTTCTTGGAGCCGTCTCTAACACCGCTTCTTATCTTCGATTATGGGCTCTTAGGTACTTGCGGTCTCTTTGCTTTCAGGCCTTTTGGTTTGCACCTACGCTTCTATGACATCCGTGTTCTTTTTTGTGCAGTCTTGCCCATTCAGAATTGTCAACCGTCTTCTTTGAGAAGGTCCTGCTTCTTGCTTGGGGGTAGGTTATTTGTTGCCTATCTTTTTAATATTTCTGATTCTTTCATGGTCTTTAAGACATTATTTGGTCTGATGATTACAGGTACAACAATATAATTATACTTATTATTGGAGCCGTCGTTTTTATTTGTGCGACTGTTGGTGTGCTTCTTGTGATGGAGACATTAAGTGCATTCCTGCATGCCCTGAGGCTTCATTGGGTCGAATTCCAGAACAAGTTCTACGAGGGCGATGGCTACAAATTTTATCCATTTTCTTTTGCATTATTGAACGAGGAGGATGATTAAATTTATGTTTCTAAATGGACCCGCGTCTATAGCCAGCTTGTGTACAAGTGAATTCCGGAGGTGAACAAGAGCTATAGCTCCTTTTTTGTAGAGCAGGTGTTTCATGGTACTGTGGATTGTAGCACATTGCATTGTCGGGGCTGTTTACTGCAGTTACATTTCTTAGTAGAACCTAAAGGTGCACATTTTAGGTTCGTATGTTGTAATTATAATAATCTTTGCATGTTTATGCAACTTCGAAATAATGGATACTAGAGTATCTTTTATTTTTAATAGTGAAGCTGCACTTCCGACTATTTGGAACTATGTTGGATATTCACGTCTAGTGTAGGGTGATCAGGCTTGAAGCAATTGTGTTCTTCCCAAGAATGATGCACCAAATGATTGACATTCGCAAATGCCGCTTTGAGGACTGGTAACATTGATATGGAGCCAAGCAATATTCTCTTCAACTTCGAGCACGTATCTAGCTATGAAAAATTCCAATGAACCAGCATTTACCTTGTATTTGGATGAAGAAAAAAGAAACAATACTAAAAGATGAAAGGTAAGGTAAAGAATGTGAGGGAAGGAAGAATACTTACGACAAAAACTCGTTTGTTAGAAGACGGAGAGAGGAAAAAAATAACGATATGTTTGTTTAGCTACATAAAAGAAACAAAAAGAAAAAAAGTATTTGTTTACAATAATATCTCTAACACTATATATATATAGGAGGCTTAGATTTCTTTGGGCCATTGAAGCATATTGTTTGATACCCATCAAGTGGTGTTAATCACACTTGTCAATGCATTAGGTGGCCATGATTAGATGGTGGGTTAGATACTTAGAGGATTTTACTATTTTTCTCTTATATATATATATATATATAAATAAATGAGTGGACGATGACTTTGGTTACCTAAAGTCACCTAGCTATCTAATCGATGTAGTCCATCTAAAGCAGATGGTTATGAAAAAAACAAGGGATGTTAAATGATGAAGTGACTGTAAAACACACACACACAATATATATATATATATATATATATATATATATATATATATATATATATATATATATATATATATATATATAGAGAGAGAGAGAGAGAGAGAGAGAGAGAGAGAGAATTTCTCCACCCATCCATCTGGTCTCTTACAGCTGCATGTGTCAGGTCGGATTCGTTGGAAAATGGCGCACAAGAGAGATGCTGCAATCGGTATTTTCTGTCCAGTTGGGGGGTTGTCCCAAGGTAAAAAATGTTCTTTCATTTCCCTTAAGATAACTCTCATTTCCTTTTTCCAAATCCAAATATAATTTCCTTGTAATTGCTTCCTTTCTCTCCTTATCAGAACACAAAATTAGCTATCCTTTCTCGTTTTTCCTTTCCCACTATTTCCCTCTATCAAAATAGGCGGTTAGACTTGAATTGCGAAGATCTTTTGTTAAAGTTCGAGAGACTTCGTTGGATGTACTACTATTTTTTGAGGGTGGTGGTTGTGCTACCAAAACATTCGGAAATCTCTTCCAATAGTTTTCAGTGAATATGCTATTTTGATACAAGGGTACATCATTTCCAAACTGCCATGCAAGAAAAACAAGTTATCAAGTTTTTCTACGTTCAATGGTGAAAGCCATTCACGGTTCAAGAAAAAAAATCATAGACCAAGATATTCGAGGTTGACAGCACTCCCGGCTTCCTGAATCGATGGCTCACTAAGGTGATATCGGGATATTCGTTTGTGCCGATATAAATGTATTGTTAAGTTTCTGGCCATAGTCAGAGGAGCTGACACCCTTTATTCACGACTTTCAGTGGCAAATAATGCTGGCAAGCTGGATAAAGCTGGAGATTCTCACAACTCGAGCGTGTTTTCGGTTGTGGGGTCTTAAAATAGACTTGTCTCTTCGTAAACGTGTCACGGCCCTCGTGCCATGTTGGACAATGGAGAAACATTTTACATGTTCGCTTTGATATGTTTCTAAATGCCAACGCTTATAAGTTCCAACTAGTATAAAGGTTTCTGCAAACCTTAAAATAATAGGTACTTCTTGGTCGTGACAAACTTTTATGAAATACCGGTCAAACATTCTCGAATGAGATCTCAAATTTGCAGCTTTAGTGCGTGGAGAATTAAGAATCACTATTGCCTTGCCTTAGAATTGATAGATTGTTTCCTGTTGCTGCTGCTGAGGCAAAAAGATCAGCATGGCACCAAAAATCGCAGGCATTGTGAGGTCGATCACCAACTGTCCGGATTGTAATGACCTGGGCATTGCAAAGTCAGTCAGGAATCGTTTGGTATGTGTCAGGACAGATCATCCGCTGTTGTCGCTTGCCAATGTAAAGCGGTCATGAGAGCGCGTTTATTAGCCACCGGTACAGTGCTGTCATAACGGGTATTTGTTAAACCTAGTGAAACTGCTGTATGAAATAACGGGCGACCGGATGTTGATTCACCGACGAAGCTTGCATCAATCTCTCTGACGTTCATACTGTCGTCCCTGCCAAAATCTGTACGCTCAATTATAACTGACCGGTTACTGTAGCTGATCTATCAAAGAATATGGAACACCTTAAGCAGCCATTGCTATTTATGGGTGCTCTCAATACTAGTACTTCTCGAATGTGCGGTCTGTAGATCTTCCAGATGCAATAATCCACGCAGCCGGGGTATTAAGTCCAGCACAGGCAACAGGACCACCAAGCAGAAGACCAAAGACAACTTGACCAAAAAAAAAAAAAGCTGCAGCAGCTTTCGAGGTGGACATAGCGCAACCATGGGTATGGGCAATGTCAGACGCGAGAGATAAAAAGAGAGAGAGAGAGAGAGAGTAAACTTATCATGGACTGATCAATTAGCATGAAAGCACAAGATTTGTCATCAATTATGATGGATTCTGTTCAAGAAACATGACGTTTGGTAAATAAAAGGAACTATAAGAACAACTTTCTCAAGGAGATGTAAACATACAATCAGAGAGCAGAGGGCAGGGTAAGATTCCCGGCGACGTTACACACACTGTACATGAGATGAGATCTTTAGAAATAGATAATGGCACAGTTACCATAATCAAACTCTTGACTCACCTTCCCAGGTGCTCTCAGGATACTCAAGTTCCTTACCTCCAGTTGGAAGCTTATGAAATGATGGTCTACATTATGCATCCATGAGATGAGCTTGAGGCGTGTCCTAACCTCTGCATGGGAGTCCGAATTCATGCAAGGCTCATCCGAAAGATGGGCTATGTTTCTACAGGGGTCGCACATGGAGCTAAAGAATTTGGAGGCACAGTTATGCCACCACCTCTTATGGATACATTAGAGGCCCCACGGTTTGAGCTTGCTTTGCTTATGAGATGGGAATCAAAAAACACAACAACCACCGTGATGTCGTCATGAAAATGTCGCCTCACACCTCGTTCAATCTTTTTCAAATCGGAATACCGCATTTCTCTCTTCTTTGCCGCTTCTTGAAGTGCAGCTTTGATAAGTTTCCTTGCGCTCCCCTACATAATAACAGATTCAAGATGCCAATTTCAAATCTTATTCCTGAGATTTCCTCGTCTTGCTCTGTCTTAGAAACTGAGAAAGCAAATAGCAGCTACATTGTCTTGAAAGACGGTTGAAAAAGAAACAAGCTTCTTGCATAAGAACTTTATTTTCCATGTGTAATCAAAAGCAGAATGTTTAATGTAGACTATAATTTCTGAAAAATTAGCAGGAAATAAGCTTTCAAAGGATATGGTTAAGCGAGAAATGGAGCCCAATAATACTTTTGTGTAATCTAAAGCATTGACAAATTACGCTCACAAAGAATGGGTCAAAATGATGAGGGCAGGAAGTAATTAATGAAGGGTGAAGGCACGAATTTAATGGCCATTTCCTGTTTGCTGTAGTAACTCCAAAAGGACTGAAGCCTCACGGACCAGGATAAAATGCATCAGAGATTTGTTAACCAAGCAAGCAAATATGTGCCAAAAGGCGGAGTTTTTGTTTTTTTCTTCCCCACTAGTTTTATTCTTTTTGAAGGACCTCAGAAGCAAGGCTCTGCTAAATATCACATGAAGTTGATGACAGCAAGTATGCAAGGTAAAAAGAGAAAGCTTCCACTTCAAAATAAAAGCTTACATTCCGGGGATGATTATGGACAAGTTCAACTGCTTCTTGGTTACTGAGATGCTCCCAAAGTCCATCAGAAGCAAATATGATGAACTGATCACATGGTTGCAGTGTGTGTACCTCGATCGATGGTTCAGCACTGAGTATTGGCCTTTTAAAGGGTGTAGGAAGGCGAAATTTAGCATATAATGGCTCCCTGTTGAATTCTGCCTTTTTCAAGTATATGTCACCGATCGATCTGGAAATCTTCACAACATGTAAATTCACTTATAAGATAAACAAATACTGATTTTTTATGTATAGTCACTAAGTCACTTCCTCACAACGGTATTCAACAACCACAATGAATCAACTATAGAAACTTAAATGCTGGAAATAAAGTTGGCATTTAACAAATAAAAAACTATTCAAATAATCAAGATCCCAGCAGCAAGATAGTAGCACTAGCACTGTAGCAGTATTGCTCTGTACAGAGCCTCACAGGCCAGATAGAAAACAATTTCCCAATGACAAAGTGCTTAACAACCTCTGTACAACCTTTTATGTAGCGGAGATATTATTTGTGCAAAAATAAGGATGTTTTTTCAGTAACCAGGCAAGTTTTTCCTTGTAATTCACCACCTCTTTGCAATGATTTTAGTCATCTGCGAAGAAGCATTCACGGCCCACTGGCAAAGATCTAGTGATGACACTAAAGCCGAAGATAGAAAAAAATAATTACTTTCACCAAATGGATTTGCATGTGAACATAAAGCACTGCCATAATGTTCCCATCCTTTTCCGACTAACAGGATTCACATGTTTTCAATCTTTATGAAGATTAACAAGGTTGACCACTTCTTCTGACCATATGGGCGGTGAAGATGGAGTTTCGAAGTCATTCCGATCATATAGATGGCAAAGTGAAGTTTAAAGGTCACTTTGGTCATATGGATGATGAATATAAGTTTCACAAGAAGGCTGCAGGTACCTGACTGGATGTCGATGCAGAAATAATTAATGAGAATATCCAACTTCACAAATAAAATAATCGTGCGTAAATTCAAGACTCGCGAGAGTTACTGTGTGCATTGGATCTCAATGCGCTTCCAAGCATAAATTTGCATCAGCTAGAAAAGGAAGGCTAGAAGATATACCTGTATAAGGCCCTTCACGCGCCACACATTATGCTTCAAGACTACTATATGTGAATCATCAGGATGCATTGAACGGAGCTCCTGCCTTACAGATTCATTACTTGCATTATGTTCTGTTGACAATTGCATGGCCAAAACTTCTCCCGTTTCCTTGATTATCCTCCCCAAAACAGCCCGAGAGTCACCCAGGTTAGCAACGTATAGCACTCCATTGCATATCACTCCCGCCAGACAACACGACCCTACTGCTGCAATCTGAGGGCGGTGAGGCCACTGTTTGGAGACAAGAGAGCAAAACCCTTCTTCTGTCGCAAGGATTGCCTTTCTTATGACATCTGTTGACATCGACTGTTGCTCTGATGCGAATTCTGCAAAAATAGATTCCTTCTTTCAAGCACAATATCATTCAAAGGACTTCCTTTTTCTTGTATTCATGACTCAACTCCGAAGACAACCCGAAAAAACATATCTCACAATGCAAATCGGGTTTAGTTTGAGGAAACAATAAAAAAAAGAATTAAATCAGTTCAAAGAGCAAATTCAGACGATAAATCATGTAGAAAACTGCCGATTGAAAGTAAGAACGAACAAATCCAGTTGAAACAGGAACTAAAGAATCATCTGCTTCATATCAATCTACTAAAAAATTGCCAATGTGAAAGAAAATTCAATATTGGGGAAAGACCCACTGGAAATAAGACGAGAAATGTTTGCAGCTGACTTTTTATATGAAAAAATCAGATCCGTAAACTTAGTTTACAAAAAGCCAGAAACCAATCCAACAAAAATGAGATCCCACCGCTTTATGAGATACTCCTAGGCAATCAGGTCATCAGAAAAGATACCAACACTAACCAGCGGAAAAAGATGAAGCAATGCAAAGAGACTCCAACTCTGTAACAAATTGGAAACCGAGAACGCAAAAGAACCAACACTGCAGAAACTTACTCCTTAGGTGGGGGAAGAGATGATCGTTGATGTACCGAGACGTCTCAGGCCCACCATGGCCGTCATAGACCCCAACGAACGTGCCGCAGGGGCCAGACTCGAGCGAGCTCAAGGCACCCGACTCTATCTGGCTCTGATCCTCAAGGAGATTGTTAGCCTGGACGACAGCCATCGAGAATTCGCCATTCAAATGCTGGCCGGAATCTTTATACCAGAGTAACCCATCCTGCCGTCCTACGGCTGCAGCGTCCGCCCCTCCGCCACCACTCCCCCTACCATTGCCGTATCGATTGCTCGCTGACGGCCGCCAGCAGTTGCTCACAAGCTTCATCAGATCTGATAACATCCCTCATCTCACCCAAACCAACCTCCAATTTCTTTCCCTAAGTAACGAACACCGCCGTGCAGAGAGGAACAACCCAAACCCTGATGCGGAAACCCTAGAAAGATCAGATAGGGAGGCGCCAACAGTTACCTTCTTTCCTTCTCTCTTCATCCAGGGATTATACGGAGACCCAAGCAGGTGGAATTGTATGAAAATCGAGATCGGATCCCACAGAGAGAAAGAGAAAGAAGTTTCTATTCTGGGTCTGCTTGATCTCTCGCCTTTTTCCTTTTTTTTTTTCACTATCAGGCCTCACCAGACAAAACCCATAAAGCCCAACATGGAGAGCAAGCGAGACAGCAAGGCAGAAATGAAATAAGCGGGGGAAGAGAGACAGCCAATAAAATGGAGAATGGAGAAAAAGAGAGGGAGAGAACTCTGGGCTCCACGAAGAGTCTCAAAATTTATTTAACGCTCGTAAGTCACAGATACACAACTCACAAGAGGGGAAGAGGGGTAATGGAGAAAGTAGAGAGAGAGAGTGAGAGAGAGAACAGGGAGCCCACAGAGATTGCAGGAGCTTATTGAATTTGGACACGAAACTCTCTCTCTCTACCAATTTGACGATGACAGATCATTTATTACCATGGTCTCCCTCCCTCCACTTTGTGGCTTCTCCATCCCCTTTTGTTTCTACTGTTCCTCTGTCAATCCAAGTTTCCTGAAAAGAAAAAGCTGAAAATTGCAGTCTCAATAAATGAACCATGATTCACTGTTTCTTAGTCATCTCAAGCCTTAAAAAAAAACTAGGAAAAACTGAAAAGATGGCTGTGCATCATCGAGTTCAGTTTTTTTAATTGGTAATCTCATTGACTTGATCCCCTCTCTATTCATGCATCTGAGAGATTGGTGGTAGCCATTGTTAACAGGTAGGTCTGTGGTATGGATTTAACCCGGTGATTCTTGTCGATGCAAATCAAACTGTTGGTCATTGATATGGTTTTTGACTGGAGTTCTGCAATTGATTGGTTGTGCTTAGTGATTAAAACTTTTTACTGTTTGCTCCATAGTTCAAAATCTCGATGCTTTTGTCAAGCCAGCCTTCATTAATTGCTTGTTCCCTCAGCACGGTCCAGGTGGTGCCTATCCATTGGAGGTTGGCAAAATCATGCAAATCTGGCAAGGGATTCTCAGGCACCTAAAAAACAAACTGTTTTACTTTATACAAAATGAAAAATTTATAAAATATGTAAAAAAGCGTCATAAAGTCTGTAAAAAAAAAAAGTAAACAAAGAAAGTACAACATTTCCAGTCATCCCAGTCACAAAAAAATATGTGTGCAAGGACAAATGAAAAAACACTCCTTAACTCAAGTTAGTTCATGACGATATGGTAAAACCTATAAATAATCCAAAAAATCCAAAGTCAGATTCATTTTAGACTTGTACTAAATTATTTTTCATCGTTTTTAACATCATTTAAACATTCCTTTTATAAAGTAGTCAAGTTTTTTTTTTCCAAAAAAACAACTTTGTCGAAAAATACGCAAGAAAAATCTGACTGTCAAAAACCACGAGAATGATCTTTGTGACAGATCCAGTAAACTCAAAACATAAAATGTGACACATTGTGCACCACAAAAGAATCCTGTATATCCAGATTAGATCACACCCATTCCAGCAAATCCAGTTGTTGGGAGATCAAAATCAAGATCCTGGACCCACCTCAATGACAAGCCAGTCTTCTGTGGTCTTTTCAAACTCACAATTGCATGTTTAACATCTTGTCTAATCTGTCTAACTCTAACTTAGGTGACTGATCATGAGAATCTCATAGACTTCTGCACTTTGCTAATGATCCAACATAGTTCCTACTTTGCTAGAGCGATTCAATCAGTAGAATTCATGAACAGGAGTATCTGCAAAATGGGCAGCAAAGAGTTAGCGCCAGAAAGAAATCAAAGAGGAGAAACAATGGAATTATTGGTGCAGTGCAGATAAGATCTCAGTGACAGGATATGTTTCTGCTGTTGATTGGAGGATGGGTGTCTCTGCAATTAATTCATATGAGCTTGGAGACAGCACTCCAATTCTGAAGGGAATGAATGACAAGGGGCTCGCTACCTACCACTTATTGAAAAAGCAGAATGATCAAGACCTCTTTGTTGCCATACCTCCCCCCCTTCCCCAATTCCTGTGAGGGAAAAGAACAACACAGTTAAATAATTGCCATGGACCAAGGAAAACACTCAGTTGTTTGATGCATTGAACTAATACATATTGTATAATGACAAAGACAGCGGTTCCTGTGTGCTCAGTTCTATCTTCTTAAAGTAGTTGCCACTGGTCTCTGGCCTTAATCAATCATACTTCGTTTCATCCATCCCAATTGCATGATTTGATCCTGTCTCTGCCTTAGACTTTCTACCTTTGGTTGATCAAATGTGTTCAAATTGGATTTGAATTTCGAATGAAGACATCAAGTAAATGTACATTTGACCAAGATTCTTTAATATATTTGCCAATTGCAGAGAATATTCACCTCAAGAAGTGGCTCAACAGACAGGAAGACAAGACAGATGCGAGTCGAGTCGAGTGTAAACAAGTTAATCTCGTGTAACTCGAACTCAATTAATGTATAGCTTGAGTTTTAACTCGAGCTGGAGCTCAACTCATTTATTAAACTAGCCCGAATTGGCTTGACTTGTTGTGCATCCCTAGATCTGATCCCATTGCAATTAGTGCAGTGCAGACAACTTTATTGAGGATTCAATCATGTTGCTACCTCACTTGTGCTCTTTACACGATATCATCTTTCATTGTCTTGATGACTTTTTCACAATTGTCAACCCTTTCCAAATTTCTCTAACTTTGGCATCTTTTGGAGAAAACCCGAGAACAATATCTGTTTTGTTAGCTAAGCTTAAATATCTCATTACCAGAGTATGCCAATGAGAGATGTCAATGGGTTGGATTAGAGTCGGATATATTTTTTATCATATTGAATTTATCAAATATTTGCATATTTGAATTCAAATTCTGATCCAATACAAACGAGGAAAAGTCTATACCATATCTGAATCTGACTTTTGAATTCACAATCCAAATCCTGTTTGGATTCAACTTTTGAGTTCACACTTGGATTTGAATCTGACTTTTAGATATGCAACTAAATAGAGCTGCTTTATGATGAGCTAGGAACTGGCTTTTAAAATGTACAGATATTGGATATAAAATCTTTTAGTTACAACTGAACCCAATTGTATATTTATTTGAAACCAAATCACAATGCACAATCCATGGGATGTCATGTCATTTTTACGTCTGAATACGATCAGGTTTCTTAATCGGATGCTAAACTTTCTCTAATATCCGAAATTCTTGAAGCAGTTTGCTCAAATATTTGATCTAAATCGGATTTATTGACATCCCTAATACTAATAAATATGTACCCCGAGGCTTTGAACTCTGATCTGATCCTATGGTTTTCAAACTTGTGACATCCATTGAACTTGGTCACATTCACAAGGAAGCGCCCATAGGTAGAGTTTTTTTTCTTCCTTTATTTCTCTAATTTTTAACTATTATGGGGCTTATGTAGACCATAGGTGAAAAAATAGATGAAAAAACAAATTCAGTGGGGACTCATAATTTGCTCAGGATTTTGACATATGAGCCTAGTACTTTCGAATTTCCTGATATGGGCCTAACTTATGAAATCTATAAGCACTTATACTCAATTGTTCTAAAAATTGATTTTGAATTGGCGGCAAAGAAATCTATAATTATGCATCTTGTTTTTCCTGAGAGCAAGTATTTCTCGATCGATCGCAGGAAAGACTCCTGCCCAAGTATTTCTTGGTTGCAAAGGGCAGTAAAGAAAGTAGAAATGTTTCATGTTCACAAAATTACAAACTTCCAACAAGAATTCCTTGTTTTGCAACTGTCAATAAGATGTGTCCAATATATGAAAATCCAGAACTGGAGGGATCCTTTTTTGAATAATAATAGAAGTGTTGTCACCAAAAATGCAAACCGTCCTTTTCATTAATGGGAAGAAACCTGTGGTCCAGGTTACCTCCATGCGGCATTATTTTGCGAGCTGCAAGTCGCTGTCGGTGAAATCAATCTTAGGGCTTATACTGTATTCCAATGTACCACCGTCCACCGTCTTTATATATATATATATATATATAAGTTTTACATTGTTGAATGGTAAAAAATTGAATAATTTAACAATTTGAAAACAAAGATCATATGAACTTTAACAGTTTGTGATGTAACTGTTGCAGACCGACTGTGTAACCGACTGTGTAAGTCCGGCCAAGCCAATAAAAGGAAATGCTGTTTGGTTAGTTTAGGTATTGCTCGGGAAACAAATAGGATCTAATCGAACATTAAGTGAAGCAGAAAGCAGTGGAAGTCTTGAGAAACCTTCGGCGCTGCGCGGGCCAAATGAGGCTTGAAAAAAGTCTGCCCATGACGACCAGAATGATTTATATTGTTTTTAGTAACAATTTATGGTATCTTTAGTGACAGATTCTAATTTTTGTCAACCCAAAACCTGATAGTTTTTATCCAACAATGCAATGAATCATTATTGCATTGACAATTACCAGTTAGAACAGTTAAAAGAGTTAGACTGTATATATATATATATATATATATATATTATAATTCAAGAATTAATACTGATGTGTATGTGTGCGTGCATGCAGGTGCACGTGCACATGCCCCACTTTTTCTAATCAAAGAGGACGGGCTGATTTGAAATGTATGGTGCGTCTACATCAATGATGGAAGAAGATGGGCCTTCTTCGCTGCGCAGTTTCTTCGTCTGCTGAAGAAGAGAAGTGCAGTTGCTTGGCGTGGCGCGAGCTATAAATGCCAAAGCTTATCCGATTCATGGGGTCTCTCTTCATTTTGTTCTCCATCTTCTGTGCTCAGTCAAACCTGCGGATTCTCTGATCCCTGCAGCACAGTAATCAATCACTTCCTGATAAAACCTACTGAGCAGATGAGTCCCACCCAGGTTTACCATGTTGCTCAGAGCTCATGTTGGTGTCCCATATTTTTGCTTTAAATGATCCACACAACGGGGATGCTGTATCTCTCCCTCCTTCTCTTGTCAATCGGTGTGTAGCGTAGCTAGTCGGACTTTTGACACGTGAACAGCGCATTCGACTCTCGTAATCACTGTTAAAGGTTAAGAACGGCGGATAAAAAGCTTTCAGGACAATGGTTGTGGTTGCGCCGCCTCTCTCTCTCTCTCTCTCTCTCTCTTTCGTTGTATGGTTTTTATACTCATTTTTTAGAATAAATGATGTGTTATATGCCATGTGATGTTCAAATTAAACCGATTAGTTATCGTAAAATTGAAGCTTCACATATAAGTTGCGGGGAACTTGATTTCAATTCTTTCAATATCAATGTGAGTATAGTATACTACAATATATGTACATAGTAAATTTCCAAGAGGTGAGTGGGACCTTATAAAATTTAGCTTGAATGCGACGGCAAAAAAGAAACCCTTTGATTAGATTGACAGGACGAACCATGGTAGTCCCGAGTTCTAAATTTCCCAAGTACTGCCCCAAAGTTATAGTTGTGCTGTTCAACTCAAGAGTCCTCGGGGCTTAAACATGTTCTTTTTGAACGTGACTTCATTTTGCATATAACTAAGCCAACTTTCTCTCCGTATCTTGCAAGCCAGCACTTAATTTGGAACAAAGTAAGGGCAAAAATAACCATATTTAATGAAGCCTTTCAAGCTTCTTGACCATTTACATACGCCAAATTCATCAAATAATTGAGCAGGGGAGGAAATGGATGTTTTCATTTTTGACAACTCAAACTGGGAGTGGGTGTTGTCAAGAAATCCATAGCAGAGACTGAAGCAGGATTTGTAGGACCATGGTGTCCAGCTTTATATATATATTGTCCAGCTTTATATATATATATATATATTTTATATATATATATATATATATATATATATATATATATATATATATATCATGGCTGTTGGTTTTTTTAAGGTTGAAGAATAAATAGAAAATTAAGGAAAAATGAAGATAAGATACTTTGGTAGTTTATTTAATTAACAACTTTTTCTCATTGATTTTTTCTGAGTCTTATATCTTATAAAGATCAACGACCAAGATTATTTCTGTCATGCACTTAAAGGTCACATACATATTTTTTCTTTCTTTCTTATATATATATATATATATATATATATATATATATATATATATAAAAGCTAGTTTCTTTTTCGATCCTAAATGATAAGAGTGCCGACAAGGATGGCCCCGTAGCAATGGTCTTTGTCCTTCAGTTTAACCATTTTTGGATCATAAATTATTTGCTTGTAGAGAACATTGGTCTTGCTTGTTGCAGTACTTTTACTGTTCCTCCTAAGCTTGAAAGCAGTCGTGCGTCCTGAACTGCTCGCCAATCATGTGGAAATCACATGCAAACACGCACAGACACAGGAACTACCACATAGTATGAGCTTTCTGTGTTACTTTTAAAATATTTTATAGGGAATTAGCCGGAATTGCACGGCCTGCTCCATCTGATTCTGTGACCGGTTCAATTTTAATCGACTTTGTTTACAATTTTTATTTTCTTACATAAAAGAATTCTTAATTGCTTTTAGCTGATTCGCGGCTGATTCAATTGAATCGGCTGCCGATTCGGTTTACTAACCGATTTTTTACGAGATCGATGTGAAAGATGGATATGGTAGTTTCATTTGCTGATTCGACTGTTGAATCGGTCGACTTACTAAACTGTTGCTCTGAACGATCTGATTCGATTTCATTTTTTTTTTTGCAGTACTTATCCCCTTTTGATCGTATGCCAACTATATATATATATATATATATATATATATATATATATATATATATATATATATATATATATATATATATTTATATTTATATTTATATGATGATCGCTAATTTAATATGATCTGCGCCACATAAGTATATGTTAAATTTGGAAATTTCTGAAAGCAACGGCTCACAGTCTTTGCCTCTTTGAAAGATCTTCCTTTTGGGTCGACAAGAAAAATCCGAATGTTTATCCTTCACAGGAGGACCATGTTCAACGTATCTACTGGCTCTGATATTAAAAAACAAAAAGCCACAACTGCCCATACCATAGAGAGAAGAGAAAGAGTGCTACAACTTTTATTTATTTATTTATTTATTATTATTATTATTATAAGTCTTGTTTGTTATGAACCATACAAATGTGATGTAAATGGTTTGCTTAAACAAGAATATACTTTTGAAACGTGCAATATAAGACATTATCAGGCACAGGAAGAACCTCAAAAATCAGCCACCCACAATTTTTTTTTTGGGAAAAAAGAAATCTTAAAGGGGCTATGTGCTATTTAAAAAGTCATTAAAGGTTGATTCCTGACCAACGGTCGATATCGAAGATATTTCTGGAGTTTGACTTGGCATGCATTATTTATCCTAAAAGATTGAAAAAATTAACAATTTCTATGAAATTTGGACGGTGTATGTATGGGATCTAATTTTTCCATCTCCATTTAGTGTGAGTCAACCCTTCGATTATATCTTCGTTTAAATACTAAAAAAGTGGCCTTTCGAACGAAATCTGACTCGACGGAGGCATTTGATCTTACAATATCAAAAAAGCAACGTTGATCGGCAGAAAAAATACTTAGTAAAGTAGTCTTCTTTAGCATTCATCAGTAAAGAATTCTCTCTCTCTCTCTCTCTCTCTCTCTCTATATATATATATATATATATATATATAGAGAGAGAGAGAGAGAGAGAGAGAGAGAGAGAAGATATATATATATATATATATATATATATATATATATATATATATATTTATGACTAGCAATCTTTGCAAAAGAAAAACCTAAAGCGTGCTCCAACTAAGCCTTATAGAGACAACACTATGGAAAATTTCAGGCAGCAAATAGCAAAGTTCAAGTGCGGTCGAGTACATAAATTATATGTTGAAGTGTGGAGTTTGATCTCAATTTAGTATGTTCTATTCTCAGCAAAAATACGTAGGTCATGGGTATTATTTTAATTTTTTGCTTTTGCAGCTAGCATTGGATCAATCTCCATGTCACAGAAGACCAGCATTTCTTGTATATGTCATGTTCACTTAAGAGGTGCTTGATGAGGTCGGAATTACTAAATTCTAAAATTAAAATTCCCATGTTTTTTATGACATGGGAATTGCATTATCAAACAAAATTTTGATTTGGAATTATAGTATTATTCTTGAATCAAAATTCCAGAATTATTATTCTACCCTAAGGGGTGGAATTATGATTCCAGAATTTTAGAATTTTGTTGTTCACAGGTGCTCCAAAAATTTCCTAATGGCTCAAGTCAAGAATTTGTGTGCTGCCAGAAAAATAAAGATATTCTTTTGCTTCAAACTTTACTTTCTGGGGGCGGTGGCCTCTCTTAAGGGTGGTGGAATGAATCACTCACTCTAAAAAAAAAAAAAAAAATTCTTTCTGGGTGAGCAGAGGAGACCTACCATCCCGCCGAATGCCGAAGCTCCCACTCAACTCCTCATCAAACCTTTTCCTTATTTTTCAATTGGTAATGGCGTTAAGTTGTATTAGGAATAAAACAAAATAATCCAATTGGCAGGTCTCTTCTGGCGAAAAGATAAAAGAATATAAACAAAGTCAGATCTATGTCACCGGTTACATGAAGAACATTTATGGTAGATTTAAGTATGGGTGTTGCGCTTTTCCTTTCTTTGGTGGCTGAGAGGGGAAGAAAGGACGAGAGAGAGCGATGCTGCTTTTTGTAGGGCAGTGGTCCTTTGAAAGCGAATGGTTCAAGGTACATGACAGAGAGAGTTGGATCGAAGCATAATAAAATAGTTTCTGATCTGTAATAAGATTTCTTTTGTAACATTGTTTTGTTTTCTCTATTTTTACATCATGTCCTTCTAATTGAATGGTGACTCTTTCATTATTTAATATTAGTTCTCATCTTTTTCTTCATGTTTTTCCAGCAGTCATCTATATGCATCAGATAGACAGCCCTAATTAGATGGCTAAGTAACTCTCGACACCACTTATATATATATATATATATATATATATATATATATATATATAGAGAGAGAGAGAGAGAGAGAGATTGGTAGACAGATGACCTTTAGGGTTCTTTGGAAGAGAGAAAATGGCCTGTCATGGCAGGGCCTATCATGAACCAAAGAAGCAATGCAATGTATGCGCAACTCCAATGTGCCAGGGCCTGCATGGAAGAATATATTTCATAAAGAACAAGAGAATTCGTGAAGAATACTTCATTCTATCTTACAATCCATAAGACAACTAATAGAATGTTATGTTCTTCTAGGCAAGTGAGAGGAATATTTCATACCACGGCCCCAAATGAGAGCCAAAACACTTTTTCTTTTTCTCGGAGTGTGTTAGTGCCTGGTGTAGGGTCAACCACATTGGCACAGAGCCCTAGTGCTCAGGGGAATCGAATGGGTGACGTGGGCTTTCAATGAAACCAGTATGACCAGCTACACTATGCCCCTTGGGGCGAAAACATTACGTTCTTAAAAGCGAAATTATTAATTTTGGTCCAAATTCTAACAATCACTTCTAACCATGGCAGGCAGGATCAACGTTCAATTTTTTTTTTTCTTCACTGACATGATGAAGCTTTATTATCTATTTCATGATCGAAAGTTCTATTTCGGCATCGCCAATATACTGAGAATTCAAAGCTTGTTTGACCCGTGGAAATTCTGAAAATTTTTCACAGAATTAACCATAGAACCGTATTCATCAAGGCATGTTTCAGTGTTGTAAAACTTGGTCTATAGAAGCTTGAGTTTTGCTGTTTTAAATTGATTAGCAATAATTCCAGCTGATTCAGTTTGGAAATTTGGGGTGAACGGGTCGAGAATTGACCAATCTTAGATTGAATTGGTTGAATAAGTGTTGGGATCTTCATTTTAAGTTGGACCAATTCTATCGTTAAAGTTTCAGAGTTTGCAAGGCTGGCTCTTTGCACTTGAAGTTTAAGCGCTTTTTTTTTGTTAATTTATTGAAGTTAAACCCTTGCTGTTTCTTAATTTTTACCTCCTTTTGAAGTTGCTCTAGATCAATCTTATTCACCAAAAATTTCAATTCAATTGCATTTAGCCAATTCACTGAATCTCTTCGCTTCCTGGTTCTGAGAAAGAGGGCTTTGAGTGATGATTTTTTTTTGAAAGAACATGATTTTTGAAACTAGAATGTGTATGCAATGGCTAATTAATCCATTTTCAGATATTTGCCGAAACCCATACGTACATGGCCATCTGTGCAATCAAACTGTTGATCTGACAAAATGAACCATATAAATCACATGGTAACTTTTGCAGGAAGAAAAGACAGAACTGTCATATTCCAAGTCATGATCATCACACGCACAAAATAATGGGCAGTTCTGCATTTTACTCTGAATTCAAATAAAAGAGAAACTGGACCTCACCATAACCCAGTCAGACTAACATATAACGTATATCTATGAGCTAATCAAGTTCGTTTACAATTTTACTTTATCTCCACATGAATCGAATTGGGTTAAACCCCATTTTGTAGGATTTAAATAATACAGGGTCCATGCGGTGTCCGACCTACTTTTGCATAGATAGGACAATCATTATGCAGGAAGCACTATTCTATAATTGGTGAAACGGGAGACTATGAAAAATTAGGTGCTGCAATCAACTTTTTCTTTTTCTGTAAACAGACAAGACCACTACACTCAGTGGGTTTATTTGCAGAAAACCCTCAATCTCCATATCCCACTGAGTACAACCATCTTTTCCCTTACCCAATGGAATGAGTCCCATCAAATTGGTGACATTTGATAAGAAGTTCATCAATCATCATGAAATGCTACATTGTTTGTGTATTACCATGAAACATAAAATTTAAATTTCTTCCTTCTCAATACAGTATGCACTTATCAGGAGAACAGAGAAAAAGGAGGACTTTTTTTTCTATATTCTAAGCATCATCTGCCGTTCATTCAATATTGTTTACTACCAATTTTTGTGAAGTTTTCATTTAGAAATCTACCCTCTGCTTAAATCCGAAATTCCATGTTTTCCATGGAAGATATTCTAACTTTCTAAGAACCAACTTTTAAGTGAGCAGTCGAATGGACAACTGAAGTTGAGTTCATAACTAAAACGTCTGTCAAATATCATTTTTTTTTAGTTTCTGTAAGGGTGGTTAGCAACCTATCATACCTAACTGAAGATTATTCTCTTCTAGTCCAACTGGGGTTATTTTCTTGATCAGGTTCTTAACATTCTCAAATATGATAACCACCGTTACGTTTGAAAACTTGCAGAATTTCTATGCCTATGTTTGGTGGGTTCAGTTCCTGGGATGTCCCATCATAAAACATGAGACTCCATTACATCGGGCAGAAGGTAGAATGGTCCTCTCCATGGAAAACAGCCTTTGGGATTTCTGTGTTAGGTGCATAAGAACCCCCCTTCTTGTTAGCTTGGGAACGCATGCTCGCACATCACACATAGATACAAAAACTCATCCTTATTCATATTTACTTCATCAAAATGAATAACATTTAATGAACCTCTATACAAGTACACATAAATGCAAAATAAAAATAGAGAAGTTTGATAAAATTTACATGAACAGTGGCATAGATGCACTGAACAATGAAAAAATTATGCAACTTTAGAGAAGATAGTCAAATGATGGCACCTGAGATCTTATATCATTGACATTTCTATTGAGACTACGTAAAGCTTCAATGTGTGGTTCATCTTCCTCCACGGCAATGATCTTTGCAAACTCACCTTCTCCCAGATGGTCTACAACACTGTTGGCTGCCTCAAGTCCAGTAACATATGCCTTCTCCTGAATTAACACAAAACCTTTTCATTGTTGTGAAAAGACTGGTCAGGTACTAGTCTAGAGTTTTGTAGGTATAATGTTGCTTGAACCTGTGACCATGAGCCATGTCGATTGACAATCCAATCTCCAGCCATGAACAGGTTTGGAAAGCTTGTTGATCCACGCATCATGAACTTATAAGAACCTGAGGACAATAATTATGCAGGTTACAATGTAATTGAATGTCAGTGTACCTAAACTTTCTATAGACCTAAGCAGATAAAGCTCTTTTGGCCACAATAGTAGCTTGGATAACCAATAGAAAAAGAAAATGCATAAGTAGGAAAAATATGATCAACATTTTGTGCTTTCATGATGCATGTACATGCCCATATTATTCTAGAAACAAATAAATAATTCAAACTCCTAAGAAACAAAATTGGTTCCTTCATCCTTGGGTATTAGTGGTCTTATGTTCAACAATGTACAAGACATGAGATTGCTTCATCGAAACAAGAAATGAGCATCATTTAGCTGGCAAATTTTCATAAGATTGCACAAGACAAAATAAGCCACTTCTGGAAAAGAGAAACAGTTGGAAAAGTTCTGCTTGTTGAATTTGTTGAGGAAATGCGAATGTCAAAGTTGTCTGTTAAGTGTTAAAATGACATGCTTGACACAGGATTCAATGTAGTAGCTTACAAAAAAGTAAAAATTACAGGCTACCAATTTCTTGTCGTAGAAATAATCAGAAGGCAAATAAAATAAAAAAATAATGAGAGTCAGCACGAACTTAGTTGTTTTCAACATCTTAGTGAGAATCTCTCATACCAGGAAAAAAAAGTGTGGCAGTTTCAGGACATCTAAGAACTAGATGCTTCACCACAGCCGCTCCTTCAACTCCCTCAATGCAGCTTGATAGAACAGATCTCACTTTGGCTAGTACTTGTTCATCTTGAAGATGTAAGAATTGGTTTGCATGATACTGCAGGTAGATGGAATTGTCACTAATAGGGTTTGAACACTCAGAAGCAGTGCTTTAGAGTAGCTCTTTTACTTTAGATGCATATATGCTTAAAGATATTCAGGCATATGTCCTAAGTTCCTAACAGGATCCAGCCAGAACCTGACATACCCATGGCATCATGGTCTACTCTTCTCGATGCAGTAGGACTCTAACGTGAAAAACCATTTCCAGATGTTTATTACATTTTCATACAAAAAAGAGACCATGTCTGGGGTCAAATTATGCAGGTTCAATTTCAATTCTGCATTTCTCTGTTAACCCCAGGTGTAGTGATCATTTAGATGAGCACCCATTGGATGGCATATTAAGCAAATGATTTAACAAGCACGTGTCTGTTTTTGGGCGAAAAAAGAGGTGGACAACTCACAATGTTAACCTCTATAACTGAACCTGCTTCTTCCTTATATTCTTCATGGAGAGAATTCAAATCAAAAAAAGCCCATCCAGCTGAATCATCTACTCCGGAGTAAATATTTCCTGCCCTTAAGATTTTTACCTAGAAACAAACAATCTTAGTCTGAGGCTCTTGATTTTCATGATAAATATGTAGAATGCCAATAAAGTGCACATCCAAGTTAAAATTCTCACCTTCCTGTCAAACCATAATCTCACTGCAATAACATCAACTGCTCTCAAGTTGTACACATCCAAAAACTCTTTCCTAGATTGCAGCAGAGTGCTGCAAAGAATGACAGTTCTCGGTCAATAGGAACAAATTGTGATGACAGAAGAGAAAACTTGTAGTTCACAAGCGCTATGGAGTTGCAGACAGAACTAAAAAGATGTTTGAAGTTTGAACTGTGTGTTTCTTCGCATTAAACTGCATCCAGCACTGTTTTCCAGAGCTAATTACAAAATAAAATAGGAAATAGGGAAGCTTGTGAAGGATGATTGTTCTTTTAGATACCTAGCAGCGATGATGTGTTGGAGTTCAGTAACTCCAACAGCTAATATTATGGCATCGACAAGAAAAGTCTCATCTCCACATATTAATTCTGAAATTTTTCCAGTTTCTTCATTCAAAGAAAAATCAGTTATCCTTCTGTTTTTAAGAAACTGACAACCTTTCTCTTCCATAAATGCCATCCAAGGCCTGAAAATTTTCTCTCCAATTGATCCAGAGCACCAAACAACATCAAAATCTTGCTGGAGAAAACAAATCATCACATTAAATTACAAGAATACTATAAAAGTCACTGAATTGTATTCTTCTAAGAAAACCTGGATTAGTCCATTGAAGGAAATGGGCAAAGACAGAATTATATGAGTTCGACAAACCTGATGAGCAAGCATAAAATAGTACATCATTCCCAATAATGCTGCTGCACTACATTGTTCCCCCAGAGCAAACAATCCAACTTGAATCATTGGGTTGATGACGGCCCTATAAAGTTTTTCTGAACAACCAACCTGTCTAAAAAGTTCTCTTGCAGTCACTGTAGATAGAAAGAATGAGAGGAAAGAAAAAAATGTGAGTATAGAGGAGATAAACAGTTTAAGCATGGAAATAATTGTTGATACAGGGAGTTCACAAACTGTACATACAAGAATCGTATTTTCTCCAGGCACGATCAGTGTTATCAAAATCAATGACTGCAAATGTTAATCAGTCATTAAGGCATAAAAATGAGAGGTAAGGTATTTTCATTGAGTTGCTAATTAAGAAATTTTTTAAACATTAAAGATCCTTAACCTGCACTGATGAGGGGCAGGAGAGTTAAACGATCAAAAAATGAGAGGTTAAGGAACTGTGGCAAAAAAAAAAGTAAAAAATTACTTCAAGCAGTGAACTACGTATTATTGTAAGGGACAAGAAAATGCAATTTTAAGAACTAATGTACCTCTGGATAGACAAAGGTCCCTAGAGGACTTGGCAATCGAGGAACATCCTGAAAAATAGGGAATTTTGCCTGCACATCGATGACATACTAATTGGCCATTAAAACTTTCCAATAACAGGCATGCACGTTTGTGCTGTGAACCATTAAATTGTTACCTCCAGGCTCTCTGATGAGTATACTGCTGAAGTCATCAAATTCGTGAACGGCTGTATCTCTAGCTCATCACAGAGGGTAAATATGTTGCGAGAGGGCTGCCTGAATGCTGCAGGAACCGTAACTATGTTAGCCTAAATCACATCAAGAGAATCCAACTACCATTCGTGACAACAAATACTTCTATCTCACACAAACATGGCACAAAGCATTCTGTGAAAATGAAGCTGAAGTTCGTTAATGGAGAAAACAAATAGCTTTGCAAACTAAAGCAAAACCATAGTCAGAGATATTGTTGATGGCTACATCTCGGCAAAGATGAAGCCCTGACCGGACAAGAAGAATTAGAGCAAAATTTTGTGATATTGATGTCTCTGTGGACAAAAATTTATTCACAGAGTGAAATCAAAAGCAAGTACCTTGGGTTATATTTACGTCAGAAACTCGAGAAAGTTGGAAACAGATGGACTTTCACATGCTAATCCCCAAAGCAACTACTCGGAACTTATCATTTCCCGCAGGCTGCATGTTGCTATTCCAGTTTGCATATCGGAACGTGTTAAAATCTTTGGTTGTTTCTAAGATAAAATCGGAGCCTCCCATTCTTCAAAAAGCATTATACAAGAGCCCATAAATGACCAGCCAAGACACGTGTTAGTTGCTCGGCAGGTGCCCAGTTCCGTTTGCTACCGATCCGTACAAAAATATTCAATAGCTAATTAGCTACCGTGTAAGGATACTGAAAATTTTAGCACATACGGAATTGGAAAAACAAGAACTAAGCAACTCCTTACGAATAAAGGCAGGCGAAAATGGCAGATAGCTCTGTTTATGATTACTATGGACACATAAGAAAAATCTTGCAAAGTCCTTCAAACAAGTATTTGAAGATAATTCACTTCTTATATCCACTTCATAAGCTTCATATTAGTTTGAGGCGTGTAGGTACACATGAAAAGAAAAGGTGAAAGCATTAAAAAGCAAGAACTGTCAATTGGATTCACAAGATGAGGCAAAACAAGCAACTACCGTGAACCAATGATGCATCAAAAGGGTCAAAAATTGAATCCTCCGAGCTCACTGAACTGCCGCCATGGCCACCAATTACAGTAACTTCAAATCCCTACATCAACACAAAAACGAGTATAAAGTTCTTGAGTTCCAACTATTTCTACAGAGAAAAGATGGATAGAGAGAAGAAGACGAGATGGGTACTTGTTTGCAGAGATGGTGAGCAGCTCCAAGTCCAGCCCAACCGGTGCCAACAACCACCACTTTCCTGGGCCCACTAGACTCAGAATCGTGGCAATCTGTAATGGAAGCTTCTAAAGTATAGACGGCGGATCGCCCTTGTGTTCTGATCTTTCTGATACCGAGCGCAGAAGCCAAAAACGTAGAGCTAGAACCGCACGCCCACATCTCTCAGATTTTGCTGGATAATGCCAACGGGATCTCCTATACAGAAAGAAAGGTTAAGGATGCATCCATTCTCATATTTCCATATTTGATGATATGAATGGTCTCAGTTAATATGCAAACGAATGGTAGGCATAGACGCATCGTTCTTGGCTTCCATAGCCTGGAGCAAGACGAGGCCACGCACTCATCGATTCAACGGCCTGCGCTCTCTTGCAGAATGCCTGACCAAGAATAAACTCAAGTCCGATACTCTCTTATTTTAGTTTGCGATTGAGTCGAACCATGACCGTCTTGTTTTCTCTTCATGTTAAACGGAGAAACAAATTGTCATTTGGCAGAGATGGTCGAACATATTCACTGAGATCAAGGAAAACTTATGTGAAATTTCGATCTCAACGTTTTACTTCATCTTAATTTATTTAAAAAATAAATAACGCCTTTATAGGTGAAAGTGTGTTCTCAAATCACCAACGTTTGATATTTTAATTGCGGTCAATGTTGTAACGCGCTTTCACGCATCGGACATAGAAGAAGACAATCCAGACAAGCCAAGCGTATCACACTTTATCTGGTTATATTTGTTCAACTAACTTGAAACGTTTCCAAGGAAGGGCAGTGAAGCCTTTCCCATCAGCCTTGCTGGATCCCGATCAAAACATATTTGGCCAGTAAGTGACTGTTACTGTTCAAGCCTGCCCATGTTCAACAATATGTTCTTCAGTCTCCGCTAGAACATTTCAACTTCAATTGACATTGGACGATAATGAATTTTTATGCGGATTAGAGATGGGTATGACTTGTGTTTGTGTGCGCGAGCGCGCGTGTGTGTGTGAGAGAAAGCTGTAGCAGTGTGATCCCATAGGTTAAGGTTTTCGACGAGGTCACGTCCAGAGCCCGGTTCCAAATACGGTTGAGAAAAGTGCGCAAATCATAACGAATCATATCCTTCTTTAGATTTCACTGCAGAGTGCATTTCATCAGAGTTGGTATCAATATTTGGTCCAGTATAAAAAGGTAGAGTTCGTATCTTGCTCTTTTTTTTTTTAAACAAATTCAAAATTGGTTATGTTGTCTTGGAACTGTACCCGTTCAACATGGGCCACACTTTGATTTTCAAGAAGCGGTTGGATTTCTGGTCTATGCATGTCACCACTTTCAGGAACAACAAACACTATCCTCGGGATCACATTAAAGAAGATCAAGTTTCTATTTTACCCGACCAACATCGATCCAGTATAGTGTTCAAATGAGCAAGGTCCACAACTTCTATCAGGTTCTCTATTCCACTTCTTAGTTATTTTCCTTTTTCTCCAAGCCAAGAGCCTGAGTTTGTTGTTTTCTTAAGACCAGACTGAAGATATACGATTTTACGACATGGCAAGTTAATCCTGTTGACAAGAGCTCTGTCAACGTGAAAAGTGGTTTGGCATTCCAAGTTATAGAGGTCATTACCAAGGATGCATCTCCTAACACAATCTGATAAGGTCTATCTTAACTCCAGGTAATTCATCCCCAAAGAAAAGAAACCACTTAGATCAAGTGCCACACCACTCCCACAAAGTCAATTCCATACAGCACCTACGCCAGACATTCTTGAAGCAATTTAGAAAAAGATACGGAGTGCATAAGGAAACAGTTAAAATAGAAACTGTGAGAGAATTGTCAAAAAGCAAGACAAGCGTGGAATGGCATAAACTAAAATGCAAGTTCCAAAATGTGAAACAGAATCAAACTTGTGAGCCATCCTTTATTTCAAAGTTCAATATACGAAGAGAAAAAAGTCATATTACCAGAATTTGACATGCCTTACTGGTACGTAGTTGAGGGACTATCCAACTCTACTTTTTGTTACAAATGACAGTGTTGGTCAAATTTCATGCCTTCGGTTGCATGCGTCCATAAACAGTGCCTTCAAAGGATGGAAAAACTAGCTTGATCTCCCTTGTTTTTGCCCACCAATGGGTCAAGGATGCTTCTCCATCCATTATAATCGATGGGTGAGCCTGGGTTTGGCATCACAAATCCATTAACAAGGAAGAACGGTGTCCCCGTCACTGCTCTTGAACATCCATACTGCATCAACCAATAACGTGACAGAATTAGAACTTGATTAGGCGACAGGAACTGAATCAACAAAAATGTAGTTCTCACCTTAAAGGAAATCCGTGTTGCTATGTCTGTTTCTCTATCACTGAAACCAGATTCAAGTCCAGGAAGAGAGGAATTGCCCAACACTTTAGCTGCAAGCTTTGTCATTTTATTGACAACTGAAGCCCTAGAAGAATGAAAAGTTGGTTCATTGTAGAATTTCTCCTGTTCACATCATCATCAACTTCAGATCAGCAGCTTTAACAACAAGTAAGAATACTATCTCTCATCAAGTATCAGGAAAACCCAAGAGTGCATATTACAATTAGGTTTAATCACGAAAATCACATGTAAGCCCCTGAATATAGCAACTGGATTTAAATTTCGGATTTGTTATAACCAGTTATTTATTGGCATGATGGAACATGATGAACTGCATCCTCCAGTATCACTTTGATGGTCACATCTTCTATTAAACATGTCTCTAGAAAAACAATAAAAGATGTCACAACTCACAGGCATACAGCTTTTCCCTTCATTACTTCAGCAGATTTCCACAAAATGGAAATGATGCTAGGTGACAGTTGACATAAATCAGACAATATAAGAAAATAATGTCAAATCACTCATTATGCAGCATTGGTCATTTAACGTGGACACATAAAATTTCGCCAGATTTTAAAAAGCTGACTGCCATCTTCTAAATTCGTTCTACTGAAATCCATGTGTTGTAACGGAAATGTCCAAGGAGCTTCACTCCCTACAAACTCGGGATGTCTTAGGCATCTTTGCAAATTTTTAGACCGGTATGCAGTTCTCTGTGTGCCACTTGGTTTGTAGGAGGACCTGGGCAGACAACCTGCTGAATTCCCTAGACATTGATAATATTTCATCATTCATCAGACATGAGAATGTCCAATATTTTAAGTGTGGCCTAATTGTCCAAAGACAAACAAGTGCAACTTATTCAGCTTCAAAAAGTTTCATTGGAAGTAGAAACAACATACAAAACTGAACTATAATTACTCTGGCATCTTTATTAGCAACATAGACTAGCTAAAGCATTTGTACTTTGTAGATGCCAAGAGTGAAGGAATAAGAAGTTTACAGCTACATAGGATCTCACGGCATGTTTTAGGCTTCTAGCTTACGAAAGGAGATTTGAATTGTACAATGTGGTAAAAATGTTGGATGCTTCAACAGAATCTTTTGTCAATCCATAACAAATTGCATGAGCTTTCAAATATAAGCCTCATATCCCTTCATTAGCTTAGTTGTCAAGGCGTCTAGACAGCCAACGCCTGGCGCCTAGTTGCGCCTGGCCTAAAAAGGCATCCAATATCTAGCAGACTTTTATTCTGTTACTAACACTTCAGTTCTTTGAGAGCTCTTATGCAATCAAGTCATATCTAGTTAAAATTAGTTGCCAAAATCAAGAATTGCATTTGATGAAGAAATTTACCAATATTTAACAAAATTTTACTCTGTTACTTGTGTACTGAATATTTGATGACCATGAATTGATAAGTATATGAATCAAAGGAGGATTTTTACAACATAGTAATTTAGGAAATGTTTTGAGATTCATGTGTGTACTATCATCTACGATTCTACATAGTTCATATTCTTTCTTTGCAGGTCTAACATCAGACTACATAGTTCATAACTAGACATGCACTAAGCAAGAGAAACTGGTTGTCTTGTTACCATTAACCTAGGTTTTAACATGGGTAAGAAGGCTGGCATAGGTTCCACAAAATATGTTTTAGAGCACATAAGATATATACAGAAGTTCATGGTTTTATAGAATATGTACTTAACGTATGGCTGGAACTTCCACTTGATGAGTTGATATAGAATATGCAATTAACGTACAACAAACTGTACTTAAAGAACATAAATTATATAATATAACTGCATATAATATAAGTATATATGGTATAACAGTGTATAACAAAATTACAGGACTTAATTTGAAGGGAAGGTGACTTTTCACCTTCCCATGAACTAGTCGTGCTAGCGCCAACCCCAGCCTAGGTGCACCTAGGCACCAGTCTAACACTTGTCGCCTAAGTGATGGACTTAGGCAATGAGTGTGGAGTCACGCCTAGGTGAAGCCTAGGCATGGACTAGTCCACGCCTTAACAACTAAGTTCATTAGCAAAAGTGCTCATTTGAAATCCCAATCCAATTTGTGGTGTGATGAGGGCAACTGATAACAGAATGAACCTCAAAAAGTAGCTAACATTCTGCCTGGGATGGTAATGCTTTACTAAGTCAAATCTCGCCGGATTTAGAATCTTCTTAGTTTGATAAACTGGCTGTTGATGTTAACTTAGAGAAGTTACCTGTATCTTCTTTTCTTTTCGTGCTTGTGCTAACCAATAGGTCAAGGAAGCAGAACCTACCTGATACTTGAACAGGTTCTCCAAAAGATGGTATGTTGCAGAAGCATTCAATTTATTTGCGATATGTAGTGCTCGACAAGCCATGAATGAGTTGTCATGGTACCTGTGCTCCAAAGATCATGGCATCAATAAGTAAAAGAGCAACCAAGGTTGGAATTGTATTTAGTTCCAGACATAAAGGAGGCTTCAGCAATTCAACTACACACTCAGGCATAAATAAAATTGCATAACATAAGATACTTAAATTTTTGAAGATTCATTAAGACCTATAAGTTGACAGCGCCAGCAACAAGTAACTGAAACATAAAGAAGAACTGAATGATAACTGCAAGTTTGTAAGTGGAGAAAGGGTCAAGTAAGACTAACTAAAAGATGGAGATATGAAAAAAAGCAAAAAGAAAACAGACTAACGGAGGTTAAAGCTACATGAAGCATTATGACTATATACCATATGCAAAAGACATATCAAATAACGTCATCGGCAAGAGGAATAGAGGAGAATAACTCAGCCTGCCGTTGATCAAAGCAGTACTTAACCTAGGTCAGAAGGCGATAGCTTGTTTCGTGCCTAGTGTGGATATTGGAGCAACGAGAGGGAAGACTTCCCACGATTGAAGGAAACCAACTGGAAGAGGTTCCTCATTTCATATTCACAAGGCCTGCATGCAGTTCCAAACTAGATATAGAAGAGATAAAAATGTCCATAGCAGCTGCACGGACTAATAATAACATTGAGACTGAATCTAGGATTTATGTCATTCTCCGGTACGAAACTAGTGATGCCGAATGCAAGCAACCTTTGATTCCTCATCGATAATTCCTGTCACGTATTAGCTAAAGCTTAAGCATGTTTCTTCAAATTTCTAAGAGAATTCATCCAAAGAGAAAATTGAGAAAATGCAATGATTCAGTCACCAAAATACGACTTCTCTGTAAGCTCCCGTCAATTACTCTTACCAATTATTTTCCCTAACATAGTGATAATATTCTGAATTTTCTGTGAGAATAAAAAGCTCAAGACACCAAGAAGAACATCGACCGCCTGACCGCGGTTGGCCTTAAGACCTACAAGTTGAATTGGTTCAGGAGTTCAACACACCGTGTCCACCCCTTTGTACAATCTAGCATGGCTCCGCAAAACCCCATCTTGCCAATCAAAGGAAAAAAGGGGGATAACGAGCCATCTCCGATCATTAACATACAATGGTATTCTTTTCTGCAGATAGTTCTTTCCTTCATTCAACTAAATCCCTGCCGGGACATCCATATCGATAGAGTAAAACAAGCATCAACATTGATCACTGGAGACATCGTCACCCAAAAAAAATCGACTGCCCATGTGAGTGAGTGTGTGTGCTGTGAGAGAGAGGGACTGAGACTCACGGCAAGGCAAACGGATGGACGATCAGGGAGACGCGGTGAGGTGTGTAGAAACGAATTATCTCTTTGAGGTAGGGCCAGGAGTCTCTGCTATCGGGGCAGAGAGGGTCGAAGAAGGCCTCGATGACAACGGAGCCGGGTTTAATGCTGTGCCCTTTGTACAGGAAACCGTCATACTCTGAGGGGATGATGACCTGACCTCTCGCACTCCACAGCAGAGAGGAACTGCAGAGGCAGATGAAGACGAAGATCATGGGACGAAGACGAACCAGAATTTCACCCTTCCTGCCCACCATCTCTTTCTCTCTCGCAGCTCTCTCTCTTCGATGGTCCAACGCACTTGCAGTCAACCGACCGTGCACCAACTGATAAGGAGATGGATTAACCATTATTCTGCTTGGTGATTACGGATCATAATGTCCGTTTTTGTGGGCATAGCATACGCACTTCCTATGTACAATCTCAATGCTTGCGTTTCCTTCCGAAGATTTTTACTAATATATTAGAAATATAATAAACAATTGGACGAGAAACTGCCATCAAATATAAAACGACGAAAAGAAAAAAGGGAAAAACGTGCACAAGAGTGAAAGGAATCCGTTCGAGGTGCACATCGCTGTAAAGCGGTTGCAGAACGAGGCGAGAATTTTATATATTTTGTAGTATATAAGATATTGGCAGTGCATGAAATTTACGTATTAAAAGAAAACTAAAAATTGGTAAATTTAATGATAAAATATTATAATACGAAAAATGACGCAGTTAATGTTTTTTTGACTCCCGAGTTAACTGAAATTCACTTCAGGCACTTACTTGAAAAGTGATGCCTTTATTTAAAAATTCACAAAGAGTTGTTCCATGTTTAAAATTATAAGAAAAAAAGTGACCCAACAATGAGAATTTCCATACTAGGTTTGTGTATTTTTCACCTACCATTTTCCAAATGTTGTTAATAGGTACATAGCTATATGTAAATCAGAAACATGTTTTCTATTATCTGAAAAATTAGTTGGCTGCACTACATTGACAATGTTAAAGAATCAAGATTACATGCTATTTTTAATTACTTTCATATATATATATATATATATATATATATATATATATATATATAACAACTTACAGGACAAGTTAAAGACAGCCTTAGTTGTAGGATGCAATAAAAAGGGCTTTGAAATCAAAATCACTTGTAATCTTGAAAGTGGCGTTACTTATATGAACAAATCATCTGTTGCATTAATGAGTTTTGAAGAACTTAGACTTAATGCACAAGCAGCACTATAGTGTTGTTTCATGAAACATAGCATAATTATGTCCAACGTTTGAGTGTTGGATTAAGAAATAATATTCAACACCACATCATATTAATTTCCTAGAGCAAAGAACGTAATATTTTCAGGAACCAACTTCTTATTTAATTAGACGTACTTACTCTTGGAAGCGGAGAAATGATGGGAAAAGAGTATGGTTGAGGAAGAACTAAGAAAAAAATGCAAAAAGGTTCTCAATTGTTTATGCCTTCAAAAACTTTATAAAACCAACCTCTTTTGGTCGCCAGCAATATTTGATCCTCCATCCCTTCCGTGGCAGAATTTATATCATTCACTTTCCTTTAAATCTCGAGTTTTTCCTTCTCTTGCATTTCTTCTCATTTCGGATCAACAAAGCAAATTTCCTCCGTTGGCTTCTCCCAAATTCAACTGTATCTTCCTAGCAGATATTTTTCCCTTCCAAGCTAATGAGTTCGCGAGTTGTTAGCCTCAAGTTCTTAAGTGGTCGCAAAAGCCTTGCTCCATACTTTTTCACGCACGTTTGATGCTCAAATGAATCTTTAACTCTACATCCAATGTTTGATGTTTCCGTAAACTCAGTTTTTTGGCCTATAGAAGCAAACAATCATGGAGAACTTAAAAGATTGTGCCAACAACGAGAGTTATTTGCACTCTCAGCGATGTAAAGTTAGATATTATGCCTATAGAGACATTTGGCAACAGAAACACTAATACAGATTTCTATAAATTTATGTAAAAGATTTAGTTAGATTCATGCAATACTATATATTACATGAATCTGCTCTAATCTTTAGAACAGATTTTACGAAATACTGTGTTAGTCTTCCTTCTGCCAAATGCCTCCAAAAGTATGGTGATTTGGCTATGGGTTGGAGAGTCCAGAGGCAACTTACCAACTTCGCTTCAGTAGATCAAGTGCGGCAGAGTGCTGACAATGCTGAGATGTGCCTTCTCTCCTGGTGGCTAGAAAGCAAACAAGAAGACAATACCCAATTTTAGTCATCTGTAACAATAAAGGATGGTGGAGGTTACTAAAACCACCATAAAGTGGAAGCTATTTTGAAGAAGAGGACAACGAACATGGTTTTGATTGAATTACATGCCTTCAACAGACTGTGGTTACTCAACATGCAAAGGAAGACGAACACTGGTTCTGAAAAGGGTGAGCTGATTTTGGTTTTCTCTTCCAGCTTTCTCTGTTCTTCTGTGTATAGTTTGGTTCTCTGTTGATGGGCCTCTGAGATGACTTTGGTTTTCTCTTCCAGCTTTTTGTTGCTGTCATTTTCGATTGGATGATCCATTAAAATAAGTAGATTTGTGGGGGAAAGGGATCCATCCATGGCCTCGTGTTTTCTGCGGTTACTGTATCTTTAAACTATGACCCACTTTAAATTACACCAAGACAAATGATATATGGCAAAAAAAATTTAGCCAGTATCATGGACTTCTCTAAGTTGGTAGAACTTTGTGGTGCATAAATCATAGGTTTTCAGGAATTAATTTATTGTACTGTGTCTAGAAGATTGTGACGGCGCGGCAGTTTCGTATTCTCAGCTGTCGGTCTCTTTCTCTCTCAACACACACACATATATATGTATATATATATAGAGAGAGAAAGTTGGTAGGGGCTAGACACTTAGATGTTGGACTAATAAGAGACAATTTGAGTTCTTATATTTTTTACATCGAAAGTTAAGAGAAAAACAATGAAAAAAGTGTGATAGACACATTTTTATTAGCTTACACTCAATACCTTATCACTTTTTTTTCTTTGTTTTTGTCTCAATCATGATTTGGAAAAAATAAAAGCTTGACATTGTTTCTTATGTGTTCAGCATCTAAAACATCTCTCTCTCTCTCTCTCTTGACATCAATACCTTATCACTTTTTTTTCTTTGTTTTTGTCTCAATCATGATTTGGAAAAAATAAAAGCTTGACATTGTTTCTTATGTGTTCAGCATCTAGCACATCTCTCTCTCTCTCTCTCTCCATATATATATATATATATAAACGTGACTCTCATGGGGATGATCTGGAAGAAACTGCCTTCATCGCCACCCTCACCTAACTCCACCATTGGGGATGTAACTAGTGAATGGGATGCATCAATATGATTTCGAATTCGATTAGTTGGATTTGGTAAAACTATTCGGGTACGAGTAAAGTCTAATTTCATTTCTGATCGGATTTTGAAACTGGGACCCTCCAACCCGAAAATGTAAAAGTCCGAATTGGAGACCAAATCCGATTAAATCGAGTCTGGTAAAAGTGAGATCCGCTCCGAATTCGAACCTTTGAAGGGCATCCCTACCGACCAACAACGCTAGCGGCAACGACAGTGATACCCACGAGAAGTCTGTTTTCCTCCCACGACCACGAGCATCTCGTTTTTCATTATGTTCTTGCAGAGGACACACCAGATTGAACCTTCCAAGCTACCCTTCTTCTCACCAACATTCATGGCTTCCCCTTACGTAATTTACGCGATCGTCTTTTATTTGCTGCCATGTTTCCTACGTTTTTCCCACCAGTAAGGTATTTAAATAAAGCCCACGGGCAGCCTCATAGTCTCGACGCAGGGGACCAACTCTCCTTGTGAGTCTTCGAAGAAGGATGGCAGCACAGGGTGAGCCTGGCCTTCACAGACCTCTCATAGAAACCCCTGATGAAGATGAGATCACTAGCGCAAAGCAGTTCTTCTCTCGGTATGCCGCCGAGAGCAAGAAGCTGTGGTACTTGGCGGGGCCTGCCATTTTCACAGCCGTTGCTCAGTACTCACTCGGTGCCATCACTCAAGTCTTTGCTGGACATCTCACCACTCTCGAACTCGACGCTGTCTCTACAGAGAACATGGTTATTGCGGGTCTGGCATTTGGAATTATGGTCAGTAAATCAATCCCAACTTATATATGCCTAAATTGAAATTCTTAAGGTGGTAATGATTAATGATTCGATCGTGGAACCTCTGTTTGTGTGCAATGAAATAGTCTTCATTTGAATTTACAGATAGGAATGGGCAGTGCTTTGGAGACGCTCTGTGGCCAAGCTTATGGAGCAAATCAGCTCAGTATGCTTGGTGTGTATATGCAGCGTTCCTGGGTCATACTGAACACGACCTGTCTGATCCTGCTCCCCATCTACATATTTGCTTACCATATTCTTCGATTCTTTGGGGAAGAGGAAGAAATCTCAAGGATGGCGGCGAGGTTTGCCTTGTACATGATACCCCAACTCTTTGCTTATGGCTGCAACTTCCCTCTACAGAAGTTTCTGCAGTCACAGAGCAAGGTCATGACCATGGCTTGGATATCAGGGGTGGCAATGCTCTTCCACATCTTTCTGAGTTGGTTGTTCATAGTGCAGTTTCAGTGGGGACTGCCTGGAGCAGCAGCTTCACTGAACATCTCATGGTGGATTGTGGTGCTGGGGCAGTTTATCTACATACTCTTGGGATACTGCCCAGGCGCTTGGACAGGTTTTACATGGGGTGCTTTTCGTGGTCTCGGCGCCTTTGCTCGGCTTTCGATTGCTTCGGCCATCATGCTCTGGTAATTGACCACTAAACAGACCTATATTTTGTTCGATAGTGAAGATTTATTGCTCTCTGAGTGCATCTGGAAGGTTCATACATGCAATACTGTACTCTCTTTTTAAGTCTGTGGTGTCTGTTGTTTTGTTTTCTGCAGCTTGGAGTTCTGGTACTACATGCTCTTAGTCGTCTTGGCTGGACGGTTAAAGAATGCTGAAGTAGCAGTAGCAGCTATATCCATATGGTAACTCTTCTGAGCATAAGATCATGTCTACGAATCATAATTTCTAATCGAATGAGTACTTAATAGATCCACACTCATTTCAATTTTCTGCAAATGTTGATATGCAGCATCAATCTCAGTGGATGGGAAATCATGATATTCCTGGGATTCAATGCAGCTATAAGGCAAGTCCTAAATCCTCACATACCTTTTCAATTTCTAGAACCGACAAAGGTGAAGGAAGAGTGACCAATTGATTTATTGCTGCGAAATCTTTTCAGTGTGAGGATCTCCAACGAGCTTGGTGCAGGGAGACCGAGGGCAGCGAAGTTCTCGATATTGGTGGTAGTGGTATCTGCAGCAAGCATTGGCATCGCTTTCATGGCGCTCGTATTGATTCTAAGAAATGTATACCCGATTCCCTTCACTAACAGTAAGGAGGTGCAAGAGGTTGTCTCCAACCTTGCTGTCTTGTTCGCCTTGGCCTTGCTCCTCAATAGTGTCCAACCAGTTCTTTCAGGTCAGTAAAAGACCTTTGTGGTACAGATGGAAGTGATGACAACAAGGTACAGGTTCAGCCTTCTTGATAGTCTAAACCCCCTTCTTTTTGCACTGTAGGTGTTGCCATAGGAGCAGGTTGGCAGTGGTTGGTAGCGTATATAAACTTGGGCTGCTATTACATTGTTGGTCTTCCTCTTGGCTTCTTCTTGGGCTCCAAGTTGAACCTTGGAGTAGAGGTAAGACCTATGAAAAAGTTGTTACATTGAATTGTATAATTGATACCCCTTCAAAAGAAATTTTTAATCCTCTCACCTATTTGTATACTTATAGCGCAAATTTTATTTGTATAAATTTCTTGTACAGGGGATATGGAGTGGAATGATTACCGGAGTTGGTCTCCAAACACTTGTTTTGACAGGCATTACATTAGCAACGAACTGGAAAAAGGAGGTAACACATAAGTTTCTGCTTAAACTTTTTATTATGAGTGTGTGTTAGTTCCAACCGAGACCATAATCCATTCACATATTGGTGTTGCAGGCTGCACAAGCCGAATCCCGGATAAGGAAATGGGGTGGAGTGGGCATGTCAAAGAATGATGAAGAGGTATAGTTTCGTCAGGTCCTCTGCAACATAAGTGGAATTTGCAAAGGATTGATACAAGCATTCATATTTCCAGAAGCTGCCGTGTTTCTTTATCTAACGAAATTTTCTTGTGGTTTGTGGTGGATGACAGAATGGTACAGAAAACAATCACAAACCGTTCTTAGCTTAAGATATCGAACAGCTTTTCTGTGGTGCCCTCTAATGAAGAAACATTATCTTGGTTCCTTCATGGCTTAGACAGACCACCTGCCCCATATGAAAGAAGAAGGTATACGCAAAGATGTACCAGTCTTCTCTTTTTGATGTTAGAACCAATAAAAGAAGGCTGAACCACTCTCTCTCTCTCTTTCTGTCGTTCTTCTGATGTAGCCTTAGATCTCATGATCGTAGGAAGGTTTACATTTTACTTCCACCTAGTCAGGTGGTTGAGAGTTTTTGACTTTAGCTGTGTGGCTCTTGCACCAGTTGTAAGTGAAGTTTGCAGTAAATTGCTATGAGGTACTGTACGACATTATTCATCAATACAAATATTTTCGTGCCTTGCTCCTTCCATGCTTTGGTTAGAATTGGGTGCTCCAAGTTTCAATCCTTCTTATTCCTTTGCCAAATAAACGAAAAAGAAGACAGCTACAACTGGGAAGAAGGCCTTAGCAGATGTGCAGAAGGGAAGTTGTTTCCTTCCCATTGTGAAGTTCTTTGATAAATGAAACATATACTTGAGAGGAACTACGAGAGAAATTGCATAAATGGCAACAGAAAGCCGATGCTTGTGGCATCACCGATTTTGTAGTCGTTGAAACAATACAAATTCTGTGTAGCTTTGCAGTTTCTACTTTGTACGCAGTTCATTCTAATAATGGATTCAATCACGGCATGAAGCAGAATCTTCCACTCAAATGAGAGTTTCAATCATATTCATCAAGGTAGAATCGATATAAACCGATGAGGCAAGGTCATGATAGACTTCGCCATTGCTTTCCCATTGCAGCTTAAAGACTGGTTATATATATATATATATATATATATATATATATATATATATATATATATATATATATATATATATATATATATATATATATATATATATATATATATA
>JAANDH010000207.1:255196-281981 GCA_011799765.1 Nymphaea thermarum | reverse complement strand
ATAATCACAAGGAGAACAAGCCTTATGACTAGATCCTGACTCTTGAAAAAGACCATACTTGGTAAACAGAAATCATCGATTTTATAGAAGGTGGGATATTTTGGCAAATATTGATCCATTTAAAAGAAATCTAAGTTTCTTAAGCTCAAAACATAGGAATGGCAAACCAAATGAGCTAAAAATAAACCAGCCCAAGATGCTTGCTGGAACATTTTTCTCAGCTTAATGTATTTGGTTGTTTTGAATCCTGTCATTCTAGTTATAGGTTGGAGTCATCTACGTCCTAAAAATCCTTATTTATGAGCACACATCCTTATAGTCAGAACTAAAGAGATAGTTTCAGCCACACCCCTAGCTCAAACTGCATTGATATGCATTTTACTGACTCTGATAATATGCGTTTGGATGGAAGATTCCTGGTTTGAAATAGGTAAAAGAATTTAATGTAGCCAAAGTGCGTTATAAATTGAAACGATTGACCCACGTTTTTTTCTTTTTTAAGGAATATGACTTATGGTTCTCATCATCAAAAAGGGATGATTTCAAATTTATTAACACGACGAAAAGAAGTGGGGTCCAACCAAAAGTCAAACTTGTTCAAATCAAAGATTCCTATTTACAGAACATGGACAGTTTGTCCTCAAATTGGTCAGCCACTTGCAGGACAAAACCAGAATTGGATCCGTCAGGGTTCAGCAGATGCAGTTCAAATGGTAGGCTGTGAACGCTGTAACATTATACCACGCTTCCCCGACATCAACTCCTTTGAACCATCAGTGGTAGGTAGTAATGAGTAATCATTCCCGACACACATCCAATTTATCAGCTTTTCATTTGGAATCCCTTATAATTTTGACCACTAAGCGGCCAATTAAACTGCTTCAAGAAAATCAGAACATTTTGCGGGAAAAATAAAGTCCGGAGGGAAGAAATTAAGCAATGCAGTTTGATTCTGAAGCAATCTCCAATCCAAGGCATTGAAGTGTGTCTCCGATGAACATTAATAAGCTAAATCTTGTTAAAACATAATATAGACTTAGCAGGGTGGGGGGAAAACCCCCCAAAAAGGGGGAAAAAAGAAAATGAGAAAATGAACTTCAAGAACATCTCACAGACCTAGAAAAGTCACCAAAATAAAAGGTAAATATAAAAGATTTTAAACCAAAAAAATACAAGGCTGTATGCAGTCTTTACCCTAGTACAAAATTCTCGCTCACAAAAAAAGCGGAGATAGTGAAACACTGATCTGAATGTAGAGGTTTATGGAAATCATCGCCTTCTCATGCCTCGCCCACGGCCACGGAAGGCAGGACCACCCCGGCCTGCCATTGCATTTGCAGCAGCCTCACCTTGTGCACTCTCAGACTGCAGCACAACAATGATCCACATGAATAACTCACAAAGATCAAAAACAAAAATGTAACAATGCACATATATAATTAAGAAAACAAAACGCGCTCTGTTGTGCATGAGAAACAATCCTCGTATCCATGCCATTTAGCAGCAGAGGACAAATCTGATGCCGAACCTGCTCTAACCCTTTAGTTAATTCCAGGTCTGAGATTTAGTCTGTGAAAACACAGATTGAGCAGCATGCTACCATCATTGCATAAGAAAATCAATGGTTGCTCCTTTGAATTTGTCACTTCTTAAAATGGACCATGATATCTTATAATTTTTTACAGGATTAGTTGATTACATTACCTTTGGGTTTTTCACAGTCTCATCCACACTAAGTATAAGACAAGCTGCCTCAGTAGCAGCATTTATTGCATTCATCTGCAATTGGATGCATATTAATTAGTTCACCTCCAACAAATGCCAAACTAATAACTCAGCACGCAAATTCACATAGAAACATTACCTTGACAACTGAGGGTTCCCATACAAAATTTGCAAACGAATCTGCAATTCCACCAGTGTTAATGTCAACTCCATAAAGTGCACCATCCCCTGTAAGAAATGGTCGTATCAGATACCTTTTTCTTTACAGACACAAACTAGTCAAGGGAGTAAATAAAAAGTAGAATATGTAAACCAGATGAGAGTGCATGCTTCTGTCTGAGCTTGTTTAAAACATCAGTTGCATCAAAGCCAGCATTATCACACAACTGTCGTGGAATGACCTGCATAATTCAAGTAGTCGTTTATTCAAAAGAATCAAACAGATAACATGAAACTTGATGCATAATAAGATTAAGCCACTCCACCACAGCATGAACACATCAGATGAAATTGGAAGGCCAGGTTACATATAACAATAAATGCCTGGCCCTGTACCAACCAGTGATTGTGCAAAACTAGGATACATGCTTCTGCCCTATGATTTAAGTCATGAACGACAAAATGCCAGCACAAAAAAATTGAGCAGCAGTGACAGTAGACTCTGTTGCTAAACATTTAGACAACAATTAAAAAAATAAAAACTGAAAGTCGAAAAATCAGTTATAAGCTTTGAAAAGAACAACCAAAGCTAGATCAAGAAACAGCTACAAACGAAATTAGGGCTGACTGCTATGCAGAACAATGATCTTGGACATTGTGTGACAGAATGTTCAGTATCTGTGTCTTCCCACATGACATACTAAATGGTTTAGAGTCTTTAGAGTCTTAGACGCATATGACCTAAATATATTGGAAACTAAATTTAGTGAAAAATTTGTATAATCTGAAACGGGAAAACTATATCCGGATAACTTACATCCCTAGGTAACACAAGGTATTTGGTATTATTGAATATAATTAACCAAAAAATGGTCCTATAAAGAAAACAACCAACCTCAAGTGCTTTGGCATATGAGTTTATAAAAAGCTGTGACTTTCCAGCTATTGTCCGTGCATGCTGCCTCAAGTACTTACTGATTTCCATCTACCAAACAGAATAAAATAACTAAATAAGCTAGCAGAATCCTTTATTAGCTAAACAGCCAAAGAAAACATTGTCAAGACAAAGAAAAGTACATCAATAGCACCACCACCAGCCACAACAATAGAATTCTTCAGTGCTCTTCTAACAATCATTATAGCATCGTGAAGACTTCGCTCTGCTTCTTCAATGAACTGAAACAGTAGCATCAACAATATCATTAAGAATTCTAAGAAACAGATGTCAGCAACTGGTAATTCACAAAACCTTAAGAAAGCACGAACTGCAGTCAGAGACCAAGAAAGATGCCTATATGCTTCTATATGAGACAAAAAAAAGGAAAAATTAAATTTTCAAAACTTTTTCTTTCCCATTCAAATGAGAGACCTAAACCACTTCTATGGCTATATATTTGCTCAAAATGAATCCAACTTTCAAGGGATTTTGTCATTTCAATCAATTGAATGCTGCCAACATTAATACAACGTTATAAACCTATAATTATGCACATATATCCATTTACAGACAATCCATTGTTGGAAACATCCTGTAAGTGTTTGAACATCGAACTATAATCAATTTCCTTTAACAAATTTTAAATATTATTTGCAGAAGTTTTTACAAGATATCACATTTTAAAAGCAACTTTTCTGTCAAACGCCTCTTCATATTCCTCTACATCCTGCATGCCCCTAAGGCTTCAAGCATGAGAAGCAACAACCATGCAGCAAGCATATACTTTCACATGCAAACCAAGAATTGAACAACTTCTCTCATGATGCAAAGTAAAACACAATTTTCAAAACCTGATCTGCTCCACCACGTAAAACGATTGTTGCTGTTTGACCAGAGGGGCAACCACTGAAGATATTGAACCTCTCATTTCCAACTTGTCGTTCTTCAAATACCTCACAAGAGCCAAGGACCTAATGGACAATGTGCATATACTTATTAGTTAGTGAACACACCTTTTTTAGGTGTAGAAAAATCATGAATATCAGTTCCTCCAAGTGACATAACAATTGGAGATGGATGTATAAGGATTCCCACTCAGCAAGAGACCTCATTAACAATGTTGTTCACAGTTGTCTGTACAGTAGCACCAGTTGCAGCAGCAACACGTTGCAGATCATCTTCAGTCACACGGCCAGCACAAAAAATATCTTGATCAGCAAAATACTGCAAACACGCGCTACATATTAATTTACTTTTTTGAGATTGCATCAATTACATTTACTTTGATTAATAGCAAAAGATACCTGTGTTGCTAAATCACCAATAGCCAACCTTGAAAGCACAATCTTCGCTCCACTTTGAACACATTTGTCTAGTTTATCATATATAATATTCCACTCAGCATCAACAATTGATTGATATTGTGATGGATCTGACAGTCTATAAACAGAAGAGTAATCAACATTCGCACTTTCAGATTCAATAAAATAAATTTCAATTTGCAAGTTTTATTAACGCTACCTCACTTCAGCATTTTCTTTCTCTGACTTCAGCTCTAATTCAATATTCAACAAAAGTATTTTGGGATTCAAAAACTTCTTTGGCTGCTGTTCAAAACCAGCATAAGAAAATGTTTTTTTGAAAGCAACACCTTTTACAAGAAAAGAGTCACGCATGGTTCCACCTGGGACCTGCAGAAAATAAATCCAAGACATTGCTCTAGCATGTATACATATGAGACAGAAAGAGAATAGTTTACTACCAAATAGACAGAACAAGTGAGAAGCTCCTCAGAAGTTGATTAAAGGGACTTTCATTAAGCTACACTACTAACGGATATTGATAAATTTAGTAATCCAGCTATCTAATCAAGTGAAGTCCTTTCATCAATCATACAGAATATATCCAGCAGGAACATCCTACTTTACAGTACCTATCACAAGAAACAAGAAAGTATTATATATTATTAAGCTCTCAAAAAATAAAGCTACTATCCATGCATTTTTTCATAAGACCTCAATGTTCCAAATGCTTCTACATAATTAAACTCATGCTCCGTATTACTATTTTAATTCATTTCAAGCAGCCCAAAATAAGCCTGATACATATATTGCATTAGTTACCGGAGTCAATTTTATAAATGTGAATGTAACTTATTGGTTGGGTCCAAAATAAGGTACATAGAGCAACATAACTTAACGTATCACAAACATTATGAGTTGGTCCAAACTCCAAAGACATTTTTTTTTTATTAAGAGAACTGAAAAGAAAAAACATTACAATAAAGAACTACATGATGTCATGAACTACACATGAATATGGTGAATGGTAGAAGAAAGTAAAATTACCATCAAATGTTCATAAATCATAACATTTAAAATTACTCCCAATAGTTAAAAGGAAAATAGGCAGATAACTTTTAGCTTCAAACAACTTGTTAGCTGCAAAACCTCAAAACTATATTTGGCAGGATAGAAACATGCTCCTGAAATGAAGTAACCAAAAAAAAAAAAAAACTAATTTTGGTCCATGAATTCAGCTTAAACCTTACTTTTCTATGACATACTTAACACCAGCTTTGAAAAAACCTATGCAAGTTCAAGCTAAATATTATTTATGCATTTTTTGTGTTTTGAAGGTCTAACCCTAAGATTCATACACCCATATGGTATGATATTGTAAGACGTGGTGTACCATGATTTACAAGTTGCACCTGATACAGCACATACATCCCTCGAACCAGAGTCATGAATGTACCATATTGGCTTTGCCTATAATTATGATATGTATTATACGAGAAACTAAGATACAGCACTGGTTTGCAAACGTTTGTAAATTGTGTTAGTTAATCATTTGTGTTCTCTTCAATTTCAGTACATAACCATCCTTGAAAATAATTCCCATCTATGAATTACCACATCCTCATACTTGTCCACAGAGGCTGTGCCTAGCACCTAGGCACACTTAGGCGACCATTTAAGACTGCATGTATCACATACAGTCAAAATTATATAGTTTATATAATATAATATAATATAATATAATAATAATATATCAGATTGTCATATATAACTTAATAATTAATATATATGCTGAAAAGTGTGGTATATAACATATATATAGAGAGAGAGAATATACATACACATATTATAAAAACAGTCATTTAGGCAAAAAATGATGAAGTTATAGTGAAAACAGAAATTATTTGACGACATCAGACTTTTCCCAAAAGAAAAAGATAGTTAAACAGAAAAAAATATAACGCCAGCAGCAGCAACTTAGCTGCAAAATAAACCACAATATTACAATCAAAGATTTTTTAAAACAACCATAGGATATCAAATTACCAAATTAAATGTTTAAAATGACATGTGTATTTTCATAGGATAACTGAAAATTGTGAAATCACATGTATATCAGTCAATATAGAAAAATAAACTAATAATGAATGAGATTCATCATGTTAAATAAGAAAATACCAAACGTTTGATCGTACATTCTTGCGCAAACCAGGTTTCATATTTAAAAAAATAATTTCAATGTTGCTACTATCAAACAGCAGTTACAGAAGGAAGACTCTCTTTTGTGGCTTCCAGCCTTCCACAACTTAAAAATGCACACCACACCATTCCAGCACTATTTAACCTTTATTAAAGTCTTTGAGAACCCTGTTGAGTCTCTTCCACTTCCATGGGACTAGGTTCAGGCACGCCTAAACGCACCTCCACCTTCCATTGCCTAAGTGCTGGACTTAGGCGATACAAGTGGAGTAGTGCCTAGGCATAGGTGATGCCTCAACAACATAGTACCTGCCTTAATTTGACATTTCTTTTGTGTTTGCACATTCCAGCATCGCTCTGTGCCCTTTACCACAGGAATCTAGTCATTTAATTTTAAACCTTACATCTATCAGGCAAAGGGACTATCATCCCGGTTTTCGCATGGGTCTTAATTGTACCTACAGAAACACATTCACAATTGGGAAATGAAGAAGCTAATTTTAGAAGCAAAATGCTTAATACCTGCCCAAGCATATTCAACAAACAAGAATATAAAACTAAACCACACAAGTCTCAAACAATAAACAATGACAAATTCATTTTACATGCCATGCAAGAAAACAAAAACAAACTAACCTTTTTAATACCAATCTTGCTCAATCTATCATCATCTCCAATTGCCATTACAGCATCCACAACCATGGATGCAAAAAACTCCTTTTCTCCACCAATCAACTTGGATGACAAAGACGTTGCAGCACATTTTCCCAGTAAAAGACGCTTTTCATCGAGGCTTTTGCCTTCTATACTGACAGAAAGCTCTTTGATTTTGTTAACTGCCTGCACGAACATCATATCATGTCACTTAACTCAGAAAGTACACCTTGGAATTAGCTAAAGGGAAGACCTCAAAGTAGAGTGATATCCTCACCAAATTGCACGCAGTTCTATAACTACGTATAAGATTTTGAGGATGAACACCATCCTCAATGAAAGGCTTTGCCTCTTTTAGAAACTCTCCTGCAAGAAGGACAACTGTAGTTGTTCCATCACCAACCTGAAATCAACAATAAAAGGTAAGACGAAATGGGCCCAAGGTTAAGCACAACACTGAGTGAGCCATCTTCCTCATGATTGTGATCTGCGCCATGAATGATAAGATAAGAAACTTCTCTTTCGACCCTAATGCTAGCAGTTCATGAAGCCATCCCGTATACTAAGATGAAGATCAGCGCTAACGATGTCAAGTTCATGATTTACGTTGCATTCACAAGACATATAACGATAAATAAACACATAAAGCATCAATTCCCCGAAATGAAATAACGGGCACCATCGAGAGGCAGAAGAAATCAAACAAATAACTAAAACGAACACAGGAAGTCAAAGAATATAGACTACAAGATCGAGAAAAAATGGAGAGAAAGGAGAAGGTGGTTGCCTCCGAATCCTGAGATCTGGCGATATCGACGAGGATCTTGGCAGCCGGGTGGACGATGTCGAGGAGCTTCATGATGGTGGCACCATCATTGGAGATGGTGGTGTTGCCCTTGTCGTCGTGGATGAGCTTATCCATGCCCCTGGGGCCGAGGGTCGTCCTGATGGCATCAACAACGGCGGTGCAAGCGTTAATGTTGCTGATAAGCTGGGCCTTCCCCTGCGACGTGTCTGTGCCTTCCTTTAGCAGGATGATCTGGGGTTGCTGCAAAAGCAATAGCGTACCAAAAGCAGCAACAAGATATTTCAGGTGCCGCCATTGAAAATGAAACGACTACAAGAACAACAAAAAGAAGAAAAGGAGGAGGAAACGGAGCACTTACCATCATGGCAGCCATCGTTCAGTGAGAGCGATAGAGAGTAGGGTTTATGTTGGGGGGAGGGCGGGGGCGGGGGCGCGAGGGAAGAGACTAGAGAGGGTTCCGGAGGGAGGGCTTTGAAACAATGAGAAATAGCTTTGAAAATGGAGGGGGCTCCAGACTCGGATATTTCCCGAGACGATTCAGTCTACCGAGTCATTCAAGAGACATCCGCGGTTTATCTGAACTGCTTATCCGGCTTTTTTTCTTAATTTCCCAATCTTTTTTTAAAGTGTTTCAAAATATGCCCATATGACGCAAGAAAGCACTTATTTTAAGAAATTTCACATTATCTTCCAACTTTTCGTATTATATACGTTCATTTGTCCATAAATAAAAGTTATTTAAAATCTTTTAAAGTTGTTTAAGATGTCTGTTTTAATGCATCCCCTTTGGCTGTTTTAAAGATTGAACAGATCCTTATATATTCAGAATTTGTTTAATTTTTAAAATATTTTTATGAAACACTAACAAAGTGTTCTAACTATCAAACGAACTTTTTTATATTACAGCAAAACATATTGTGATTTTGTCCAGCTTTTGATTGTTGAATTTGTGAACATTATCCATGTTCAAACAAAGTAAAGGTGTTTTCTAAAACATGTATTATACGAACATACGTTCCAGTAAAATAACAATTGTTTCAATTGAGTAAAGTTCGATTTATGTCTTCCTATCGAGAAAACTATATATATATATATATATATATATATATATATATATATATATATATATATATATATATATATTGTATTTTAATTAAAAAAATACTACAATTCCCTACCTATTTTCTATAAATAGTTAAAAAAAACTATATGGAGTTCATTATAAGCAAACAAGTGTAGCTTCTAGACATACGGGATATAAATAGTATCTTTATTATTATTAAGAGGAAGATAATTTAGAAAGTCCTAAACTGGACTCGCCAGCAAAGAAACAAAGACGAAATGTGGTCCGTTGGTTGCCCTAATCGGACGGTCCAAAATCTCTTCCCTCACCTGCCCGTCTGTTAGCATTTCGTTGGCGTGGACCAACAGTTACGTCCACCGTCCTCGTCTCCCAACCTACCTTCTCTACTTATTCTTCCGTCTCGCCATACGGTCCCCTGTCGCCATGGCTTCTCCTTCCTTCCTCCTCTCTCTCTTCGTCGTCGGCCTTTGTCTCTCCGCCGTCGCTGGGGAGATTGCTGGAGACGGCGATGATCTTGTTATTCGTCAGGTGACGGATGAGCACATCCTCAACGCCGAGCTCCACTTCTCGGCCTTCGTCCGCCACTATGGCAAGACCTATTCCAGCCCGGAGGAGCACGCCTACCGGCTCTCCGTCTTCAAGTCGAACCTCCACCGCGCACGCAGACATCAAATGCTCGATCCTACTGCCATACACGGCGTGACTCCGTTCTCCGACCTAACAGAGGAGGAGTTTCAGCAAAAGTACCTAGGTCTCCGGTCGCCGAGACCCTTTGGGGGCGTCGGCGGAGCGGTCAAGGCCCCGATTCTTCCGACGAATGATCTCCCCGAGAATTTCGATTGGAGGGACCATGGCGCCGTTACACCGGTCAAGAACCAGGTGCGATGAGTAACCTTATATGTTTGTTCCTTGTTCTAGGGGTTGGCTTTGTCTTGACAACTGAACCTCTAATCTCTGTCTGTAGGGTTCTTGCGGGTCCTGCTGGACTTTTAGTGCGACCGGAGCATTGGAAGGAGCTAATTTTCTTGCGACGGGAAAGCTCGTTAGCCTCAGCGAGCAGCAGCTTGTCGACTGTGATCACGAGGTAGGTTTTCAATTTTTGTTTTTAATTCCTTTTCGTTATCGTGCTCGCTTTTTAGGTGGATACTGTTCCAACCATGGGGAGGTGACTTGTACAGGTCGAATTATTTTTTTCGGTTGTCGTTTGGTGATCATTTTGGGAAAGGGAAATTGGAACATGGTAGAAATTAGTCAAAACAGAAAGCTGTTTTTCTTCGTTGTAGTTCTATATATATTATTGATTGGACTGAAGGATCTCGTATATGCCTGTTTTTTCGTTGGTTGTGACTCCTTTCTATCTGCATCTACGTGTCTTCTATATATTTTTCAAGAATGTGTATGCACGAATTTTGGTTGGCTTGATGACTTTGATTTGTCTTCACGCTGTGTTTCCCTATTCTTTTCGTTGGCTGTTGTGGACTACGACCTTTAGAACAGATAGGGATCGACTAATTTGTTTAAGCGCCTACATTGTTATTATGCCTTTTCCTTTGATATCCCGGCCTCATAGCGAACTTCTATGGAGTTGAAACTCGTTTCTGCTGCAATTTATGAATCCTTAGTGTGGTTTCATGGTTCATCTAGCTCTCTGATTGTCTCGTAGGACTTTACCCTGATTTTCCCCGTATATCTGGTAAGGCAGTTATTAGCACTAACTTTTGTCTGATTTTGAAGCGTCAAACGTGCCACATTTACGAAAGCTCTATGACTGAGCTTCACCAGTTGTTTGCAAGAGCCATTACGGCCCTGGAGTTGCTGGACCTCATCACTGAATTGAGTTGATTGGAGTTTAAGGCAAGTATAGGCATCGGAAATTAGGATTTTTAGGCTAAATTAAATTGGACGAGAACTCAATCCTCTAGGTTATTCAAACTCATGAGCAACCAGACTGAAATTTTGTGAGGTAGCTGATTGCTGTTTGTCTAAGACAGTCACTAGCAACGAAAGCTGTTGGGAGATGTTCAACATGCAGAGCAGCGTGCCATTTTATGAGAAGGCATGCTTATCAGGATAAGCCTGAGTTACGACAATGAAAAGCTGGAGATTAGTAAGCCTTCAAGAGAATTTGTTCAACTTTTAACCAAATGCATAGAAGTTCTAAACATGCAAATCCAGATGAGCTTCTACTTCAAGTATGTTGATAATGCATTTGATACAGAAAGATCCATACTCTTAGGATGGGAACACCATAGATGATCAATATTATGCTGAAAAGGCAAACACAAGAACTTGACCTCAATGGGTTTTCCCCTCCTTTTTTTTGGGAGGGTTGTTGAGGGAGGTGGGGGGGCTTTACTTTTCAGGATGATGAATAAATGGGGATGAAATGCTGGAAAATTGGGAATAATATATTATCTCACTTGTGTTATGGAGCAGCAGTTTGCTTTTCTTTTCTTTTTTTCTTTTTTTTTTTTGCTTCAATAGTTATCATTATTATGGAAGTAATAGTAGTCATGTGTTTATCGGATGTCTCCCAGGAGACAATAGTAGTTATGTGTTAGTTACAGTGGCCACAAACTAATTGATAACATTTTGAAAAGCACTCTTGTACAAGCAATATCTAAATGATCCTTATCTTCAACCTTGGGCTTGGTTCCTATAAAATGGATTGTTTAACGAGAGAGGCCTTGGTATGGCTGTTCACTGCACTTAGCACTTTCTTTTCTAAATAGCTTCTGCTATGTGGAAGACTGTTGAAGATTGTTGTGTTTGCATCTTCAATTTTCCTATTATAGCTGCCAAAGTTGGAGGAAGTTACAGGATATAGTTATCTGAACTTTGAAGTTTGAACTTACTTTGTATATACATGACTACAGGGTCAGACCTATAAACTACATTTTATTTTTGGAGGACTGTAAAATGTGATATGTTTATACTTTATATTTATACTGGGCTTATGTTAATTTCGTTATTGAATTTCCTGTAATAGAAACCATATGCAAAAAAGGCATGTGAAATGCAATAGGAATTGCATCTGCAAAATATTGTCAGTATTGGTATATTTGAGCCTAAAATGAATTGCTGATGTGAAACATAAGACTTAGCAAGGTGCCCTTGTTTTATTATTCTCTAAAAGCAAGAAGATACCTCGTTCCTTGTTCTATTTTGTCACATGTTAAGTCTATTCTCAGCTTCTAGCATCGTTTATTTGTTATATATTCAAAAGGATGTTGATCTTCATACCAGCAAGGATTTTTATTATTGAATTACACTTTTTCTTGTGCCTTGCAAGCTGTTAATCGATGACCTTTATTTGAAAGCTTTTCTGTGGACCATAAGCATCAAATTGATGATTCTTTTCTTCCATATTTTGCCTTTGCATAATCTTCTGGTGTTTTAACGAAAGGTTATCAGTCATAAATTGGCATAATAGCTAATTCTTTGTATTTGTCAGTGTGATCCATCGGAAGCATCATCTTGTGATGCTGGGTGCAATGGTGGACTTATGACTAATGCCTTCCAGTATGCAATTAAAGCTGGTGGGCTTGAGAGAGAGGAGGACTACCCATACACTGGAACTGATCATGGCACTTGCAAATTTGACAATAATAAGATTGCTGCATCAGTCTCCAACTTTACCGTTGTTTCCGTTGACGAAGATCAAATTGCTGCAAATCTTGTAAAGAATGGCCCATTAGCTAGTAAGCAATCAAAGGCACCTTTATTTGTTTATCCATTTATTTATTTTTATCTGTTGGCGTGCATATCAATTGACAAAGGAGGTCCTGACTTGACAATGATATCGTTGGCATTCCCATTGTGGCAGTTGGGATCAATGCTGTTTTCATGCAGACCTATGTTGGAGGAGTTTCATGCCCGTACATCTGCAGCAGACGATTGGACCATGGAGTTCTTCTTGTAGGATACGGATCTGAAGGCTACGCTCCTATCCGGCTTAAACCAAAGCCTTACTGGATCATTAAGAACTCATGGGGAGAAGGATGGGGAGAGAAGGGTTACTACAAGATCTGCAGGGGCCGCAATGCTTGTGGCGTGGACTCTATGGTTTCTACGGTTGCTGCCATTCAGGCCAATTAGAATTATTATGGATTGTTATTCCGTTAAAAACCCAACTGTTTTATCTGCTTGGTGTAAATAACACGTGTAACTCCGTATCTATTTTCATCCAAGAACATCATTTGTTTGCTAGATGAAGGGAGTCCCCTAGTGGATGGTCTACTTGGTATGAGACTTAAAAGAGTTTGAACAGTTTAGTTCTTTTCTTGGAAAGGTATCATGAAATGTAACCAAATCTTGGTTGCAGTTTAGTGGAAGTTAAAGATCGTCTGTTCTGCTATATCGTCTTGCTGCTTCTGTTTTCTTGTGATTTTACGTTGCACAGTTCATGTTGGCTCGCCAAGAAAGTCTCATGGTTGCATCGTTGATCTTGATGGAGATTGAAATACCTACCAGGCCATCATCTGCTCTACCGTCTTGAAGCACGGATTGTGTATAAGAAGTTGGAGATTCTTGTTGCATGATATCGTTAATGACTTGGAAAAGGGTCCAAAGGGATATCTGAATATCTATATGGTCCAACGCATTGAGGGTTTTTGCAGTATTTAGCCACTGTTTGATCTTTGGTGGCAGTATTGTAGGCAATGATAGGTGCTCTTTGCTTTCTGCATAATCTTATGTCTCTTGAAAAACTCTGTGCTGACTACTGAGTGGTCTTGACAAAGCAATGCTTTGATGTGGGTTCAATGCTCAGAGCTGCCTGATATGCAATGGGTGCTTCCAAACGATTTCTTAGATTTGCGTTTTTGTTAATCTGAAGCACATTCTTAATCGAACGGGAGTTGGTTTGAAGCCGAGCAAAGGTTCTTGTTACCGATTATGGTCCGACCTCTAAAAGCATTTCGCTGTTTCAAATCTGATCCATTTACAATCCTATATAAAATACTATCTATTATAGTGAAGGAGGGATTCGTCGAAGAGACGAGAATGAAAAAAAAAAAAAAAAAAGAGATAAATGAGAAAAGGTTGGCAGAAGACTAGAACAGGAAGTCAGGAACACTTCCCCAGAACGCACGCAAACTTTGGCGTCTCGGATTTTCTTTCTATTTTTTTTTTTAGGGTAGACCTAATAACTTGAAATTTTAAGGGAAAGCATATAAGCCGGCGCCGCCATCGGTCAATGCATATCGTATCGGCCCATCGCCGTGATGATATCCGAATCGGAAAATCAGTTTGGGACCACGCTTTTTTTTTTCTGTAAACGATGCCCTTTATATTTTACATTTATTTTGAAATGATTTTTTTTTTTAAATTAGTTTTAAAAATGCCAAAAAAGGAAAAATCGATACGGGTCGATTCATATTCTATTCGCGAATATACCGATACGGACACCGATAACATTGGGAGAGACGAAGAAAGAAAGGGACCTTGCAACCAGCATTTGAGATAGCGTCTTGGATTCCTGCAACTCACAGGTTTCTATTTCTTGGTCCATTTGATTGCCTCAAAGATGCTTACTTTAACTTAGTTAAAGAATTATATATGAAGTGATATCTTTCTTTTCCCGAAAGAAAAAAAAGATTGCTTACAAGTGGAAACAAAACGTGTTTTTTCTTTTCCGACAAAAATGCATTCAAATCATGTGGGAGAAGTGAATTGGCGTATTATTATCTGGTGAGTGGGAGAAAAATCCACCGCCTAAATTATATTTTTAGATAACTTGTCGTGAATTTCCCCTACTTTTGGAGCAATGGTGCCTGAGACTTTAAATTCTAAGATAATGAGTTCTGGATAAGCTGTGAGCAAAATAATTGGGCTGGTTTCTGGATTTTGTCTTCTCAATGAGTTAAAAATTTCTTTCAGTGGGCCATTTTCTGCTTATGTTTCAAAAAGAGGGCCTCATGTTGTTGAATTGCACGATACGACCATATGTTTTATTGAAAAATGAGAAATGCCGCGCTGGTAAGTTAAGGATGAATGAAACCGTCTTTTTTTTGGGGTCTTGTAAATATAATTTTACAAAAGATTGAAAATGAATGGTCGAGGCACCTAGGGTTTATAATTATATTGAAAATATATTTTCCACTTTCTAGGAGTTCAGTCGTGGAAATCACATTTTTTAATCGGACGACAATAACAAATTTCGTGATAGTATATTTGGCAGCATGCAACTTTGGGAATGCCTCGAATTGGAAAATGTGGAGATCTGACGTGTAGAATTAAGGTAAAAATGTTGGACTTCACAAGAGAACCGCTGAATAATTTCTTTCTGAGGTGGAGAACAGACCCATTGAAAGATGACACGAACGGTTAGGCGGGAGTCCAGAGCACAGAGAGACGGAAGAGAGAGAGAGAGATGGAAGTGACCGCCGGTGCGGCGTTCTCCCTGGGCGTGGTGGGGCCCGTGAACCACGGTCGCTGCCGTTGGGAAGCCGGCGGCGCTGCTTTCTCACCGCCTCCCTCTAGAGCGCGCCACCCGGCCGCCGAAGCCACGAGCTCAGGGAGGATCCTTCGGTGGGCCGTCTTCCCGAGCCGCCGCGGGCGGTTCCTCCCACCTCTGAGTTCGGGGAGCTCGAATTCTCGGGCCGAGGACCCCGTCCCTCCCTCCGAGATGTCGGTGGAGAGCGCCCTCAAGCTACTGGGTGTCGCGGAAGGTGCCTCCTTCGATGACATCCTCAGGGCCAAGAACTCCATCATTGCTTCCTCTAAGGATGATCAGAAGCTCAAATCACAGGTCCCCATTTCAATACTTTCGTGCTTTTCCAATTGTGGCTCGGTTTCATATTGGTACCGGAGGTATTTGGACGGTCATCATTTTGCTCCTTCGATTACAACGAAGTTGGGGACCGTAAAAAAAAACAAAGACGAATATAATAGTTGATATTGGAATTTTAAGTGAATTGTTGTTTGGCCCTTTTGTTGGGTTGATTCTTATGCATGATATTTTTTTCCACGGTCTGGATTTGTGCGTTGTTGAGTTCATTTGGATTCAATGAGAGTTTATGATCTGTGTTTCATGTGTCCTTTTGTATAATTAGCAAGAATTTTGTTCATGTTTTTCGGGGTTCTACATTTGCCCATGTACGTTCTTTTTTCCCTATTTTGGGGTTTATTGCTTTCGTTCGTTCTGATGTCAAGCGCGCCTCTCTTGACAAATTTTCTTCTCCAACATGTACGATTGCAGGAAATGTTTCAATAGGCATGAGAAGAGTGCCTCTTAATTGTGTAGGGAAAATGGTGTTGCTGATATCTGGTTGGTCTTCTTTAGAAATGGATGATATATTTTTGTTTTTACCAGCTGACGTCAAGGCTTCTCAGCTTTCTAATTTTAGTTTATTGTTTTCTTATTTGTTCAGGTTAGTTTAGGTCTAGTCTATCTATATGCATACTTGTTTTATTTATTTATTATCCTATTTTTCAAACGTTCCTCCAGCATTTTGATACTCTTGATAAACGGTAATGGTCTTTCGTTTTTACCTTCGATTGTACAGGGAAGCTGTCTGTCAGTTTTCCTCATCTTCCCTCCAATTCAATCCCCCACCCGAACCCCCACTCACCCCTCTCACTGAGTACTGCCTCAAGAGAGTTTTTTTGACTTGTGTTCAAGTTTCCACTATGAGTCTTTCTACACGAATGACAATTATCTGGTATATCAGATCCATTGCTTCCGTGTAGTTTTCTGCTTATCACACCCCCTTACTTCAACTTTACAAGGGCAGCTTTAACTTTAATTGCTTGGTAGTGGCACAGGATTTTGTTCCCTTGTGGAGAGGTCAATGACGGGAGTTGAATGAAGTATGTTAGGTGGTCAAAATCTCCATGCGTTGAATTTCTCTACTTTTCTCCTTTAGAATAGAAGAAACACCAGTAAACAAACTGGCCAGCTCCTTGACTTGCTATATGGAGTAAGATTTCTTTAAGTTAAATATTTGACAAAATATAATGGCAACGTTGTGGCACTTGCATTCCCAGTCTTACTGAGCCAGTGTATAAAGTGATTGGACTGGTTTTGGCTTGTCCACTGACCTCCAAGTGATGGTTTTGTAGGCCTTGCTTTTTGATTCTGTTAACCTGCATCTTTGAACTTAAAGAAGTATAAACAGAAGCAAAGGAAGCCTTTGGAACTGCTATAAAGAATGGATCATGCCCATTAGACTGAATTATTTTGCTTTCTTTGTTTTTTATAGTTTTCTTTTCCTTCTATTTGCCATTTATTGACTTCTTCATTGTAAAAATAGAGAAAATGCTCTTGTCAGGATCTTGCATTCAACTTACTCATGTTTTGCTCTCTCCGGAGCCAAGTTGTTCACTGTTACCCGTTATTGCATATTTTAGGTTTTGGTGATGCTGTTTCGTAAGTTTAACCAAAACGAACTAGTTTAATTTCCCATGTTTCTTGCCTATTTGCTATAATTTAGCAGTAATTGAGCATCTGAATGTTTGGAAAAATTCCCATTAAAAAATCATTCATTCTCTATAGAATCTTGAGAATCTCATTAGAGCATTTCAGTTGTCAATTACCACATGAATCATTCTCTTAATATTGAGCAATAAAGTGTTCATGCTTCTGTGGGTCATTTAACTTTTGAGTACTTTTGATTTCTCTGTAATATCCATCAAAATCTTTCACACATTGATTGTTCCATAGAAGTACTTGACTTCTGTCCCATTATCTATATTACATGGATGTGGCCGCGGATGTAAGTATTTGGCAGTTTATGGAACTTACAGTTTGACGTTTATATAAGGAGACACAATGCAGGAGTCAAATTGTAGAATCTGTGTGGGATAGCTTATTAGACATACAGGATATAGAGCCTTCATTCCTCCACGTCTTACTAACACGCATAGTGTTTGGAAGGAGGGAAGGGGTGTATGCATGTACAATGCAGTTAAAAACTTAAAACTAGCAGCTGTATGTTTTGAAGATATCTGAAAATAGTAATATGCTAGGTCAGTTTCAATTTCCAAAGTATTTTGACATCTCAATATTCTGGCATTCTTACTGAAATAATAAATACCATGATTTTATCATGTTACTTGTTCTTTTTCTGCATTTTCTGAAAAAATGAGTAAGTTTAGATACATTTTTATTTTTTAGGTTTGGGTAATCCATTGTGTTAGCACATGACTTTGCAATTTCTCAGAAGGGTATCAGATACCACTGAATCCTAAATTTGACTTTGGTGCATGTTAGACTTGGCTTTGCCACATTAGTTGTTGTATTTCATCCCAATGCTTCTGTAACTACATGGAATTCTGGTCCTTTGAGTAATAGCTTACAAGCTGTCTTGCACTAAATTATTTTGGCTTGCCCATCAACAGGTAGAGGCTGCATATGACATGCTTCTTATGGAAAGTCTGACACAGCGTAGGGCTGGCAAGGTTGTGAACAGCAACATACGTTTTGCTGATGTGAGAACTGTTAGTAGATCAGGGCCTAATACCTTGCCTGGATGGTTGAAGAGTATACCACTTTCAGTTAATGTCCCTCCTGCAACAAGCGTTAGGATCCAGGCAGGGGTTTATGGAGCTTTGATGATTTCTGCATATATCAATGGAGTATCTTCCCCTGGAGTACCGTATGCTGGAGCTGATGTTCCTGGTTTCATATTAGCTACTGGATTTGGAGCTTCATTGATATTCTTGACAAAGAAGAATGTTGGTCTTGGTGAGTATTTTAATGTGGCCATTTATATATCAGCATGTCGCCCCTGTGCTTGGCATGGTTTTGACTAAAACAAGTTGGCAGCTTCTGTGGTTGATGGAAGTTGAGGAACCATCTGCTGGCAAACTAAAAATGAGAGCTGGGTTATTCCAGTCCAAGGATGATTGTTTTATTGCATGTCAAGATAGGGTGATAGACAGAAATGTGAAGGCCAGCCGTCCATGAAGTTGGCCTTTGTTGTGCTTTGGATGGGTGAATTGGTCTTTTTTTTGAAGTGTTACTACAATTATCATTACTTGAGATTCCCTCCAAGAATTAGTAAAGAAGCTGAAATTCTTTCTTTTGAATGCATACCTCTCCAAAGTGATTCAAACCAATCTTTGCTTCTTGCAGGAAAGGCTGCTGTACTGACCGTTGGGGGCCTTGCTGCGGGAGCAGCAGTGGGATCAGTTGTTGAGCAATGGTTGCAAGTTGAGATAGTTCCCTTGCTAGGCCTTCACTCACCTGCTGCTCTTATTAGTGAATTCATTCTTCTTTCACAATTCTTGGTCTCTCTGTACTTGAGTTAGATCCTGAAACAGAGACGTTGTGGTTCATCCTGTCCTATAATATGCTATTACAATTTTATTCAGCATCTGAACCACTACTGCGCTTCACTTGCCTGTGCATCTCTGGCTATTAAATTGTGTAAAGAGAATACGAGCCTGTATCATCTTGGGAACTGCTGTGTACATATTTGGATCACCTTTCTCTAGTAGTTCTTTCAACACTTCTGCAAGCAAAAAATCATGATGTATGGCACAGGGAAAGCGCCAAGTTTTTTGTTCAAGTCTTTCAGATGGCCTTTCTAGCATTTCTTCCTTTTTCTCTGGAGTTGATCCAAACAATGGGATTGCACCCGGATGCTGCTGAGCTTCTTCTGCAGAAATGCTTGTAGATCTTCACTGTCTTTTTGTTCAGTAACATCTGTCAGAAGATGGTGCTGATGTAAAGTAAGTTTCGGGTCTCAAAACTGCTCGAATCCAGGTTTCAGAAGAAACTAGAAGAGTTGGGGGGGTGGGGGAGGGGGGTGGGTGGGTGGTGGAGGAGAAGGAAAATTTTCTCCCCTCTCGAGTTACCACAACGGCTATGCATGGTGATGGGATTGCTGCCTACATATATGCGGGCCATTTTTCTACCTCCTCTTCTTACCAGTTGGCCGCGGGGTTGAAAATGACTGTTTTTTTTTTTTTAGATTTTCTTGGCGAGTTTTTTTTCTACAAATTTTTTGCAACATCCGCCCATAAGGAGAGGAGCTGCAGATAATTTTTAGTGTGTGCATCTTTTTACATTTTTCTTTAGTAATTTCTCATCCACGTATTGCCTAGTTTTTTTTTTCCACTTTTATATTTCGTGTACATTTTGTTTTCTTTATTTGCCATCTAGCCTCACAGCAATCAAGTTTCAGTTCTTTTGAGCACTACCCTTTTTGTAAGATTAAGTTGGTTTGAAGAAGTTTTTTTTTTTCTTTTTGGTGCATCTCTTTTTGAGCTATGGGCACAGTGCATTCAGATGGCTGGCCTTTCTATGTTGGGATATTAGCCTTTTATTCACCGGGAAGGCACTTCCCTTACCATGATTGCGATAACTGTAGCACCAGATTACTGATTTTACAAATGGTTGGTACAAATAAAAACAGTTCACGGGGTATATATGGTGAATTTCACTTGTAAGGTCTGGATTCTATTTGGCATTGTTTAAATGAAAGCACTGGATGATATTTTACGTTGCTGAGGCAGTGAACGTCGACGACCCTGTGTATGGTGAGCAATAAGTGAAGCGCAGTGGGGTTGTGGGGGTGGTTCGGTTGAAGAGAAAGAGATGGTATTTTACTTTCTACCAGCTCATGCTCATAGTTCCTTGGAAATCGAAGCAGTGTCGATGTGGTTTCCCTGCCGTCGAAGTTTACAGTGCACAAACCATAAAGAGCGTTGGCGTGGTGGGGAGCAATGCAGTTGCTAGGAAGGCAGTCAGATCTTCCAGTTTCATGGGTGTCATCTCCATATGTATCAGGGCTAAACAAGGTCTGGTTGGAAACAACTCCAAATCTCCTAAGAAATCTTATTGAATTAAACCTGGTATTCGATTCTTTTTCCTTTCCTTGGGTATTGGAATTTTCTGACCATCTTTCTGCTTGGAGACCTTAGTTAAGTTCAGTAATTCTTCAGTTCCTTTTTTGCAGTTCTTTCATATTTTTAGTTTTTTTCCTCTTTACTTCAGCATCGTAAATTCACATTGGGTGTTGAATTTTTTCACCATTTTTTCTGCTTGGAGTTCTTAATTAAGTTCGGGTACTTTTTCTTTTTTCTTTTCTGCCTTTTTTGCAATCCATTTCTAGCTTTTGTTCTCTTCATGTTCTGCAGTTCTTGACATGAGCGAGCTAGTTTAGGTCTTCCATCATTCCACTTTTTTCGCCTCCCTTTTCCACTTTTTATAAGAGGCCTATGAAAAGTTCAGTCCTAATTGGTCTCACTTTATGATGGCAGAGCCGACCAATCAATCTGTGATCCTCAGTTCCTCTGAACTTGGTAAGTTAGAACTCATCAATTTATGATATCCAATGAAGTAACGCCTGAAAAAGTAGAAGAAGAGGCTACTGCCTACCTGCAAAGAGATGGGCCAAGTTAGCCACTTGCATATGAACATAAAATCTCGGGCGCTCGTGGTTGGATGAGAACAGCTGAACGGCTGATGATGATCACGTCAGAATGAATAAGCTACAGAACGGTGCACTGACAAGTCAAAACTGCTGTTGAGCCGTTTATATTCACAACAAATTTTATGTATGTAGGGTTCAACTCTTCTTTTTCTTTCTTTCTTGCTCCATATCACCTCCTCCTTCTTTTCATGTTTTCTTTTCACAGTCATCGTCTTCACCTTAAAATTGGTATATTCCAAGAATGAAAGATACTTGAAAATTTAGTCCCAGAATAGACTGTCTATGTATATGACAAGATATCTCTTTTAGCATTGAAGGTTCAGCATTGAACATCCCATGAACGTAGGGTATTCTAAAAAATTAAGATTATCAAGTTTCTTGAAAAGTAAACAAATTTTGCTTGTCAGTATTATCTCGTTCCAAATATGATATAACAAACCTAACGACTTGGCTTGTCAGTAACATCTCATTCGTTATTGAAAGCTCAAAGGTGGAGCATTCAATGAAGAAAGAGATAACGAAAAAAGTTGAAATTGTCAGAATCTAAATGGTTTTTCTGTTTGTGTAAGAAAATGGCTTCTCCATACAGGTGGATTATACAAAAATAAACTAAGCACTTAAGAAAATAATTATAACAATTCAATAGATATAAAAACAAAAGAATACTGACTTGTTTACTCCTACTTCTATAACTCATAAGTTATCGGTCATATGTTTTCCCAATACCTTGAAAAAATGAACTTAAGTTTTAGACGACTTTAATTGAAAAAAGGATAACTTATGTTGTAACTAGATGACCATACCATCGCCTTGGAAATGCTATTACATTTCTGCAACAGATGCTTCAACATTTGCTTTCTGACATGCTCCAAGACCTTTTAGGTTGTGGACGGTATTCATGACAAAACTGTCTCCTCTATGACGATCGGAAGTAATACTTGAGAAAGGTTCAGAAGAAGGTCCCTCTAAGCAACGTTACTGTTGACTCAACCATATTGGTGTCCCAAGTTTTATCTTGTCACCATGGTGGAACATGTCAATGTTTCATATAGTGCTTAATGATGAAGATGATCAGAACCATATTCTCTACTATATACTGCTAAGGGAGAAGTGAAGGGAGTTCTGTTAGAATATGTTTCTGGACCTGAATATGTCATGACAATATGGATGTTGCGTGCTATTTGAGGGATAGACCATAAAAGTGATGAATAAGATTGGGCCTGACTGTCATTTCATAGGTTATGACTTATGAGAAGGATTATTCATGTGTGGATGTGAATATGTCATTTTCGAATGTATGACAGGTTGGAGATGAAATTTGACAGATTGATATAAAATGGTAGTAGTCCCATAGGCTATATGGTTATAAGAACAGATTGGTATAAAATGGTAGTAGTCCCATAGGCTATATGGTTATAAGAATTTACTTTCTTACCCACTCCCCCAACCAAGAAAAAAAAAGGAACAGAAACCATACTCTCATGTATAGGCTGAGAAGATCATACCTCAAGATCTCTTCAAGCGTGAAACCAAGTATGCTTCCATATTGTGTTCTCTTCAAGTGATTCAGTGATTTAGCATAAGCATGTACAGTTTGAGAAATTAATCTCTACAACTACTTGGGTCGGGGCAGTATGGCTGATATTGAAGACATAACTCTAATATCATTGTGAGTTCAGCAACTGCAGTTAACCAACTGGTGCAGCTATGCATAGCCCATGAATACTTGTAATACACCATCTTATTTCACCGTGGATAATGTATTTCAAGTATATGCATTCCGTTCTAAGAGAAGGGAATCTCCTAATAGGCTAATCTACAAGGTTGTACCTAGAGGGCCCTGGAAGTTTACCTTGATAGACAAACTTATAAGATCAGAATATAGAGCAATAGCATTAAATTAACATGTTAAGGATTAACAAATGGAGATCAATTATCAGTAATTACTGATCAGGAAAAGGACTTCGACTGGAATCTTAGCACCATCTCCTGTGATCCGTTAGGAAGGGAATGCCAGAGCAGGCACTACAACGACATTGAATTTTTGTGATGGCTACTGAAAGTCAGATTAGCTGTTGGAAAAAGGTTGTGTGTGAAGGGCTTATTCCTGAGTTATTGAAATGGAAATCAAACATGCTCTTAATGCTCGACAAGAGGAAGCTAGTTACCCAAGTGCTCAAGTCGAGGGGATTAACACACATCTTGTTCTCGAGACCTCATAATTGTGATAATGTAGCATAATAATCCAATTATCTCATTTCATCTTGCAATTATTGCCAATTTATTTATCATTGGAGTAAGAAGTTGGTAGGATGATGGCTCCTCATGATAGAAAGAATGGCAGGTTCAGCATGGTAACAGATGTTGATAAAGCGGTAACGAACTTCCTAATGCTTGTGGATTGTATGATCATGCCCTGCTCATCCCACAGTATACTTATGGCCTGTCTCTGTAAGCTCCCATGGAAACTAAAGGGATAACCTAAAATGCCTTTGACATAATCAGAACATGTAGACGTGCTCACTGCTCATTCTTGCTTATTAATACCGAACCATGCATGCTTTACTTTGAATAGTTTTCATAAAGTGCCTTGATCTTTCGCGAGTAATTTTTTGGTGTGATCTAAGCCCTTGAATTTTCTATTGTTCAAGAACACATCTAAGAGTGAAAAAATTTATTTTGACATACCTGATGTACTAATGTAATTATAAGATCATATTTACAAGCTTAAAGAAGGATGGAAATTGTAGAAATACGAACAAGGAGAGGAAGAAGAACAAGAAACACAATGTAGCGTGGAAAACCCTCAACACGAGGGAGAAAAAACCACGAATGAGGAGGAGTTGGTGCCCACTAGCAGCCAGACTCTCTCTCTCTAGATAATTTCATTACACTAGAAATTAGGGTTACACAAATATAAGTATGCCCTAACAAGGCCATACTGGATCGGGCCCAAACACAAAGATCCGTCAACACTTCCCCTCAAGCTGGGCATACATATCAAACATGCCCAGCTTGGATACATTTCTCTCAAATGAAGCTGAAGTAAGAACTTTTGTCAACACATTTGCAGTTTGGTCATCAGACTTCATGTAGGGTAAGATCAACTCTTTTGCATCAATTCTCTCACGAATGAAGTTGCGATCAATTTCAACATGCTTCGTTCAGTCATGTAGAACAGGATTGTTGGCTAAGTTGATGGCAGACTTGTTATCACAATACATCTTCATGGGTCCTTCAGTCTCTATTCCAATGTCAGTCAGTAATATCTTCAACCATAGTAATTCTGACACTCCCATAGCAGCTGCCCTATATTCTGCCTCTGCGCTAGATCTAGAGCAAACCTCCTGTCTCTTGCTTCTCCATATAACGAGGTTTCCTCCCAAGTAAACACAGTACCCTGTAGTAGATCGTCTGGTATCAACACAACCTGCCCAATCTGCATCAGAATACCCATCGATCTCCACAGTCTCTTGTTTCACATACAGAAGTCCTTTGCCAGGATTTTTCTTCAGATAGCATAATACTCTGTCCACAGCCTTCAGGTGAGCATCAGTTGGTGCATGCATGAATTGACTCAGAACATTCACTGCAAAAGTAATATCTGGTCTCGTGAGGGTAAGATAGATCAACTTCCCAACCAGACGTTGATATCTTCCCTTGTCTGCTTCACAGAGTGGCTCCCCATCTCTAAGACTCAACTTGTGCCCTGTGTCAGACGGAGTAGGAGCAGGTCTACATCCCAGTTTACCGGTCTCCTTCAGCAAATCAAGTGTGTACTTCCTTTGATTTAGTATAAGGCCAGTGCTAGATCTAGCAATCTCCATACCCAGAAAATACCTCAACTTACCAAGATCTTTGATATCAAACTCAGTAGCCAGTAACCCTTTTAGCTTGATAATCTCCTCCTCATCATCTCCTGTGACAATCATGTCATCCACATAGACCAGCAAGAGAGTAACCCTGCCTCCCTTCTTCTTCACAAAAAGAGTGTGATCCCCATTCCCTTGCTTGTACCCATGATGTAGCATTACTTGTCTCAATCGTTCGAACCATGCTCTAGGCGATTGCTTAAGGCCATATAAAGCCTTTTTCAGTTTACAACATTTATCTGGCTCTTCATATCCTGGAGGCATATGCATGTAAACTTCTTCTTCTAGGTCACCATTAAGGAATGCATTCTTGACATCTAGTTGATACATCTTCCACTCCTTCATCACAGCAAGGGACATAATCACTCTCACAGTCTTCATTTTTGCTACAGGAGCAAAGGTTTCCAAGTAATCAATCCCATATGTTTGACTGAATCCTTTGGCCACAAGACGAGTTTTATATCTCTCAACACTCCCATCTGGTTTGTACTTGATAGTATACACCCACTTGGATCCAACTAAATGCGTAGCCTCTGGAATCTTCACCACTTCCCAAGTCATATTTTTCCTCAAGGCATCCATTTCTTCGTCCATTGCAACAGCCCACTTGGAATCACTTTGAGCTTCCACAACAGTCCTGGGAATCACAACCAAAGAAAGAGAAGAGACAAAACACTTGTATTCCTTTCCAAGTCTGGAATAAGATACAAAATTACTAATGGGGTGTTGAGTACATGACCTGACACCCTTTCTCAGGGCAATGGGAAGGTCTTCATTCGTCTTTTCATCCTCACCAAGAATCTTCACACTAGAACTTGGTTCATCCAGGGAAGGAGTGGGATTGGGATTGGAAGTAGTCACCTCTGCTTGAGTACCTCGTCTAGAGTAGACTTGTCCAAACAACCGAGGGGCTCCTTCTTTCTCATTGCTAGTGTTACACCCTTCCTCATTCTCAGGCACATCAACAATCATATGAGATGCAGCTTCCCTGTAGTCCAAAAAATCTGTAAATTGGAGTGCCTGTCTCTGAGAATACTCTTCCATGTCCACAGACTGCTTCCCCTGAAGAGGATTCTTAGCAAAGTAAGAGGCATGCTCCATGAAGGTAACATCCCTCGTAACATAAACTCGGCCAATAAGAGGATCGACACATTTGTATCCTTTTTGAGTAGGGGAGTAGCCAACAAAAACACCTTTAATAGACCTGGGATCAAGTTTCTTGACAGTTGGACTGTGATCATGTATAAAGCATATACACCCAAAGACACGAGGAGGGAGAAGAAAGGGTGGACGACTACCAGGAAGTAGTGAGTGAGGAGTCCTACCATTCACAACACGACTGGGCATGCGGTTAATGAGATATGCGCTAGTAAGAACGACATCACCCCAATAATGTTTGGGAAGATTTCTTTGAAACAAAAGTGCCCTAGTGACATTTAGAAGCTGACGATTTTTCCTTTCAGTCACCCCATTTTGAGGAGGGGTGTAGCTGCAAGAAGTTTCATGAACAATCCCTCTTTGTCTAAGGAACTCTTCAACCGACTGACACACATATTCACGGGCATTATCAGACCGGAAAGTTTTAATATTTGCACCATATTGGGTTTGCACAAGCAGAATAAAAGTTTCAATAATATGAGGGACCTCACTGCGGTCCTTTAAC
>JAANDH010000207.1:206419-254467 GCA_011799765.1 Nymphaea thermarum | reverse complement strand
AGCCGCAATCCCCATAGTCATAGCGGGCGACCACGAGAAGTAGTTCTCCTTAGTGAGACGAAGATTTATGACTTGCATAGGAACATTCTCAGTTCTAACGCCCCCGATTTCAGTTTGATTAACGGTCGACGAGGAAGAGGCTGCCATAGAGATCAACTGGAGCGACAAAGAGAGCAAAAAACAGATAAAGAGAGCAGAACAGACCGGAGTCTGGTCGCCGGAATCTGGTCGCTGGAATCAGGTCGCCGAAACAGTACAGAGGATCGCCGGAATCAGACGGAAGCTAGGGCGACAGACGATGGAGAGGAACAGACCGTCGGGCGTCGGGTGGGGGCTCACCGTCGAGCCGCAATGAGCTGAGACAGGAAAAAGCAGAGGCAGAGGCGTCGCACAGAGACACAGGCGACGAGCGGAGGCTCAGGCGGAGGAGACGGCGGAGGCGACAGGCGGAGGCTCAGGCGGAGACACCAGGCGGAGGCACAGGCGTCTGACGAAGGCAGCAACAGAGGGGATCAAGTCGTCAGAACCTGGCGAAGACAGATCGCCGGAACCAGGCGAAGTAGAAGGGCGGCGCTGGGTTGCCAGAAAACGGAGAGCTAGGGCGGCGCTGGGTCGCCGGAACTTGAGCGGCGTGGGCAGGCCGTCGGGCACGGGCGTCAGGTGAACAATGCGTCGGGTGAACAGTGCGTCAGGAGAGATGAGCAAAGCTCGGGCGCTGTCGTCGGGCACGGGCGTCGGGTGAACAGTGGTGAGACGATGAACAGTGCGATCGAGACGATGAACAGTGCCGGAACTTGACGATGAACAGTGGTGAGACGATGAACAGTGCGATCGAGACGATGAACAGTGCCGGAACTTCACGGCTCTGATACCATGTAGAAATACAAACAAGGAGAGGAAGAAGAACAAGAAACACAATGTAGCGTGAAAAACCCTCAACACGAGGGAGAAAAAACCACGAATGAGGAGGAGTTGGTGCCCACTAGCAGCCAGTCTCTCTCTCTCTAGATAATTTCATTACACTAGAAATTAGGGTTACACAAATATAAGTATGCCCTAACAAGGCCATACTGGATCGGGTCCAGACCCGGACCCAAACACAAAGATCCGTCAACAGAAATCATATATATCCTTGCAGGGGTCTGAATTTGCTTTAGATATAAACATGAACTGTGCTTAGGGCCATTGAAGCTTAAACTAGGAGCATAAATGGGCCGGATTCAGATCAGCTTAGTACTTAGAGATTGAAATTTGGCTTGGATTTAGTACAACCAAAAGGGTAAAAGGAAATCGTCTGCCCAAGCTGAGGAGAGACGGAGTGACCTAGATCTCACATTTGGACTTCCTTTAGGGCCAGCAGCGCCCTGTAAACTTAGAGATTCTGCATGTGCAATGGGAAAAGATAGCGGTAAACAAAGAAGATCTTACAATATGGACGAAGACCAAACAAGATTTGCCTCCGCAAGTTTTTGTAGACACCCAATAACTTGATTTCTGACCCGACTGTGGTTAACTTTTATGCTTTGTTGAAAAAAATTATAAAGATAACGATGACAATAATCAATTGTAAACAAAGGGAGGAGACAGAGAACTGTAAAAAGAAAATTTGTGTAAGATAAAACAAAATGTGATAAAAAATTTCAGAAAATGTGGCCTAGTTCTATTTGTGCTATTACTTGAAGGATAAAGAAGATACAGAATGAGGAGGTGGGTGTTGAGGTAAAAGCGTCTGGACCGGCTTTCTTTACATATCAGCAAGGCCAGTTCCTCTACTACAATATGTGCAGGCCTTTTTGATAGATTATACTTCATTGCACCACTCAAATACGAAAGTCCAAACGCAATATGAGCAGAACTGTGAGGCTTTATTGGGAAGTAAACCACGACAAGAAATAAAGTACAGTCTTTGTGCATGTGCTCATTCATGTGTATTCTTGCGTGTCTGTGTTCCTGTGTACGGAAATAGTTGATTAGAGGTACTTGGCTATTGTATCCAGCAGGAAACTAAGCATATAAGAGCTGTATCAATCTAATCCGACTTTGCAAATATGTTAAGTGCTTCTTTGTTAGAAATCACAGTTTGATTTCATTGTAAAAGCATGATCGATTCTGAAGTAAAAGAACTTTTTGCACTTTGTGATTTTAAAGCTTTAAGGGCATGCCTACACATCAGTACGAAACAAAGCTACATAAAGTCCTGCTTTCTACTGTACAGAGAGTGCAGATCATATTTGCAGGATCTCAAGATCTACCAAAAGAAAGGTGGTACGTGTATGAATATATATATAAATATGTTATGGAGAGGGAAGGAGAAAGATCAACCGAAAGTTACTTTTCCGTTCTTACAATTATTGCTTGGAGCCTTGGTCCTTCTATTCACCTTGAAGTTGAGGGATGCTGTGACATCTGCAATTATTTAGATATTTTTCCTCGTCTCAGAAATGAGTGAATTGATAATAAGAGGTCTCTGCAATACTCACCTTTCTATATATACAATAATTCAATAAAGATTCAGTGGACAATCATGCATGCAATTCTAAGAGGACGATCTGAAAATGCTGATTTGGGGATTCTGGCGCTCTTTTTTGCTGTAATGAAGCAGGGAAATCTTTTTCGATGCATGTCCTGTCATTCTGTCAATGTTTCCCTGCAAAAGCAAAAATTGAAACATTACGGAATTCTCGACTGCAAACTTTGAATGCTTTTAAGTGTTCATGAATGGAACACAAAAAACTAACATACATCTCCCTTGCCACTCTGTTGTTTGGTTTAGCAGATTCATAGGCTTGGGACAGTAAGGTACCAACTTGCCAAAACTTTCCTAGTATATCAGACAAAGCCTAGGAAAGAGAAACTATTAAAGAGAAATTATTATACTTTACCTGTTGGTTGCTCTACCCTGGATTGAATCGGATGAGGACATACTTCTTGTATCCGTAATCGTTCTAGCTATTTTGCACATTCAAGCTCGAATTGATAGTGGAAAATAACTAATAATTCAAAAGGAATATGTAGGTAGAGTATGTCCCCATGAAGAAACACTAATGGGCAGCAATAAATTCTCATTGATCCATTCGCTCTGTTTGTAGCCACTCACACGAATGGAAACAAGGCGAGCCCGTCTTCCATTAGATTTTGCCTTCCAAGGGTCACAATTAAGAGAATGTACTTGCAAGAAGCTTGATCATTGGTTCAGATACAGTGGGCACTACCCAGTACATGGCCCTACCTGTTGAGCAGCAAGCTAGCTAATATAATGCATTCTTGTCGCAACTACCGGCAAGCGGGACCCTGCTGAAACCTCGCACTGTTTAGGCCAGACCCGACCATTGATCTAGCAAAGTTGCGAGGAGTACAAGGGGGGTGGGGTGACTGAACAAAAGGTGCTGGATCCCACTGAATGGCCACAGTTGTTCAGCGGCTTACTTGAGAACTAATGGATCCTTGTCACAGAAAGGGCCAAAACCAGTCTCAGGAGAGGGTCCTAATGCGCCATAATTGCACCGAACCCACAATGGTTCAAAAAGTTGAATCGATCACGGCTGGGTGCGGCAGGGGAGACTTCATGGCACCCACACATTCTAAAACTGGAGTCAGAACAAAGTAGCTGTGCATAAGGTAAGGTACATTTCTGCCTTTCTGCTTAGGCAGTTCCACCAGTTTCCTTCGATTTTGTGAGATGACATGGCATGTGATTCTACTGCTAAAGGGATACTGCCAGAAATTAATGTGTCTAGACAGTGTATCTTATACAAGGGTCCAATACAGCAACAGGGTTTCCTCTCTCTCCATTTTTAGGTTCATGGGAGGTGGATGTGGGCAGAAGGGTCATGAGAAAAGTATCTAGTTTTGAGATGACAAGCCCTAAAAGCTCGGATATCACTCAATTATTCACTGCGTCATGTGAAAAAACTTTGCCTTTTTCTTGGGTCGCTGTTGTGTTGCTGGTGGGGCCACGCTAGTTTTGATTTCTTTTGCCATAATGGCCAACAGGAACGATCTTCCCTTGATTTCTTCGTGAAATCCGAGTGACCCGCGCTGGCCTTTCGAAACTGTGTCTGGCCGTCTCATCAGCCAAAAAGCCATCCATTCATCCCTCATGCTGCAGAGAAGGAAAGAAAATAAACGAGAGAGAGAGCGCTACTGTGTTCTGTTAAAGGGCTAAGCATCCCAACGTGGAGGTCACTGAGATGCTCGGCGCGTTTTGATGCAACCGACAGTTCATCACGACATGTTACTCATAAGAGTTCCTTGTGGTCAAGAATTTGCAATGCACAGTTCACGTGGCCCTTCATATGTCCAGTATCTTTGCAAATATTACCTTATAAAGACTACCATCCAATTTCTCGCAGAGTTTCATTTGTCATTTTGAGAAGGCTATCATAACTTAACTTATCCTTACTGGAAGTACTGCCAACGTTTCTTCCTTTTTTCTCTTGAGGGACCGGAAGTTATGACTAGACAATATGGTTTGTTCAGAGAGTACAGGCCAGTGGTTCTCTTCTCAAACACAATAATATTAATTACCGTCATTATCATCTGCAACCAAGTCAATTACAAATTTGTTTTCATACAAGTGTCCCATGGTTCTTCATGATTAAGCATCATTCTTGTCTTGACTGTTCCGAACTGATGCATATCGTACCTGGCTATGGAATCATCATCTGTACTGCTACCAAGGTAATGATTACCTCAATTTTATCTTCTCTAGATCTTCAAATATTCGCTACTATTGTCTTCTGTATTGTGTACCATATGTACAATTTTAATGTCGTTAACTATACTTGGTCAAGAGATCATTATCTGCGGTTCTGCACTGAAATCAGTATGGGGATTAACTCTTCTAGGTCTTTATGGGTCCAATTATGCCTTCTATAGAAATTTACCATATGTACTATGTAATGTCATAATCTGGACAACAAACTGACACCAAATTGGGAGTCTTCATATATGGATTATTCCTGAAGGACATGTCTTTGAAAGATGTCACACTTGCACGGCTGAAACAGTAGGCCTCCGCTGGGTGGGGCAGTGTCCCTTTAGTTTTACACCAATCTGGGCAGTTCTCAACTATCCACAAGGAAAGGGATTCAGTATAGAAGGGCAAAGTTGATTCGGAAAGAACAGGGAACAGTAGCTAATCCTGAAAAAGGCCCTTTCATTTTTTCATTTTGAGAAGTGCAACTGTTCTTTCAACTTCTTCCAAATGATGCAGATAATGAATACTGTTTCTTGTTTCTTTTTGCTTTTTTCTAAATTTTTTAAGCTTAAGACTAAAAAAAGTTCCCATTATTCTGAAGAAATTGGTGTTGGGGGGGGGTTTGTGGGGTGGGGAGGTTAGGACAAAAAAAAAAGGTTTGATAAAAGATGTAGTCCCATCTGTTTGATGGTAATTGCCACGAAACATGACGAAACTTCAGAAACATGAAGCGACCGGTTTGGATCAAAGACCAAATCTTGATCCATACATGGAATTTTTTACCTCTAACATTAATATCAATATTTATCTACCACACAGCCAGAAACAGCGAAGGTATAGGGCTTGGAGCATAAATTTATCCTATGGGAAGGCTTCACTGCTCCAGGAACATGTGACTTGATAAGGTAATAGTTTCTATTTGGAGAAAGCTAGAGGAAAGGACAGAAGCTTTTCTCTGAGTGCTTTTTGGCTATAACAATGGCACTATCTGCTAAGCTGACTTTAAGGCTATACGAAAGAAACTGCTTGGTGGACATCTATCACTACCCGAAAAAAAAAAACAAATTAAAGCTTCACAATTTGTTGTTCGTCTAATAGGTTTATGCGGTGGAGGATTACTTGTTACTGTTGGGACTTAAAAGTCGCTTTCGTGTGACCTTACAGATTCATTTACATGCACCAATCAGGTTCTCGAAATAAGAAAGAATTTGTTCTGTAAGTTATAAACAAATGCGGAATCCTCAAAAGGAAGCATCATGACCATTTTGAAAAAGGTAGATCTTCTAAATAAGTTTCAGTAAAGTAGTTTATGAGGATATATCCTCCTCAAAATAAGTGGTGCTACTGTGGCTGCAGTTAGAACTTACTGTTGATGGACTTCTCGGACAACCTAAATGATCATGATCAGAAAACTTAGAATTCAAAAAGCACAGTTGATATGCCTATAAAAGATCTTCGTACCTGGCTAGATAAGCTAACAAGTTGAATGAGCTTAACAGTTCAAGTTGGTCGATCGATCGTCGGATGGACAGGAAGGGGAAAGTTACCAGCCCCTTACTGGAAGCGGTAAGTATAGATAATTGAAAAAGGTGAATACTGTACACTAAGAGAGAAATGAAAGATTCTACATTAAGATGGTGCACTTTGAGGTATGTTTGATTGCCTAAATGGTGCTCACCCAGTATACTCTGAACAAGGTGTACTGGCACACCTAAACTGGGTGAAGAAAGTCGTACCAAAAGATACACAGTGATGAAGGAAAACTTCTTCACATGTGTTTGGTTGAATTCAGTATCATGAGGATAACTTTCAAAATAAAATAAATAATATCTAAACAATCAAATGCGTCCTGAAGAAACTCCTGGCTCTCTCAAAGACTTGGCTGTTACTTCCTAAGACAAGAAAGAAGAAATAGAATTGGACTGAGTTGAAGGGAAAGAACAAAACTTCCTTCAGTTAACAAATTGGCTTCAAAAACTTTGTGCGTGGTCATAGAAGAGGTATTGATAGAGAAACCTTAATAAAAAAAAAGGCAGAAGTTGCAGGAACCTGTTTCAGCAGCTTTTCTTGGAATATTATCCATAACAATTTAGGAAAGAAAAAGGAAATAAAGTAAAAGAAACTGGAACTGCAAACGTGTCTAGTTTCTGAACAGTTTCTACCCTTTCTTACCTGTAATGGAAAACAAGCAACCGGGTGGTGCTTGTTTGGTTTTTCAACGATCGAATATGTAAAGTGTAAACCATAACTTTCAGTAAAACAGAAAAAATATGCTCAAAGTTTAAAAATTAACTACTTATTTTCTATAACTATGTATATTACACTCTTATACATATATTTATTCGAATATGAAGGCGACTCTTGAAAAGATAAGCGTATTTTTGCCGAATATTCATTTTTCCAACTATTTTTTTCTTGGTATACTTTGCCGTTACATAACAACTAATCCAACTTTTGTAAAGTGGCATGCCATTTTCAACGACGAGATCACAATTCACAAGCCTATTTATATCGTTTGTTTCTTTTTCTTTTTTTCCTTTTCTTTTTAGAATTTTTTTCTGACCTTTTGCATATTTTGCTCCATGACTAAGCATCAATAAGGTATAAAGTGAAATATCTCACTTGTTGGAAAAGGACATGATTGGTGCTAGTCCTTTTGGGGGAATGTCAAAAGAATTGTCAACTTGGTTGCATCTCTTGGATGCCATGGTATGGTGGAAACGACTGTGTTGTTTCTAAGTAAAGCCGAGAAATTTGTTAGCCAAGAGGATTTGATCAGCCATGAAAAGCCTTATCTTACCTTCTCCTGCTGTGTCACAAAGACAAAGTTCTGAGATAAGGTTTTTTGTTTTTATTGATACCTTAATTTTCTTGATTTTTGCAAACCAGTGGTGGGCAGATTTCTATCAGATTTCAGCAAACAGACAACCCGGCGTCAGCATCAAACTCTTGATCCCTTTCAACTTGATGGCCCTAGATCATGATCCATCTGACTAGGTGCAGGAAACTTCTCTTTGCAATTGATACGAGTTTGAGTAGTGGGTTTGCAATTTCTGTTTTTTCATTTAGGGAAATGAATAGGAGCACATGGACTTTTAGCATTTAGCTGGTTGAGTGTTTTATATTAGCTTTATGTATAACTACCGAAGTGCTGTTTACATATTATATTCTTAAAATATGAACATTCATTTCACGTATTCCACCAGTAAGAATATAAGTAACTTTTAGATATTAGATCACTAAAGAATAAAACCAGTTATTATACAAGAAAAAGTAAAGTCAGTACGTGGCCCAGCATCAAAACTAGGTTCTAGTATGTTTCTTGTCATAGTTTTCCTAGGCACAGACTTTTAGCTGTACCTGAGTATTAGTAGAAAAGGTTCGTCTTAAAACATGCAAACAATTCTCCTTTGACGAAAAATTCATTAATAAACACTTCAAATTTGCTACCTTCTTCACTCATACAAACATAGATGTAAGATGGGTGTGTGTGCCTGCGCATGCATGCATGCATACACAAAACCATGCGTTCATAGACACACACAAGTAGTTCTTAAACAACCAAGTGGTCAATGATTCTAAAATGCTCTTGCGACATCATTACATGAGCCTTTTCTTGTTCTTCGCTAGTTCATAAGATATACTTATGGTTCCACTGTAACTGCGTAATCAAACGAAATTCAAGAGAGGCTTATTTTTCTCGTCAGGATTTGGTTCAGAACGTCATTGATTCTCGATCAAGCCAAAACCATACTTACATTTACACATAAAAAACAACTCTTTCCACTTCATCTAACAAATTGTAGGGACAATATGATCTATCAGATGTGGGTTAAGCAAGCATACAGAAGCTTGTCGCCTGAAGTAGTTTAGGAAGAAAACCTATTAATATTCTCCCTCTATCTATATCTCTCACATTTTGATGAAACATCTCGAGAGCGTCTCTCTCTATGTAGATCTCTCACATCTTAATGAAACATCTGGAAGGGCTAGGAACCCACGAAAAGACAAGACAGAGCAGCTATTTTGCTGTAAGTAGCACAGACAAATATGTAACGTCAATGTGAATCTTTCGAGATGAAAAATGGCCCCTCCTATTAATCAAGCATCATTTAACAGAAGTAATCACCTAAGTTCACTTTCATTGTCCAGTTTAAAAGAGAAAAAACAAGGTTGCCAAATCCAGTGAAAAAAGAAAAAGAAAAAAAAAGGCTACCAACTTATCACTTGCGCTCGAAACGACAAGCAACTGTAGCTTCTTCGGCGTAGTCTTTGTTGTGGTGTCAAATCTCTTCCTTTGCAGCAGTACGGCTTGAATTTCTAAATTAAATGGTCAATGGCAGTGACCAACTTTTTTCTAACCGAAGCAACCATTTAGAAACATTGTTTCTCTTCAATGATTGAGAATCTAAACGACTTGAAAAGATATATTATGGGATGGTTGTCTAGGAAATGAATGATCGAAATCACTCGCTCACTGATGCTCTTCTAATCCCTTATTCCTTGAATATGCTTCTTTTGTAGCAATAGCTAAATAACGTATGATGCCTACGTTGAAAAGTTCCTGAAGGTCATCGACAGCATATTGATAGGTTTCTAATCGAAAAATCCTTAAAGATATCTCCATATGCAATAGGCTCTACGCCATGCTTCAACTTCTACGCAAAAAGCCTTTCTGTAGGTATTGGAATGTGACATCTGTCAACTTGCTGCCGTCCTCGTGTGACCTCCACTAAATGTGGGGAAATATGAGCTATCTTATAGATCAGCTTAGGGAAAGAGAGAGAGATGATGAAGATGACGACCGCACTGATGTCAAGCTGTTGTTTGTAGACGATCGTTGGACAATTAATTATCAAGAAGGATGTGCACAATAGAAAATGGTTTCCAACGCATTTAAAATGGCAAAACCGAGTAGCTTTTCTTTCCTTGCTGGTGTAGAAGCACAAATAGAGCAGCTCACTGACACATGCATTCGTGACAGTAAGAAAAATGCATTCGTGACAGTAAGAAAAAGCTCTCACTTCACCCAGCTCCGCAGCCCGAGGCCTCTTTGCCGATGCCCGGAGCCTATTGACAAGAACGGTTAATTAATTATTTTGACACTTGTTCTGTCTCTTTGTTGATATCTGCATCGAGATGGGCGGTGACCTTATGTGTCATCTTTCAATTTCACAAAATCTACACATAAGAACATAAGGGGAGTCTCCAAACTTAATCAAAGAATGTATACGACATGGAATGCATATGTACCATGACTTTAAGCCCTTTTATTTCTCTTCTGAATTATTTGATTCACATCTGCTTTAAGGGACATAATATAGATGGTGGTTTGGTGAGTGGGTGAAAATTCGGCCGTCAGTTTAAATTCAAAGTGAAGATATGCATCATAAACGATCTCCCTAGTGGGCCCTAACAATTATCCTTCAATTCTGATGGGCATCATTTGTGCACGCCACATTAAAAAGATGGAATATGTCTTTGCTATCGCCGTATACATAGAAGGCCAACTTTTTACCAGCTTATCTCAAACTAGATGTGTGCGATTGCTGACCACACGTACTGTTCATTGTTTGCATAATGACGTTGGCGTCTCATGCAAGGGCTCTTTGTCACATGGTCCAACTCGAGTTTCATTAAAGTTGTTGACAAAAGCATGGCCATCTTCTTCCAATTTGCCCTACAAGCAAGAGCCAAGACGGGCTTACTGGTGCCAACTTGGCAGCTTAATACTCCAACTGTAAGTTCACATGGCGGAGCCACCATCCAAGAAAATCCAAGTTCTGAAGTCCCTTTCTAGTTGGCTCTTTGGTGATGTTCCAAATCTAGTTTGGATCCAAGCTGATCAAGATCTGCATGTGATCAGATCCTATCAAAATCTGGGGCGACACAAATGTTTTATCTTGATAGTAGTAGGTAAAACTGGAAAGTGGGTACCGACCGCATCCATCCATTGCATCATATCCTATGCGGTCAGAATCAGAACAAGTGGAAAACATGTTTGAATCTGAAATATTATGTGACCAAACACGAACTATTCCAATCCAAGGACTGGCTATGGTCTAGATCTCTTGCCTCCTTCCCTTTTAGTGGAATTGATCAAAAAAGGGGAAAGTGGGAGAGGGAGACATGGTTTATGTGGTCCATAAGGACCTATAGGGGATGAAATAACAAGACATGTCTAAAGGTGTCTCTCTTAAAAGATTGGTTTGCTTTCTACAAGCAAGAGATGTGGGAGACCAATTTGATCTATATCTGAGAAATTTACTGTTCTTGTGTATGGGTGCATGCCTGAATGTTTAACTGAAATTATTCAGTGGGGCAGCCCTTGGGGGCAAGGATTGAGCATGGGGCAGCAGATGTTTCAATCTTGAAGAACAGAAAAGGGTGGTCATAACAGTAGACAACACAAGAAGGTCCAATTACCTACCTTTATTCTGTATGGGGAGGAGAAACAAAGCAGTTGGGCTTGCCTAATTCTAAATTTTTATTATTGTAAGACACCTTGCTGTTGGAATTTGTATGACAAGGGATGACACAGAACATCTCCATTATCTCTTTTTCCATCATGCGTCATGAACAACATCTACGTCTCCTTGAACAAAGACATACAGGGAAAAATTTCTTTCAACAACTTGGTCGATAAATTAAGCACGTCTTATCGATGCTAATTTATTGGAAACACCATTAAATCATCTAGTTCGTTGTGATGTAGCTTCAAGGATGGGGGGCCGGCTTCGTTGAGGGCGACCACCCGGCTTATTAGATGCATACATTAGGATCGGGAAACGACACATTAGAAGAATTTTTGTTGGTTTCCCATGACAAATGACAGCAGAACTATAAAATCAATTCATTTTCTTAAAATTTGCCACCACAGCATTCCGCCAACAAAGAATTGAGCTTGGTAGATTTCATCATCTGGACAAGGAAGAAAACGATGCAACTTTGTCCTATTGTGACAAAGCTGCAAATTATAAAAACTGAAGGAAGAACGTTGTGTTTTTTGAAAATATTTCGCTATAATTAACGTTGTTTACAAGAATACCATATTCGTGGTTAACCAATTATATCAAGGAAACCCCGACGATACAAGAGAAGCTTTTTTTATAGTCTTAACAATCCTATACCAAAGAAAAGAATACCCAAAACAACAGGAATGCAACCAAGAGAAGCTCTATAGTCTTATCAGCTATCACTGTCTCCGGTATTACCCTTCCAATACCAAAGAAACGAATGCCATAAACAATAGGAATGCAACCACGCATCCATATCTCCAAGATGCAATTTCAGGCTTGACAAGGCCCTTTGTCCCATCGGTTGAGTGCAAAATGCCAAAGACTTATTTTGTTTTAAGTATCTGGCCTTCCTCACAACCTAATCCTGTCTATGTGTTGAGACTTGAGAGAGAAAGAGAGAGAGGTACATTCCAAAATCCCCAGTTTCCATGGCGTTTCCCAAACTTTTACTGTTGTCCCATTCTGATTTTAAAACTTGGGGGTGAAGGGGAGAAGGTGGGTGGCCCAGAATGGGAATAAGCTCCAAGGGCCACAGGTTAGTGCCAATATTTGGTGGGTCCATCTCCCTATTCTCTGTTCCAACACACATTAATGCATGCATGCATGCAAGCCAGCACCTCTCTCTCTCTCTCTCTCTCTCTCTCTCTCTCTCTCTCTCTCTCTCTGTGTGAGAGAGAAAGGGCGCCTGCACTCACCACGCATGGCATTGGGCTCCAGCCCATGTTTATGTGCTTCCCAGTGGATCCCACGCAAGGGCCCTCATCTGCCGCGTGTAGGACCACCCTCTTCTTGTCCTTGTTCCCCTTTGTTATTTCCTTTAACTTTTGTTCCCTCTCACCGGCATGTACATGGGATGTTTGCTCCAAGTGTCTACTAGCGGGTTGTGGGGCCCACGGCCGGAGACACTCCCTCCAAATCTAGGGTTTGTCCTCTAAACCGTTTCCAGTTTGACTGATCCCAACTGTGCTTACAACTTGGTAGGGCCTTTGGTAACAGGAACGTTGCCTTCTGTGTTACTGAACACCTTGTTAGGGTTTGATTCTCCGCCTGATACAATACATGCAAGATTGAACTTAATAGAAGAGGAGCATTCTTTTTTTCTTTTGTGTAAAAGTAATTTTCTTAGTTTAAGCGTATTTTCATCTTTGCTGAAGAAAGTAACTTTACTTTTCCAACTATGTCTTTATAGAGGGCTCCTTTTTTGTTTTTCCTTTTCATTATTTTAAGAGTATTTTCTTTCTTTTGGCCTCAGCATTGAGTTGAGTCTGCAGTACCCATGAACTCAATTTGGCAAGGCCAGTTAATTTCGAAGCTTTGGGTTGAAAGAGATCTAAAATTTAATACTTTATTGTGTGTTTTCTCCTTTTTCCTTTTTTTTTTCTTTGCAAAAAGAAACAAAGTGATAAAATCATGTATAGGAAAAAAAAGAACAGTATATATATATATATATATATATATATAGAGAGAGAGAGAGAGAGAGAGAGAGAGAGAGCTTTCATTTAGGCATTGAAAGTGTTCTTTTTTATGGTTTTACCGACCTGAAATATTTTTCGGTGAATTCATCTGTATAAAAGTGTGGGACAGATCAAAATCATATCGCTAAAAAAGTATGCAAAAACAATGCGAATTCCATGAGCTAAAAGTTTAAGGTCGTTGAATAAACTTATCTTGTAAAATCCTGGCTATGCATCATATCTTCGTGAGCTTTTTCATTTTTATAATCATCAAATATTCGGACCACATTAATACACTTGAATTCACTGAAAGCAACTTCAAGTATATCGCCTTCATTTTTCTCTCACTGCCTCACATTTCTCTTTCTTTCTTTCAAAAGTTTTTCCTTCTCATAACCGTCTGCCTAGGATGCGTCTTCCTTGGCATACTTTGTTCAAGGTTTGCCTACTGAAAAGTATATATATATATATATATATATAGACTACCAGTGAACATAAGTAGGCATTTTTTTTAATCTATGAAGGAACATATACTGGGCAGCTTCTCTTAACCAAAGAATTTTGGGTGGCCGATGCTTTGTCCAGCTATATTTAAACCCCCCTAGCAATCTACCAACTCGATTTAATTTCTTCAAAGGGAGAGAAACAATGAACCACACATAAGGCCCTGATTTAGTTTCTCAAATGGGAGAAAAATAATGAAACGGTACACATTTTGCAACCTTTTTGTGATTCTCTATTAAAGGACGATACAAGGACATCATGGAATATATCTCTTTTAGTAAACTGTTGGCGTGAGGGTGCCTTCTAAAGGATAAGCTTTAATCTAGTTTCCTTTTTATTGGCCAATCTAAGTTACCAAACGTGTGTCCAACATTAGCATTTTTCAGGTGAGTTGTAATGACCCGACCTAGATTCACACCTAAGTCGGGCTTTCAGTTCGACTGATTCCATCTTGCTTCATAGTAGTTTTGGATTCAGCCCCAAAAAAAAACAAAAAAAAGCTAAAAACCAACACAACCAAACCACTCAACAACCTGTTTTATAAATGATCCACGATTTCTCATAATTTTACATTCAATTCAAAACTAAACTTTTGGGGTGTTACAATCTACCCCTTTAAAGTACACACGCATCCACTCATGTGAGATCCTAGGTCTAAGTGTTCAACTTTACTATGATACCATTGTAACCACCCAACCCACTCTTACATTGGGCTTAGGCCCCTAATTTGACAGATCTCAATGGTTTCAAATCCAAGACTATGAACCAAAACAAAAAAATCATTTAATAACCTCTTTTATAAGTTCCTTAAGATTCCTCACAATCTTAAATGCATTACTATACTTCTGAGTGTTACAAGCAGGGGTGGGGTCATGATTTTTTTCAAGGGCGGGCCAAACAGTCTAACCTCTAGATCCTGGTGAGGTCAAACTTATCCTGAATCCAAACAATACATGGCGCAACTAAAAACTTTCAATTTTTTCAATGTATTTTTTTTTTCAATTTGCTATGGTGGGGCCATGGCTTAGGCAGGTCCCCCCTCCCTCTGCCCCAAGTTACAAGAAGGTTAACTCTACCACCTGAGTAAGTCAAAGCCTCTTCCTTCCGAGGATTCAAGGTTGCTTTTGATGTCTTCAGGTGGCACCTCTACTATGTCTCAATTTGCATATCAGCACAACATTTTTGCAATATAAAAAAATTTGACACTACAAAAGTTTAGAAAAGAAATTGACCATCTACCAACCCCAGCCAAGTCCATTACACCAACCCCCCCCCCCCCCCCTTAGAGATGTCCACTAAAAGCATATTTTGCATGAAGTTCATGGTCATCCACAATTATAACTAAGTCATGTTTATGATAGTTTCTTTATGCATTTCAATTGATCTGATTGATTCTAGTTCCTCAGGTGTTGATGTTATATTATATATCTTATTCATTTTTTTAGGCCGGAGCGATCGTGTCGTATCATGATCTCATTTGCAACAGAAAAGAAAGGAGAAAAGAACTTTGTTTTTTGGGGAGGGAGGGAGGGATTTTGGGTTGTTCTGAGGGATTTGGGTTGTTCTGGATTAAAGCGGAGAGAGAGAGAGAGAAACGACGAGCAGAAGAAAACGATGGCAGTCGCCTTCTAGAACTGATAAGTATGCCTGCACGCGTTTGTCCAAGGAAAATGACGTAATGGAGAAAGAGGGAGAGCGAAAGAAAGGAAGAGAGGGGTGAATCAACTAGCTTCCAAATCCTCCTCACGCTTTCCCCACTTCCCCACTCTCTTTCCAATGCCTCCCTCCTCTCTCTCTTTCTTTTTCTCTCCCTCTCTCTCTATTGGATTGCCTCTATATAAAGCCCACACTCACAACTCTCCTCTGTGCATACACGCAGAAATGGATTCTGGTGCTACCCTCTTGAATTTGAGCCTTCCCCACCATACCAATCACCATAATGACCGTGACATCATCGCCACCGCCGTCGCCGCCGCCACCACCAATACCACCACCACCAACACCAAGAACAAGAACAAAGAAGAGTTAGTTTTTGATGCCTCGGTCATCCGGCAGCAGCAGGCCATTCCCAAGGAGTTCGTGTGGCCCCTGGACGAGCGCAGCTGCGAACTGGACGAGCTCTACGTCCCCCTCATCGACCTTTCCAGCTTCCTATCCACCGGCGACACCGCCAAGGCCGCAGAGATGATTAGCGAAGCTTGCAGTCGCCACGGCTTCTTCCAAGTCATCAACCATGGCGTCAGCCCCGACCTCATTGATGCTGCCCACTCTCACATGCGTTCCTTCTTCGAACTCACCCTGCCCCAGAAACAGAGAGCGCAGAGGAAGGTCGGAGAGAGCTGCGGCTACGCCAGCAGCTTCACCGGCAGGTTCTCCTCTAAGCTCCCGTGGAAGGAAACTCTCTCCTTCGAGCACTCCACTTCGAATCCCAACGCCGTCAGTCGTTACTTCAAGAGGACTCTTGGTGACGAGTTCGAAGAATCGGGGTGAGCAGAGACTCCTTGCAAATTTCCTTCCTTTCTTTACTTTAGAAACTATGATAAGATGGAATCTTCTGTTCGCTCGCATTATAAGTAGTTCTTCTATCAGATAAACAACAGGGGATTGCAGAAAAATGACTTTGTTGGTATCTGTGATTTTTTTGCAGACGAGTCTACCAAGACTACTGTGAGGCAATGAGCAACCTCTCTCTGGGCATCATGGAGCTCCTGGCAATGAGCCTGGGGGTGGACAGAATGCACTACAGGGAGTTCTTTCAGGGGAACAATTCAATTATGAGGTTGAATTACTACCCTCCATGCCAGAGGCCGGACCTTACTCTTGGAACTGGCCCTCACTGTGATCCTACGTCCCTGACCATTCTTCACCAGGATGATGTTGGTGGCCTCGAAGTGTTCGTCGACGGAAAGTGGCACAAAATCAGACCCAATACCAACGCATTTGTAATCAACATAGGCGACACCTTCATGGTAAGATATTTCTTTCTGTCTTACTTCACCTAGGTTCTGTGAGTAACATCATTGACCCTTCTCTCATTTTGGCCGCCCGGTCGAAAGCCAAAAGCCCCTTCTTTCCCCCCTCACCGGCAATGGATCCTGCTTCTCCTTTTAAATGTTAAGTTTGCAAGTACCAACTCAATTGAGGGATGCCAAAATAAAACGAAAAAGGCGAGACTCTTTACAGTAAGGTAAAAAGAACAGACAGCTTTGAATTAAGCAAAAGAGAACTCGAGAATTTTGCCAATCAGAAATTTAATAATGCGTGATGAGATGTTGTTTTTCGTTCAAAAGGAGCGAGTTTGGAACTATTCTCGTAACATGTTTGTTTCTGCATACTTTACTTCAAGGTGGACTGGCAAAAGAGATGAAGTGATGAGAGCTTGTGAAATTTTTTGGTGCAGGCATTATCTAATGGAAGGTATAAGAGCTGCCTGCACAGGGCAGTAGTGAACAGTGAAACTCCTAGGAAGTCCTTGGCCTTCTTCCTGTGTCCCCAAATGGACAAGATTGTGAGCCCCCCAAGAGCGTTGGTAGATGAGAAGAACCCAAGAATGTACCCTGACTTCACCTGGTCTGCGCTGCTGGAGTTCACACAGAAGCATTACAGGGCAGACATGAAGACCCTCGACACCTTCACCAAGTGGATTCAGACACCAATCAACCAGCCAACTCGCTGCTTCTGAGCATAGATTGTTTGTCGTCATTTTTGCCTGTTTCTCCCTTCTTGTGATCTTTTTTTTTCTTTCCTCCTTTGTGGCCGGAAAATTGATTTGAGAGTAGCAATAAAGAAAGTTGTACAAATGAGGAGGCAGAAAAGGGAAGGATGGTGTCCTCTATGGAGGTATCGTGGGGGTCCGGAAAAGAGAGCAAATGATAAGTTGAATCAATGCCAGCAAAAAAGCCTGTGATCCGTTTCCCACCACAAGCTTCAGATACTGCTTTGCTTTTTGGGACTGCCATTACCGAGAGCATCATAAATTGTAGGAGTGACTGTAGGAAACCCAAATGATCAAGTTATATTTCCGGAGCTAAGCACAAAATCTCCCTTTTTCTTGATCTTCTACCACGATGCATCAGAGAGAGATGGAGAGAGTGAGCAATTTTCACCCACGTGCAAAAAGAAGGGCTCTGAATAGGCGGGAGAGAGAGAGAGAGAGATCATCTCAGTATTACAAAACAAAAATTCATTTCCAACTGAAGTTGGAAGGAGAACAACGTACTACCAATGAAAAAAAAATGGAGAAAGAAGGGCTGTAAATGTGGGGAAGAGAAAGGAAAATAACATTAACACAAGTCCAATAAAAAAGTTGAACCGGAAAAGAAATTACATTTAAAAATCAACTCTTAATTCTTATAATAAGGTGTAGGTACCACCATTTTATAGATTACAGCAGAATACAAAATAGAGAATGACAACATTTTTACAAATAATCTCATTCCTGAAATTCCAAATGACCCACCAAAACTTAAACAGCCAAATTGAATTGAACAACTGACTACCAACAAAAAAAAAAAAAAGAGAGAGTGAGTTGCATGCACCTAATGTTGCCTGCAACAAATAGAAGGAAAGTTGCGATATTTTAATAATTTTAAAAAATAAACTTTTTTATATTTTTCACTACTTTTTATTTCCATATAAGGGGACTCCACCTTTTACTAACCAGGAGTATTCTGTACAAATGGTACATATAACCAACTTTTGCAAAAATAGAGAGAGAAAGGAGCATTTGTCATCGAAGCAAAAAGAATGGAGCGGACGTAGAGAGAGATTTCCATCCATGGATGCGAAGCATCAGGTTAAACCATGAAAAAAGGACAGTCAAAATAGGGCAATATCGAGTCAAAATTTGGTATATTAGTTCAGGTGTTTTTTTGTAGTACTGAATTCTATTCCAACACGGCCAAAAACTTGGTTATCATGGATTATTACCATTTGCATCGGCACATTAATGGACACTAGAATAATAAAGTATCACTAAATATTCAAATAGTTTTTTATTATGCCTTAAAAAAATATTTCAAACGTGTTATGCCATTGTTCCGAGCCTTTTCTTTATTTTTTTTGGTGGGCAAGTGGGTTAGTGTAACGACTATTGGGCATAGATGCATGTTCCATGAATGGGAGTAAGGTGGGTCTGAAGTTGTCGGCTGGAACCAAACGTTGGATTAAATAATTCCATGCACGAAGCCAGGCTCAGGCAGGCAATGAAGTCAATGAATCGTGAGTCCGTTTCAACGTTGAGCATGCGCCGGTTCAATCATGTCCCACTCAGCCAAGTGAGACTATCCAAGGATCCGTTGTTCAATTCGTTCGATCTTGTCTGGTAATGGCATGATTTGTCAGAAACAGATTCTATCTGCTGCGATGAAAATTTTTGCTGGATCGAAAGCACACAGCTGCAGAGACAACCATACCCAAATTAGACTTATGAATAACAGTCAGATCTTTGCAAAACTCGGTTCTCGAATGTACTTGCTTTTAGATTTTTTTGAAGCAGAATTGAAAGCTGCTAGGGGGGTGGGTAGGTATTTATCAAATTAGAAATCAGACCTTAGTGTGGAAGTAGGTTGGAACTCAAACTAGGGATTCATTCATTTCCACGCAACCTACTCTTTCGATGGATCTCAACCTACCTCCTAGCAGTTTCAGTACCAATAAAAAGAAGAAGCCAAGAACTAAGACAACTATTCATTTGACAACCTCTTAATAAGTCTTGTAAGATCTCTCACGATCTTCAATACCAGACTAAACTTTTAGGATGCTAACAATTCACCTCCTTAGGTAACATGCATTCACGCATGTGGGACCCTAAGTTCGAGTATTAAATAATGTTTTAATACCATTGTAACGACCTGACCTACTCTTAAGCTTGAGCCCTTGATCCAGTGAATCTCAATCTGTCTCGTAGCAATTCTAGTTTCTAACCTTTTTCAGATTGAAACCGAAATTACTAAGGGACAGGTTGGAATCCGTTAACCAAAGGCCCAAACCCAAGAGTGGTTCGACTTTAGGATCCTTTTATCAAATCTCAGGTTCATCAGTAGATTGATCACCTTATAAATACAATATGCATTAATACTTGCTTAATTATTACTTATAATGATAATTGAAAAAGACTTTCGGACACTCCGCCCTCACATGCAATTCATATTTCATGGGTTGCTTAACAGAAGGTGAGCTTGCTTTGGATCTTTCATCTGGTTCTGGTTGGCGCATGTGAAATGGAGCATTTATGATGCCCGCCTACAGAGGAAAAGGCGGATTGTTAGGAGATGTAAAACAAAAGACAGGCATACAAAGTACAAAACAGCAGGACCGCATGCCCCCCATGTGCCCATTAGAAAAAAGCTCACTTGATTTTTTTTTTTATATGTAATTCATAACCTAGATGTTCCTGCTATCTAAGTAAACTTACTTTCCCACCTAATTAAATGCAATATATTCCTATAAACTAGTAAAAATAAAATAATTATCCGTTCTGGAATTTTGTAGTGAAAATGACCTTTGATTCTTTGAAACATCGGCGTACTCGTTTAATGGGAAATTTACGATCTGTACCTCACAATGAAATGAATAGTGACAATAACAACAACAGATTTGCCTAAAAGAGGTAAAAAAAAAAGGAAGGATGCGAACAAAAGAGCCGGACCAATAGCCTATGTGGCCGACTACTAGAACCTGTTTTTTTTTCAAGCCTATAGACAGTCTTTTTATTCTAGATCTTGTAGATTGATAATTTATAAATCATCAAAATTTGAAGATTTAATCCAATTCAATGAGCCGATCTGCACGATTCTGTCCAACGAAGTGGGATTCCTTAAGTCCATCTAATTTGCAATTCAAGTCCGCAGGCACCTTTTTCTTTCTAGAGCATTAAATTTTTATAGGGCGCCGTTTTATTCTTTAAATTTTTCTGTAAAAAATATTGAAAACAAAAAGGGTGATCGATTGACTGAATTGATTGACGTGAATTGATGTGGCGAAGTGGGATTTGATCCACTGACCAACTTGGTTGGCAATTTTTGAGATATTTGTTCAGCCACAATGGAGACAATGATCGGAATGGGTGACGGAGCAACAGTCTTTGGTAGGCCTAGTCATGGTGATGGGTCAGATCTATTTTCCTGCAAAAAAAAGACAGGATAACTATGGAAAGAGAATGTGTTCATAAACCAACTTGGGTTTTGACTTTTGATTATGTGCCATATCTTAATCCTTTTTTAGGTCAAAACATTCCTTCCACCAAATAAAAGTCTTAAACCAATTATTTACCTGAATATGCTAGTTTTCCGAATCCTGATAAAGTTTGATTCACTTACATCTCTATTTGTTAGTACCAAGATTAGATATCATCTGGCTATGGCAGAAGGAAAGAGAGAGTTCAGACAAGGCGTTCAGCTGCTGAAGTTCTTAGTACCATTCCTCACGACAAATCACTTTCCCTTTTATTTGAAAATCCTGATCCTGCAAATGTCATTTCCATGTCCCAAAACCTAAAAAACAGACTGTGGGGTCACTTAATTTTTAGATTTTCAGGGGTACTTTTTTTTAACTGTCCTAAAATTTCGAAACTGTAAATTCAAACAGAAGAACCTCAAAGACAGACTTCAGCTTATAAATCAAGAAGATATTCATGCACGATCAAAAATTTCTGGATAAAAGAACCAAAATTAAACTTCTAGAGTATCCTTGGGTAAAATATAAAGAATTGCTTTCCACAGGCTGTGTAAGAGACAGAAGGACTGAGGCTGATAGACATAGAGATGGAGAACCCAAGGGCCATGTGTTGAAGTCATGGAAGCACGAGCTTGGTGGACTACAGGGTGGGCAGTGCCGCATGTATTTATGTGGTTACTTCTCAACAAGGCTACCACAATCGACAAATCATGGTCTCTCTCTCATTATTTCCTTCGTTCTTTCCTTTAAATTTGGGATCCATCCAAAACATGCAGCACATGAAACCGTTGTCGTGTCTCCTCCAACTCACTTTTGTCCTCCACAGCTGCCGCCAAAGACGATACTCCCAAGGCACAACCTCCTCCTCCTCACCCACAAATTCTCTCTCCAAAAAAGACAAGTTTCAAAACATAAAAATAATGAACAAAAATCAAATGGATCGCAATATTTTTCATCAACTTCTATCTTATATGGATTTGTCCACCTTTAACTGCACTGATGCCCTGGGAACTCATCTAATTAGGACACGCAACCAGCTCATCCAGAAAAAGGTCTCCAAATCCCCTAATAAAATATGTCCAAAGTCGGCAAACAGCAACCTTTGAAGTCGCTTTATGCCAATTAGAGACCATATATAGCCGCTCTTTCCCTCTTTCTCTTACATTAATATGCATATACTAATTTGACTCTAAACCATTGGTCATTGTGACATAAACCCATTATAACAAACTTTTTGTTGAGTAGATTTACTATATTTGATAAGTCAATCATGCTGGAATTTGCATCTTCTTCCTAACCATTTTACTCTATGCACAGAAACACATGAAGAAAAGGGCGTGAAGAGGACATTGTTTGGGGACAAGATTACATGTGCCAGAAGGGACAAGGGCCTTTATGATTGGATAGGATATGATTCCCCACAAGCCCACTGGAGTCCCCAAGAGAGAAACACAACCACAAGGACAAAACGATATGCTGTGGACATGCTGCACTTCCGCAGCTACAATACAAAGACGGTGAAAGATGGAAGAGGCCATAGTGCTGCTCCCCACAACTCACTTGGAGTCGGTGGAGCCAAAAAATAATGCCGAGGCACGTTGCTCCTATTATATATCAGGCTGGATGGCACCAAAGCATATACTTCCATTGCCTCCCAACTGAAGCTGAAGGAAAAGAAAGAAAAATATTGCCAAAAGTAATAACACTAGACTGTTTGCATTAGTTTCTTAAACAGGACATACATGGTATCAGTCTTTATGATGTCTAAAGCGTGTACCCTCCCAAACACACACACATGTGCAGGCAAGCAAGAAACGTTCAGGAACAAGAATATATGAAAACATCGAAAAAAGCAAATGAGGAATCAAAGTTTGACCAGATAAGTGGAATGAATTAGAATCTGCCAGGCTGGTTTTGAAAAAAGAAAGGTGCAAATGGATCTAGATCAGACACGACAGTGCTACTGGTCTCTGGATAGAACAACACAAATTTCATATTTTTACATGTAATTACCATCCAAACCGGAATCTCACCAGATTTCAGTATTATTAAGGAAATCCGGATGTTTTTGTAAAAAAAATCAGCCAATCAAGAACACAAGATATACGAGGCGCAGACGCCATGTCTCCAGCCACTTGGAGGCGTGCTTAACTTGCGCCGGGCTGCCTCCCTGGTGTAGTACCGTCACACTAACAATGACCTGCGCCAGAGACTGATGAGATCGGGACCTAGATGATGGGAGTAATGTAATGACTACAGTCAATTTTCAGCAGCATGCTCAGTCTCTCAAAAATTACCTCACAGAATGCCCTTTTTTGCGTCCATTAGTCTTTGGATGGCCTTTCTTTTAATTGAAGTTCTTTTCCCCTCTCTCCATTAACTTAAATTAGACAGTACCATCACGCACTTCCACAATAAGATCCAAGGTGAGCATCTAGAAATTTGTTCATGATTCCATTCGCTCTTAAAGTGCCCTTCGGTTCTAGGGGGCAGACAGGGAAGCACAAGCCCACAGACTTTCCCCGCCGCAATATCCACTGTGGCTACCAATGGAGAAAGTGTGTAGAGGAACAAAGGACCGCACTTTCTTCTCCCTATCTAAGCACCCACACGATAGGAACTATAGAATACAATTCTGTGAATCAATGCATTCCCCCCGACACGCTCAGAACAAGGATAAGCAGAGGGACGCTCGCGACCATCCACAAACTTTTAGGCCATTATTGTTGAAATGGGTTCTTCAAAATAGCATCGAAGAAAATGGGATATAGAATAAAAGAAATTAATGCCGACAAAGAATCTCCACCCATCTCTTTTCTCAATGGAAAGCTGAGACAATTAAGGTCAGCCAGCCTTACCTATATTTGTCCAAAAGCATCAAAACCCTCACCTTCAAGGCCCGCGCATACCTTGACTTGCAATTGACCGACGCCCATGAAAATCGAGCACTCATTGCCCCTCAAACAGTAATGACGAACTCCACTGCACCAACCTCAGGCTTCCACATCCATCTCATTGAAACCCAAAGTTCACATACCAACTAATCGGAATTTATTTGCAAAATAGCAATCACTCCCAGTCTCCCACATTTTTCTAGCATGCATTGAACACACTGTAGATATTTGCCTGACGCAAATTAATGTTTACTCCAGATTAAGCATTTTCCTGACTTTCGATAAACTTTTTACTTTTTTCTGGAACACTTTCTATATCTTCTCCAACCAATTCAACCTTCTGAATGGAAAATTCACCTCCTCGACACTTTTATATTGTCAAAACATTTCAACCAGCTGTACCATTGTATTATTGCCTTCACCAACTATAGCAAAGGGACACCCACCATTGCCTTGTGTTCTATATGTGTCTGTGTGCGTGTACATATATATACAAACAAGCTCTTTGATAAACATTTTAAAACAGTTCGTTTGTACAAAGTTTAAATTTGGAAATATTTTATTTTTGCAGACACTCGTTTTTTAAAATTATTTTATTGTTAGAATTAAAGGGTCAAACCTTGGAGGTTATTTACTAATTGAGTAAAAACCAAAAATCCCACCCGGCGAATACCCCCTGCTAGCCTTCAGCAAATTCCTGTACTTTACATTGGCATTCCTGGAGCCCCACCCTAGGGCTAGGCTTCAACAGGAAATGCCTTCAGATTTCCATTCTTGACAGCAATCATCAGGCTATTGGAGAAAATTGCATTCGCTAACATCAAAATTCTTGAAAACTGAATTACGGTATGCTACATAAGATCAAACATCAGAATGTCCAACTCCTTTTTTTTTTTTGTATATCTTTTTAAAGGATTTGTTGCCATCTTTTCTTCTCGGCTCTGGAACCGCCTTGCCAACCCCAGCATGATAATTCAGGACAATAAAAAGTAGACACAAAGAATGCTGAGACAATAAATAAATCGTGCAAGAATTATATATATACTTTCTCAAAATAATAATATATATCTTACATATACCCAGGCACCGGCCCAGCCTCTAACTTAACCCCAGTCAGTCCTTGAACCCCACGTTTTAAAGTGCCTTGTGTTGGTACAAAACCATCTGTACAAATGTGACCTTCACATATGAAACCTTAAAATCAACACAAAAAATGTGTTTTTGTTTGTATATATAAGATTTGTCCTTGAAAATCGACAACCTTTTTCTCTGATTTGCAGAATCCTCTCCACATATCTGAAGTTAATACGGAAAATTTTGAAACATAAAATCACGAGCATGGCCTTGTCAAGAAATACCCAAAAATTTTTAATGACTAAAACCGTTCCTTCTAAGAATTAATGACAAAGGAAGAACAAAACCTGGAAGGGAAAAGCCTGCAAAACAATACAAGTACCCTAGTTTAATAAATCCATGATAAAAGTTTTATAAAAGGCTGGCTCCCCAGTACTCCACTAACAAGTGCATAGCTGAAAAAAGATCACATTTTAGGTATAACTAAGATTAAAAAATGCAACGAAGAACCAGACATTGTTGATATTTGGAAAAAGAAAAAGATCGAAGGGTCATAAAGAAAAGAATAGTAGAGTTATGTCCTTAAGAAGGTCATTGATTTCCTACACTGGAGTATGTAACTGTTGAAAACCAATTACAGAAAAGCAACAAAGGGATTGTACAATCTCTGGAAAATGTTTGGTATAATTAATTTTCCCTTATTTAGCCACTGAAACCCAATGTTAGAAAAGCAAAAAAGGGACATCAACATTGTACAAATCGTGATGTTTGGATACAATTAAATTTCCTTCATAAGCAGCCAAACAACCTTAACATTGACGAGAAGCAGGCAAGTAATCTACAACAATTCCGGCAAGTAATCTACAACAATTCCACAGACCAAGCAAGATGTACATGAACTAAACTGATTATTAAGGATTTGAGGTTTCAATCTAAGCAGTAGACTTGCACTGAAATGATCACTCCATTTGAAATTCCATTTGTGTCCCCTTTTATACAAATCACACTAGGAAATTTACAAAAATGAACCTAGTCCTATACCTGCAGCCTTGCTCATATGACGTAACAGTAGACACCCACTGCACAAGCATTAGGCTGAACTAACTAGTACAGATAAGTCACCATGGATTACCATCTTATCCCTTACCTTCCCTCTCCTCTCCTACACATCTTAATCTTAGCAGGAAAAAAGAATTAATGCAATAAGAATCAGCTACAACTAAGTCCACCTATTCCACCATAAATAGGATAAAGCCAACTTTACAGTACACATGATTCAACTACAGAATGCAAAGAAAGAGACCAAACAATGTGAACAAATACAAGAAACAAACAACAAAGCCAGCAAAATACAATGAGAAGGTTCTCAGAACAGGGCCTTCATTCTCCAGAGACATTGGAGACCACCTATTAAGAAAACCAAAGTTTACAAGGAACAGAAGCGCAGCCCAGTTTCTGATATAAAAGTGGGAAGAATCGAAAGACGGACCCTACAATTAAGTAACTTATGTTCTAAACTAAGAACGACATAGGCAAACAGAAATGAATCTTAACCTTTCACTGTGCCTCAGATTTAATTTCATCTCATTGCTGTTATTCAAAGCATATTTAAAAATTAAAACCATCATAGACATCAATCAAGAGATTCAAGACAAGCCAACCTTCTGGAAAATAAAAAAGGAAAATCATCATGAATGTCACAAAAGGTTTCTAATTTCAAGCACAAACAAAATGAAGAAAAACTATCTATCAATGAGCTAATAAAAAGCAACCCAGCGCAGCAGCATTCAGAGTTCCAAAATCATAAAAGACAAAGGTCAAAATAAACGAGCAAAACCTCTACAAGAGATGCATATCAAAGCCACTACCACCAACAAATACGAAGAATGACGAGAGAAAAATAAAATAAAAAATGCTGTAACCATGGAAATTCAAATGACTTTCCAATTATAGAAAAAAATCAAAACAAGGAAAAACAAAAAAGAAACAAGGAACCAAGAAAGGAAGTTGGAATGGGGATCACATTAGCAAAAACCAGACTGCACAAAGAAAACCCAAAAGAAATAAACAAAACTTCTGGAGACAGGAAGAGCTAGCAGTCACTCTATCAGTCTCAGAAGAAAGCAAAAAACCAGCTGATGCAATTGAGCATCACTACCAAGTACCAACACTTATATACAATGCATCGAGAGAACACTTTGATAACCATCTCCTAAATTTGTCAGCAGCAATCTTTTGCACATTAGTTGCTACTTCTCCATCTCTAAGAGGTATTTTTGGTCGACCAACATCCCTTCATATTCAATGGCAACCAAAAGGTCGCCAATATTGATAGAATGTAAGAAAAATCAATATAAACCCTAAAATGTCTAAGAGGGAAAGAAAAAATAGAGAAATAGAGAGACCATCATGAACCCTAAAAAATAAAAAATGAAAGAGAGACAGGCATTGAAAATTTGAGACCCCTTGAAGGAGAACGAAAATCGGCAGACCTTCTGTATGTTGGTGTAGAGACTTCTCCTTGAGGAGGGGAATAACCTCTAGGCACCTGACCTTGAAGTAGAGAACCGATGCCCTCCTAACGGTAGACAAGGATGTCACCCATCAGGGACATCGACACTGCAGCCACAGCAGCAGATGCCCATGCCACCTTAAGTATGGGTGGAGGAACATAGCCCACACTTATTTTGTTGGTATTGTTGCACAGAGACCAAAGGAGCAATGAGGAGCAGAGTTTCACATTACAAGGAAGAATCATCAAAGACAAAACTGTTGAAGCTTACACAGCAGGGAGTTGTCTCTCCCCTTGTTGAAACATGAGCTGCTGCTGCGTCATAAGGGAAGACGAGCTTGTGAGACACAAGAAAGATCACTGCAAAACCCTAATGGGCAAAAAAATAATCCCAAGAAAAAGGTCAAAACCCTATGGGTCTGACTTTAGTTCCAAAATTGCCTGTGCATTTCTGACAGAAACTCCACATTTGTTGAATTTTCAAGAAAAAAAAGCTCCAGCTGCACAGTGGAATTATCGCCTAGCAAATACCCCCTAACATGTGGGTTTTCCCATCTTGAAGGGCTCATTGATACTCTGGGACAATGTTTGTGGAAAATGAATTCCAGAAAAATCATTCCAATTGAAATTGGGATAGGAAAATGACTACAGGTCCCATTTTGTGGTGCGTTTGGTAGCCTGGGATTTTTATTCCAGAAAATTTTCTTTGCTGCCTGATGAAACAGCAAAAGCAATCTAAAATAAAGAAGAAAAAACTGTTGAGGAACGCCCACTACAACAAGCAGCACCTAGGCTTGTAAAATACAATTCCAAAAGTACATAGAGGATAATTATTGTATCTCAAACACCAGGCCCTTCAATAAAAGAATAGCTTTAATTTTGATAAAATGTGAAAAGTGAAAACAAGCTTTTACAGTGAATTTTGGTAGGCTCTCAAAGGCAGCTTCAAAGAGAAAATGGTAGCATTCCGCCTGAAAAAAGTCTATGCAGTTTGATAGCTTACAAAAGACAGCAGCAAAAGTTAATAAAATACAAAACTTGAGCATGATTACTGCCATAAACAATATTCAGTATAAGATAACTTTGAAAAAGTTGCCCGTCATCCACTGCAGTCAAAGAAAATTTTCCATGATGGCTGCCGTAGCTTGAATCTCATCCTTGACAATATGGAAACAATAAATAACTAACTTTATTTTGCTAATATGCCACTTTATTTTGTGAGTAAAGACTAAACAGTAATGAACAATAAACTACCTGACAAACTTGGACTCTGCCTCTGGTGCAACAGCTTGAGGCGAGTAAGGTTTCCTAGTCCCAGATGGACCATATAAAAGGGAAGCCCTCAAGCCCTCCATGGTCTTATAGCCACAAATGCAGGATGTCACCATATTGACATTTCCAGTTCAAACTGACTTCTTAATGGCTACTCAGACATGGTAGAGAAGTGTAATAAAATAAAATGTTTACAGCATTTTAACAGAACAAAGATAAGAATAATCATACGAGAGACAATAACATCGCCTATATCAAAATCGGATATTGTTCATAGTGTCACTATATGGCATGATTGCAGCATTAGTTAAAAAACGAGTCTTGCATTGGTTTAAGTCTGAAAGACATGTATCATCATAACGCCATGGTCTTCACACAGTGGGAAAACAAGAAAGTATGAAGCCAAAGACGAAAATAAATTCCTTGGATGCTATAAACGAGGGCAGATTAATGGTTCTAGAACCTTGTTGCCATCCCATGGACGAACCTGCATGTCAGTGATGCTTTGATAGGACAAACAAATAACCACTTGTAACGTGAACACATACATTTTCCACCTAAATTATGAACTACATTACAAGTAAAAACAATAATTCGACTACATTCACTCCCAAGACAAACCACCAAAACCACAACCTAATAAACTCGAAAACAAAAGCTTCATTTTCACATCCACAACACACCCTCCAGCCGCCACACATGCAAAAACGCCCATTCCCCCCCACCCCCCCACCCCCCCAACACCAAAAAAAAAGAAACACGACGGAATGCCAAATCAGAAGTCTAGCAGAATTATCCCAATCATTCCTTTCATGTCAGTCATCCCACGACCGAAGCTAGTGTTACAAAAAAAGCAGGCGTTCATAGAGAAACACCAAAAGCCCAACTAAGATAAACTCTAATGTCACACACACATACACAAAGGGAGATAACCATACCGTGTCAAATGAGTCGTAGAAGAGACACACAGAGCCTGAGAGAGAGAGAGAGAGGCATACGAGGAAGAGGAAGGCTTTCTGCAAGCACGAAGAAAGCGAGCTGCTGGGAAGGAAGCGACCTGTTGCCGGAGGATGAAATCATTGAAATGGTTAAAAAGGAGGCGGCCTGTTGTTGAGAGGGAAGAGAAGACGATGCTTCTTTTTGTTGAGAAGGAAGGGAAGACGATGCTTCTTTTATTAGCCGAGCCCTAATGGGCTGACAAGCCAATCCGAAGTGGCGGCAACATTCCGGAAAATCTTATGGCGGGCGAATTCCTTTTTCTTTTCTTTTTTTTTTTTTTTGAATTTTCCGTAAGGTTTTTCAGCCGCAGCATCGACGCCGCTAGCGAGGGCTCGCGAAAGATGGACCGACGGTCGACGTGCGTCAGAGGCATATGATCAACTGGATAACCAGTTCCGAACCGAATCCATGTCCAGGCCAGGACATGTATTTGAACCCTGGATCCGGATTTGAATTTTCATGTGAGGAAAGCTAAAGGGGGGTGGATGATCAGAGTGCATTTAAACTTGGATCCGAACAAATCGGCCTTCATTTGTTCTGGTTCGGTGTTGGAACGTCGACTCAGATTTGCCTTTTGCAAAAGTGCATACTGCTACCTCACAAATAAGTAATTTAGTTTTTGCCACCTTCTGTTATGTGTGTGCTAGCTACTGGCTACTGCTGTGTAGTTGTTTGATCAGCATTCAGCAGCTTGGAACGGCCTGAAAATGTTCATTTCGGAAAATATTCATCTACGGGACTAGCTTTTTACAGGGCACCGACGAGGCAACGTTCTACCTTTCTATGAGAAAGGAGCTTTTTTGACATTTTCGAGAAAGATCCAGATTATTTTAGAGAAAAAGGTAAATTATGTACTTGAAAGAATTGCAAACTACCGCCTAAATAATGGGCTAATAAGAGAGAACCGCCCCATTTTTTGGTTTCAACAAATAGAGTCGTTAACTTTAGGGCATAAAATCTCAAAGCACAGCCTCCCACTAAAAATAATAAAATATTTATTTAAAGTACAAAATCGCCCCCATCTTAAAAACTTCATTTTCTTTCAACCAGCAATTGACGCGTTAAGTTTTACTTCACTAGCTGTGTAATAAAAATAAGAGAACTCGCCGACGAGGGTAAACGGCAATCGGTTGACTCACCAGCCCTCCCAAGTTCCTTTTAGAAACAGGAAAAAATTAAAAAGAAAACCTCGCGGCTCTCCACCAATGGCAACGGGCAACGACGGAGCCCGCCGTCGACCTCCGCCGTCTAGCGAGGGGCAACGGTGGCCCTCATTCGACAGCAAGAAGGTCGAATCGGTAGAAAATTTAATTTGATCTACCGACTCACACACACAAAGACGTCATGTGCCACACTACTAATTGTTACTTTTAGATCAGCTTTTAGCTTTTCCTTTTTTCAAATTCGAATGATCCAATATAAACAGTTTGGTCGATTCAGTTCAGTTCAATTTTTTATGTTTTACAACACCAACTATCATACTATGTGAGATAACTTGAGGCTTAACTCATTTCAATAATCTCTCTCAACAGGAAAAAAAAAAAGGAAAATAGTGAAACCATTGCCCCAGCTTATTATTATCAGATGGTAAGGTCTACTATCCACAATAGATTTCATTCCGAGGCCACGCTTTAGATTTCTAAATTTCCTTATACAAACTGCACTATTGCTGACGTTGTCAAACTGAAGCCTAAGATTCCATTTACAGAAAATGTGGAACCCTTGTATCTACACACCGGTCCGGCAAGCTAAGCGTGAATAACAGCCAAACAGTAAGCGATCCCAGCTCGACGCATATAAGTTCACGTTTTGAATCTACCTTTCCATGTCAAACATTTTACCACATACTTGCTTTGAAAAACGAAATGTTTGCCGTGTCACATCTTTAACGGTGAGATGAAATGCTTGCTTTCATAAACAAGTTGTATACCATCTGCATGCTCAGCTCGATCAACAAATAGTTCATTTCCTGCTTCTTCTATTGCAAAGGTTGTCGCATTTACTGAGAATCGCTCACCTGCAGGTGACGGAATAATGAAAGTTACATGGGTCCGTCCAACAGAAGAAAACTGCACCGAGTCAGTGAAACGAGTTAAAATTTCCGGCAGCATAAACAGCCCAGTGAGCAACCCATACCCAAGAAGTGGCTTCAGCTTTCACACAAGGCTGCACTCCAGGCCTCAAGCTTGGGACAGCCAACTTGAGATTGATCGCCACCAAATGTGTTGGGAGTATCAAAGAACATACTGCAATAAGTTCATACTTAGAAACCATCTCTTGGCTACAGTATACGAACAAAAAAACATCATCTTTTCACAAATGCTTCATCTGAAAAACAATGGCCATTATAAGCATAAAGAATCACCAAGAAATGCACCAGCGCAATTCGTTATACGTTCTAGCCTACTAGTTTCAGATCGGCTCCAGTAGGTTTTTGAGGATGATTGGATGAAACCGAGGATGACAGTGCAAAAACCCCTTTTGCAATATTTGCACATAATCAGATCTGCTCCCACAACGCCTAGAATACTGCATGTCTTTCGAGGCATGGAGAGGCTTACAGGCTTACAGCAGAGAAATGTAAAACTAAATGGAGTAACTGCCGGAAGAAAAATAAATGTTCATCAATTTGCTTGCGACAATAAACTATTCAACAACCACCACTCGAAATATTACAAAAATATGTTGTCAGTGGGAAATATTTGGGTCCTTAATCAAATTTCTGATATATAAGTAAATTGGAGATCGCACGTTGTTCTTAATAAACACTACCTCGTCGATAAATGCTTGGACCATTTACAATTTAGCTGGAACCATCACCAAGCCGGCCACAACCATTCAAGCTCCATTGACGTAGATGAAAGAAAATAGTATCGAGGGATAATATAGCGGCCATAGGCAACTACCTGTCTAGTGGCCTTGAGCTTCCATGTCCGATAATAGTAGATAATACTTTCTTTTGACTTCTGTCAAGTCCTTTTCCAATCTTTCAATCTGTTCGAACAGCTCCACAAAAAAAGGGGACATGGATATTCTTGGTTAACCTCCACTGCAAGCAAAATTGAGTAAGAATGCAAGAGAGAAGTTGATTTCCATATATACCTTCTGCCTGAGGTCAGTTTCCTTTTGTCTATGTTGTTCACACCTGTTTGCAATAGTAAAATACAAAGTTGAAGAAAGTTCTGTATTGTCATGAAAATAAAACCGGTATATAATCCCAGTCAACTACAACTTAAACAGAAACGAGCATGCTTGGGCCAAAAGTATAGGCTGTATAGAACTGGAAGAGTTTAGAAGGAAAGCAGATTTTATAGTAGCTTTTTTTTCTAACATTTGTCTCAAGGGTTTCACCAGTAACATCCACGATGTAAATTCTTGATGGTGTCTTGATCTTTCCCAGTCACCCTAGAATTTGGGATAGTTCCATACGTCCATAATTGGAAATCACTTTATTACCTTCAGTTAGCTAATTATTAGAAATTTTAAGGATTTTCCTAATGTGCATGAAAATTTATTTTACTACAGGCATTGTTGGTAGCGATATGTGATACATCTTTTAAGCCCCTTGCTTAGAATGATGGTGGCTTTAAACCCACCTTCAGCGGTTGTGTCATTTGAATAAGATGGACATGGGCCGGGTGATTATACCATCAGTTAACAAGAGAACCTACCATACCGTTACCACTACACTGTCAATGTCACTTTTTCACTAAGGAAAAAAGAGACCCATCAGCCATTATCATCACCATTACCACCAATGACAGGATAATTTCAGAAAAAAAAAATTGTGGCAGCAACTATAGTCAAGTCAAGGTATACCTCTCTCTCTCTCTCTCTCTCTCTCTCTCTCTCTCTCTCTCTCTTATACAAAGTAGGCAACTTAACTTTTAGTAAGGTGGACTAGTGATGCAAGATGGAAGCATATACAAATCATGTAATTGAATCTAGTTAGATTTTTGGTACTTGTTAAATGGATCCAAATCCGCAATCCATCACTTTCTCTATATAAAGGGACGATGGTCATTTTGTAACACGGTCAAAAGTTGAAAAGAAATGCAAGCTCTTTTTTTTAGTTGTCTCTGTTCTTCTTGTTAGTTCTTGTTCTTTAATCATTTGCTTGAGTTTTAAGTAGTTTAAGCTTAGTTTTAGTTTAGTTGTGATTGCAATTGGATTAAGATTCGTTAATCTTAATTCTTCTTGCATCAATTAGTATCAGAGCGAGCATTTTACAAACATGAAAGACCAAACCTTGCTGCTGACAGTAGCAAGGCAGGAATCTGATTTATATTGTCTAAGAGAAGGAGTTGTTGCTTTTATGACAAAAGTGGATGCATTGGGAGTTTCTCTCGGTAGATTAATGGATGAATTCAGAGAAATGTTCCGTCCAGCTCTAAAGAACAGGCAAATCGTTCGTGGACTTGCTGTTACAGATGTTAATTGGGCCATGGGCGCTTCTGAAGCTGGAACTAGAAGAGGCGAACAGTCATGGAGGGTCCCCATCAGAGTCCCCCTGCATTCGTCTAGAGGAAGAGGAGAACCAACTGCTTCGTTTTCTTTCCATCGACAAACGGAAACCGCGGGTAGACTGGAGGAGGAAAGTTTTCCGGCCATCATTCCTCCGACCAATGGGAAGGGGGGAGACATGGAAACCGCCGATGGGAGAGACGGTGAACCATTGCAGAGTGGGGACGGAAACTGCCAGATGTGTGTCTACGAGTACCACCTGCCGGTGTGCAGGTGAAAACGTCTTTTTCGACCCAAGAGATGACGCCTCCTGCGTCTGACCTTCCCGTCTTCGTGGGTAAGTGGCAGGAGGGGCGACACTCCCCGGCGACCCCATTCCCGACCGGTGGTGGAGCAGGGAGCGTCGCCAGCATTCACAAAAGCCCCTTCCTTCTGCAACTGGCGAGAGAAAATGAGAGGTGCCACCATTCGATCGGCTTCCGCTCGCTGATTTGCCGCCCGCCGGTGGACTAGAGGCGACAGCTAGCCACCTTCCGCTGCCTCCCGCTCTCAGATGGGATGGTTGGGCGGAAGCGCCCACCGCCGCCGCCCTTTGGTTTGCCGTTTCCGCCTTTGTTTGAGGCGGAAAAGGGGAAGCTCGAAGAGCGCCTCGAGCTACCGCTCGAGGCACTCAAGGGTTTGAGTCGGTCCCTTTTCGGACCGGTTCAATCCAAAACGGGTTTTAGACCCGATTCGGGTCCGCTCTGCCCAATTCACAAGTATAAAGGTTTGAATCTGGAACCAAACCAGTTCATTTCATCATTTGATACTGGATCTAATTTGGGGATGCCCATAAATCTATGTCACACGGATACAGGTACGGGTATCCTATGGGTACGGGTACGCGGATACGGCAATTTTCAAAATTTTAGGATACGTGGACACCGCGAATTTTATATTCTAAAAAAATAAAAAGGATACTAAAATTAAAAAAAAAAACATTAAATTAATAATTCACTGTTACAATCTCATAAGTCATAAGAAATAAAGTCTCAGATTCTCAAACAAAACATTGTTCATGACCAATCTCATAAGTCATAAGAAAGAAAGTCTCAAACAAAACAAAGAATGACGGGTTAGTAAAGTGGTTTGGATCGGGTCTGACCCAGACCCGATCCAAAAGGTATCCTGAAGTGTCCAGGTGTCGGTATCCAGGTGTCGGAGTGTCGACACCGGTACGTGGCCCATTTTGAAGTATCCGTGTGACATAGCCATAAATCATATCCAAGCTTGTGTTTCTTCTCCAAAGCCACCACCGAGGCCGCCACCTTGATCGTTATCAAAAGATAATCAATAGACCACCGCTTTAGCTTGCATAGGCGAGCGGTGGGACCTTTTTGTTCATAAGATCCAAACCTTGTCCAAACTCTCTAAGGTGAAGAAGCATTTTAGCGGAATGAAAGATTTAAAACTCGTCGAGGGCGACTCTTCTCCAACTAGGGGAGTCTGATGCAAGATGAAAGCATAACCAAATCTTGTAACTGGATCAAGTTAGCTTTTTTTTTGTACTTGTTAAACAGATCCAGATCCACAATCCATCACTTTCTCTATATAAAGTCATGTGGGTCATTTTGTAACACATTGAATGTGTTGAAAGAAATGCAATCTCTTTTAGTTTTCTTTGTTCTTGTATAGTCGTTTGATTAAAAAAATAGTTTGTTGTTTCTTCTCTCCTGTCCTTCTTTTTCCAAAGTTATAATTAGTGTTAAGCATATTTTTTAGCTTAGTTGTGGATGCAGTTGGCTTAAGATTCGTTAATCTTAATTCTTCTTGCATCAATTGGTATCAGAGCGAGGTTTTTACAAACATGAAAGACCAAAGCTTGCTGCTGACAGTAGCAAGGCAGGAATTTGATTTATCTTGTCTAAGACAAGAAGTTGCTGCTTTTACGAGAAAAGTGGATGGATTGGAAGCCTCTCTCGATAGATTAATGGAAAAATTTAGAGAAATGTTCCATCCAGCTCTGCAGAACATGAAAATCGTTCATGGACTTGCTGTTACAGACGCCATCGAAGTCCCCCATGCGTTCGTCTGGAGGAAGAGGAGAACCTGGAGGAAGAGGAGAACCAGCTGCTTTGTCTTCTTTCCTTCGACAGACGAAATCTACAGCCGCGGGTAGACTGGAGGCGAGGAGTCTGGCCACCATTTCTTCGACCAGTACGAAGACTAACGGCCAGAAAGTTGCTGATCCACGCTCGATTTGGGGGCAAAGGGTGTTGGAGATAACTGTCGGTCGTCAGTTCGCCGGAATGCAATGGGCGAACCTTCCTTCAACTCAATAGCCTACGCCGCCAGCTGCCAGCCTTGCCGTCACCGTGGGTGGGCGGCCGGTGGTGTGGGAGACGATGGCGACTCCGTTCCCGACCGAAGGAAGTGCGGAAAACGCGGCCGGTAGCGGAACCTTCACCTTTTCGCCTGCTCGTGTGAGAGACCTGGTGGCCCCGCCATCCAAACCAGTGTTAGCGTATGGGGATCGGGTCTACTTAGACCTGATCCATTCTTTTTATGTCCTCACGCCCAAGGTCACTTACCGGTGGCGTTCCTGTAATTGTTTATTCTTTATTGTACATATCTGTTGTACCCTAATCAGGGTTATGCTATGTTAATGAAGATCTATCGCAGTGGCTGCCTCTCTCTAGACGCCGACTGCTTTCTCATCTACTCCATCGCCTCTCTTTGCTGTTTTTCCTCTCTAATAACAGATTTACAGACGGAGAGACGTGTTCACATCCAGATTCTTACATGGTATCAGAGCCAGGTTGCCTCGTCCTCCGGTTAGTATTCTCAAGTTGGGCGTTTTCAGTTTGACGCCCTAGATTCCTCTTTCTGAATTCAGATTTGTGCCCTAACCCTGCATACTTTTCGAAATCGAGTTCTCTTATCGATTTCCCCAAATCTGAATTTTGATTTGCCCTAATCTACTCGATTTCAGTTTTGCTTTCCATCGATCTCTCTAAATCTGAAATCAGATTTGCCCTAATTTCTGTCGTTTGCCCTAATTCCAGATTTGACCTAATTTTTGTCTTTGCCCTAATCTCATTTCATTTTATCGTCACGGATCAACAGACTCCTTCCCTTCTTTCTTCTAGCTTTCTCTCCCAACTCATTTCTCAAAAGTTAAATCACAGCAATTACTTGACCTGAAAACGTCAAATTGTTCCTTTTATCAAAAGTCATAGGCTTTATGGTCATGTGGATGGAACTACTCCAGCACCTCCCAAGTTTGTTAACCGGGTAGTAAAAAGGATTGTCGTGGGGAATGAAGCTGCTGGATCCACGACTGGGGCTGAAGTTCACATTGAATATGAGACTGTTGACAATCCGGAACATGAACTTTGGATGGCTCATGACCAATCGCTTGTTGCATACATTACTTCCACCCTGTCAGAGGAAGTTTTGGGAAGCATTGATGATGACTTGACAGCCTTGGAGTTGTGGACTACCCTTGCCACAACATATTCTCAAGTATCCGAAGCTCGATTTTTGCAATTGAAGAGGCAATTTCAGAATATAAAGTGTGGGACGCGTAGTGTCTTGGAATACTTGAATGAAATAAAGAATGTAAGTGATCAGCTTGCAGCCATAGGGCATCCCGTCAGCGATAAGGACAAGGTACAACAAGCCTTAAGCGATTTGGGAACAGAGTTTGACATTTTCTGCACGGCCTTGGAAGTTCTTTCCATCCTTCCATCTTTTGAAGATTTGAAAGCTAAGCTATTTCAACATGAAGCCAGTCGTATCCAACGGCACCCAGTTATTTCCAACAGTCACAATGTGTTGATCACGGGGACACATACTTCACATGGAAAACGTACACGGTCTTGAACTCCTCAGACAGGAATGGGAAGGGGGATCCTTCCGACACCACCAGGCATTAATGCCACAGCTAGAAGGGTGCCAACTTGTTTTTACTGCAATAAGAAAGGGCATGTTAAATCAAAGTGTTGGCACAATCCTCAAAACAAAGGTAATCAAGGCAGACGTGAAAACAAGGCAGCCGCAGGATCAACCTCATCCTCATCAAGTTCAACACCAAATGTTCCAACAGATGTGCAGCAACTCCTCATGACAGCCTTATCTAAGCTTAATTTGAAACAAAATGATCAAGGAGAGTGGTATGTGGACTCTGGGGCAGAAACTCATGTTACTGGTGAGACAGGTAATCTCTCTAGTGTTTTTCCCTATTTAGATAAAGGTTCAGTTGTCACGGGAGATAGCTCTCATCACACGATAACACATATTGAAAATGCACAAATATCTATGGGTTCTTCCTTCATTCCGTTGAAAAATGTTCTTGTCGTGCCCAGTGTCAAGAAGAATATTGTATCAGTGTCTAAGCTTATAGATGATACGCATTCCTCTGTTGAATTTACATTGTCTTCTGTTTATGTCAAGGATGCTCAAACCAAGAGGACATTCGCTGAAGGCACTCGCAAAGGGAATATGTATGTTCTTCAAGAAGCTCCAAAGTTGTCCACCCCTTACATCTCAGATTCGTGTCTTCCCAATCATAGTGAAGTTAATGTTGCCGATTATAATAAGCCTTCTATATGACATGGTCGATTGGCTCATTGTAGCCAATCTTTTGTTCGCAGTCTTGTTGCATACCGACTCTTAGATAAGTCGAGTCTGAATCCAGTTAATGAGTCCAGCATGTGCTCGAGTTGTCAGTTTTGTAAGAGCCATGCTCTTCCTTTTCAGTTAATCAATAAAAGAGCTTCTAAAGTTTTTGACACTATATATTCCGATGTTTGGGGACCTGCTCCAATTCCTTCTTCTTCTGGGAGTAGATACTATGTCATATTTATTGATTTATATTCCCGCTACACTTGGATTCACTTCATGAAACATAAATCTGAAGTTTTCCATTTGTTTACTCAATTTTATGCCTTGATTCGAAATAAATATTCCAGTAATATTGTGCATTTTCAATGTGATGGTGGTGGTGAATTTACTTCCAACGAATTTACTGAATACTTGCTAAATAATGGGATCACTAGACAAATTTTGTGTCCACATACACCATCAGCAAAATGGAATTGCTGAAAGGAAACATAGACATATCGTTGAAAGCGCACTCAGTATGATGCATGACACTGATCTACCCATGACATTATGGACCGAGGCATTTCACACAGTTGTTCATGTTATAAACCGATTACCACTGGCTTTACTTGATGGAAAATCTCCATTCTTTCTATTACAGCAAGAACAACCAAATTATGAGGACTTGCGTGTGTTTGGATGTGTATGCTATGTGCATACAGATGTTTCCTTACAAAACCAAATTTCAAGACCGTGTTATTTTGTGTAGATTTCTTGGGTAAGCAGATAACTACAAGGGTTATAGATGTTACAACCCTAAAACTGGACGTGTGCATATTTCACGGCATGTTGTTTTTTATGAAGGCAGGTTACAGGATCCCAAGGCTCCACTTGTGGCGTCTCAAAACAAAAATGAGGTTTATGATACTTGGTTACATGCTGAATTATTAAGACAAGGAGGAAACGTGCTGTCTGAACACACGTTCCAAGATATTGATGAGCCCGAGGCAGTTGAAAACACCTCCTTGGACAGCATACCTTCATCTTCAGAGCCGAGTGATCCACCCATACATAATCGATTCTCAGGTCAGGTCTATTCTAGGCGATCCGTCTCAGCTGCAGCCCCACGCAAGTCACATCGTGTGCGACATCCCATTGACAGATGGGTGAGCTATAATAACTTTTCTCTTGATTTCTAGCTCTTTATGACAGAAATCACCAAAAAGGTGGAGCCGAAATCTTATCATCATGCAAGTAACGAAAGATGTTGGGTTGAAGCAATGAATGAAGAAATGGCAGCCTTGCATGAATGTCAAACTTGGCGGATTGTCCCTCGTCCAGCTGATAAAAATGTCGTGGGATCAAAATGGGTTTACAAATTAAAATATAAACCAGATGGTAGCATCGATCGGCATAAAACACGACTTGTTGCGCGTGGTTTCACTCAGCAACATGGGGAAGACTATGATGAAACATTTAGTCCAGTCATCAAGATGGAAACCATTCGTGTGGTTATTTCTCTTGCAGTCTCGTATGGATGGCCCCTTTATCAGTTGGATGTCAAAAATGCATTTCTTCATGGCATTCTTAAGGATGAAGTATACATGGAGCAACCTCCCCGCTATAGTACTCATGATGTTCAAAAATGGGTTTGCAAATTACAGAAATCCTTATATGGCTTGAAGCAAGCTTCTAGATCATGGTTTGATCGTTTCTCCCATCATATACAACAAGTTGGCTTTCACAGAAGCTCTCTTGATCATTCCTTGTTCATCTATCATAATGGAGAAGTCACTACTTGGTTGCTTATATATGTTGATGATATAGTTATGACTGGGAATTCTCCTTCACATATATCCCATGTTAAAAGCATGTTGAAGCAAGAATTCAAGATGAAAGATCTGGGTGAATTACGATATTTTTTGGGTGTTGAACTTGACAGGACGAATGAGGTTTTAACTCTTACCCAACACAAGTATACTCTTGATATTTTGGACAGGGCAGGTATGACACATTGCAAACTCATCACTACTCCCAGTGTCCTGAATACAAAATTGACTGCTTCTGACGGGACCGTTACGTATTCCAATCCTACATTCTATCACAGCATTGTTGGTATGTTACAATACCTTACTTTTACTCGCCCAGATATTGTATATGTTGTAAATCAAGTATCTCAGTTCATGCATGCGCCCACTGAAGGCCATATGGATGCCGCTAAGCGGATTCTACGGTATCTCAAAGCTACTCTTGGTGATGGCCTAGTTTACACGAAAAGTCCGAACATCTCTCTTGGACATAGCATATATACATATACTGATGCAGACTGGGCAGGCGATCCCAATGACCGACGATCAGTTTCAGGTTTCTATCTCTTTCTTGATTCTAATCTCATTTGTTGGAGCAACAAAAAGCAACGTGCGGTTGCTCGATCTAGCACTGAGGCAGAATATAGGGTTATGGCTGCAGGGACGGCTGAAGCCTCATGGTTACGTCATTTACTTGGAGAGCTTACTCTTCCAATTGTTCGGTCTTCATTGTTGTGTGACAATCAGAGTGCAATCAACATCTCTTTCAATCCCATTTTACATAATCGAACCAAGCACATAGAGATTGATCAACATTTTATTCGTAAAAAAGTTGAAGAAGAAGAGATCTTGCCTACTTATATCTCCACACATGAACAGATAGTTGATCTCTTTACCAAAAGTCTCACATGGCAACATTTTTGGAATTTGAAGAACAAGTTGTGCATGATTAAATCTGATGGACAACTTGAGGGGGGCTGTTAGCGTAAGGGGATCGGGTCTACTTAGACCCGATCCATTCTTTTTATGTCCTCACGCCCAAGGTCACTTACCGATGGCGTTCCTGTAATTTTTTATTCTTTATTGTACATATATGTTGTACCCTAATCAGGGTTATGCTATGTTAATGAAGATCTATCGCAGTGACTGCCTCTCTCTAGACACCGACTGCTTTCTCATCTACTCCATCGCCTCTCTTTGCTGTTTTTCCTCTCTAATAACAGATTTACAGACGGAGAGACGTGTTCACATCCAGATTCTTACAACCAGCTCCGCCCATGGAATCGCCGCCCGCCAATAGCCGCCTTCTGCCCTCAGACGGGATGGTTGGGCGTCTGATGCAAGATGGAAGCATAATCAAATCATGTAATTGAATCTAGTTAGATTTTTGGTACTTGTTAAATGGATCCAAATCTGCAATCCATCACTTTCTCTATATAAAGGGACGATGGTCATTTTGTAACACAGTCAAAAGTTGAAAAGAAATGCAAGTTCTTTTTTTTAGTTGTCTCTGTTCTTCTTGTTAGTTCTTGTTCTTTAATCATTTGCTTGAGTTTTAAGTAGTTTAAGCTTAGTTTTAGTTTAGTTGTGATTGCAGTTGGATTAAGATTCCGGTTAATCTTGATTCTTCTTGCATCAACTGGTTTGGCCAATTTTGTGATTCAACTATAAAATTATGAGAAAAGGTGGTTAATATAAGAACCAATGTCTTGGGCAGCCTCTCGTAAATGGTTGATGACTAGGGTTCCCCTCGTAAATTGTTAAAAAACTAGAGAAAAACCAGTACACCCATGAAGAGGATGAGTACACTTTAGATGCAATGATATTTACGTAAACCAAAAGTTTAACCACCTTAGTCTTCTAAAGCACCAGTTGCATCAGAAGAATCTGGTAGATCACAAACAAATTATAAGCCGCAAACCCCTGTATCAAATAACAATTCTAAGCAAATCCATTTGATCTTTCACTGATTTGTATTACATGGCAGCAAATAACCATAACAAAGGGAGAAGTATAGAATAAGGCCATGATAACACATCTACAGGAAAATAGGCAATTTGGTGCTGAAAAGGAAATAATGCAGAAAATTGATAAATTCTTCTGTAGAAGTTTTAACCTCATTGATATCAGGCAATTGACATAAGATCAAAATATCCATCAGGCAGTGGGGGAGCTACATGGGGGCGGCTGGTGTTGGCAGTTGCCTCCACCAGCATTGTTTATATATATAGGTGCCCTTAAAAGGCATGGAGTTTTTGAATTAGTGCCCCTCCAGCCAAAATTTTTGGCTCCACCAGAGCCATCAAGCAACACCTAAAATTTCATCCAGATAATTTATGCAACACCATGAGGTAAACCATGTCACATGGGTGCAGGTGCTGCTGTTGGTGCGGCTGCAGTAATTTTTCAAAAACAGTTAGGTGCAGTTGCGCTGTGTGTGTGTGTGTGTATAGATGTATCATTTGTTACATAGTTATTTAACTGTTTCATAGTCTTATTTATCTATATTTACATATAAACTTTTTGTATTAGAGATAGTTTAATTATGCGCACATTTAGAATGGTTAGTTTTGGCCAAGTTTGATTGATCGAACTGAATGTGTTGTGTTGGAGAAGTAACAACACCAGCACCAGTGTTGACAAGGGTGCGACACGGGTGCAGCAACCATTTAGAAGCACTCATGTGACATAGGATGTAAATGGATGTGTATCAACTTTCATGTGACCAAATATCTTTTTTTTTTTTAATTTAGTCAATTTAGCCACCGTGCTGCTTTTATCATCAACTCAATTTGCAGAATCACCTTGTTTTCTAGGAACCATGGAGGAGGAACCAATTGAGGATATTTCATTACGACTTCCAGGATATTTGTTAAGACTATTATTAATAGCATATGATTATATGATCCCCTTTTGCCCTTTCTTGCTTTTCATTAATGAGCATATGATAACCTTTAATTCGTCCTGACACCCTATCTTGCCATCTCAGTCACCGAATTTGTCAAGACTCAAGACACAGAGATAATAATAATTTTAGTCGTTGACTTCCTCCCATCCAGCTACACAGGGAACTGAAACCTTCTATTCACATTTTCTGTTAAGCTAGTATTAGACAGAAGGAACCAATTAGAAGTTGGGCTTTTCTCATGAACAATTGCCATCAGTAACAAAGCATTGACATAACAGCAACAAAATTTCAATTGAATAACTATGGGAACTTTGTGAAAGCTTAATCTTAGGATGTACCATGCAGCACATAGTAAAAAACTCATGCTTTTAATCTAAGTCTTCCAGCCTTTATATATGAATCTTATTTTTAAAAATACCTCATGAAAAGATGTATGTTATCCTCGCATATTCTGTCAACTGATATGGGACCTGTCCAATCAAGAAGTGCCATTGCTCCAGCGGGTTCCTGCAGAACAGACAAGAACATTGTTTTTGAGAAAAATTAAAACATTCAGTTTTCGAAGATAGGCAGCCTTTACAATATCAAGAGAAAAAAAAAAGGAGGGAAAAAAGAGAGAATGTGGGGGGAAGGAAGAATCATTAAAGAAGGTAATACCTGTCCTGCAGCTGTCCTGCCATTTTGGACGCCAGCTGAAGTATCACTCAGACTGCTGGAAACTGAAATAAACACCCCAGAAAATGAAGGGAAGAAGCAGGCTCAGTGCATCAGGATCCCCCACCAGCCATAATGAGCAACACAAAACATTGAATGCATCAATTATTGACTAAACAAGGCCAACATGAAAAATGGATTTATATAGTGGACGAGTCCAAAACAAAGCTTTTAATCAAATAGCAGTCATTGGTAAGGATGGTAAAACCTGCAACTGCCATTTCATCCTTTTGTCTTTGATGGAAATTAGCATCTGTTTCTGTTTGGGAAACCTTCTGAGAATAAGGTTTTGGCTGAAAGCTTTTAGCTGCACCAGGATCAGCTAACCCTACCACGGATTGAACTGAAAGAGACCTTCCATGCTCATTCTCTACTGATGCATTGTGTATAGGGGTCTTATACCCAGCCAAATGACACTGACGCCTCCTACGAATAAAACAGGAAAACAGGAAACTAAGATTAAGTGAGACAGCATGACCATCAGAGTTGTGCTACTTAGCCAAGTAATAAAATTTAAGAAGACAGGTTATGCATATGCAAAAGATATTCAATTGCATACAGGACACTATAAAGATAGTTTGGCACTCAAGCTAAAAGGCAGATGACAATTCCTTTGGTGGTTCTTATGTAATCTAACAAAATGCAAAGATATGGCCTTCAATTAGAAAGATATGGCCTTCAATTAGAATCTGCTGCAGTGTTGTAAGTACCACAGAGTATTATATGTACCTTAAGAAGTGATGTACCTTTTAAGAAAACCAATACATTATACCCAGACATGTAACTATACTGTATCAGGTGTAACTTATGAGTTATGATATGCACCAGTATCTAACCTCACACCTTCAAATTTTGAAAAGGCGAGAGCTTTTCTTTTTTTTTTTTTTTTAAGTTAAAGTAGCACGAATTTCTTAAGGTTGAAAATTCAGTTTGTCATGGAAGGCACTTATAAATTTAAACTGAAAAATATATAAGTTCAGATTAATTTTGTGCAACAAAATTAAGAATTTCATAATTTTCCATGTGATGGTCAATGACTATGCTCCAAAATAAAAAATTCAAGTTTTACGACCATTAAGTTCTTTCAACACTCCAAGGAATATGACCTACATAATAAGGCCTATTTATCTGATACCACTTAAGCATTTGGAATAATGTGGTTAATCATTGTAATTTTTCCAATAAAATGTGCATCTCGTAGGGAGCAAATACTGTTATTCTTGATTTCATGAAGAGCATTTTTCTTACTTTTATGTATTTTTCCTATTTTTAATATCAAAAATTTCTTTATGTTATTTTATGTTACATATCTAACTTTGGGCCTAAACGACATGGGCCACATCATGAATCTTACAGCATTGGCCTGCTGAGACAAATTTTTGGGTTCACCCGATGATCAAGAAGCAGATGGATCAGCTGTGGCGCTTACCAACCCACCATGAATGTCTAGCAAAGTCTACAAAAGGTTGGTTAAAAAGGCTGAAAAATATAATGTTAAATTTAATAAGGAGCTTTAATTATTTTCTCTAATATTCTTTAAAATGTTTGTATTACTTGGAGTGAACATGGGTTTGCTATTTCCAGTGATTTTTTCCAACCATTTTTTTTTCAAAAACAAAAAGACATATTTAGAAAGGCTGGCCTTCTGGGCAGAAACCTTCACACAGGCAGAAGTACAGGTCTTTGAGAGTTGAAAGACTTTAGTTGAAAAGGCACCATTTTGTATGACAGTCCAACCATACGTCCTGAACCAAATGAGCAAACCAAGGATGAGAAATTGAAAGTTCAAAAGGAGAGGAGAGTCACCTAAGAACCTATATTTTCAAAAGCACTGGGCAGACCTTGGCAGTAGTCAAGCCTGAAGCCTAGGTGGAAAAGGCATCTCAACTGGTTCTTAAAAGGAAAGAAACCAACAAGATGACACATCAAATATGAAATATTAAAACTAACAAGAAACTGGAGCATTCCACAATGAAAAACAGGTGGTGACTATCAACTTGAGATAACAATGAGAATGCATGATGACATGATAATATATGTAACTAAAAATTCAAAACATCAAATTTAGCGAAGTTGAACCATTGAAGAAATAGAAAGGTTACATAGCATAGCAAGAGAAAATACCCAATTTAATGTCAATGCTTTTCAACATTACAGAACATTCAAAATTTTCTGATTTCTGAACTACCAACTGTCAAGTCTCAATCTAATTTCTGAAACCTAAAATCCCAAACTGAAACTAAGATTTACTAAACTAATTTTTTAGGAAAAACAAAATGAACCTTCAACATAGAGTTTTGGTGTTGGACACTTCATGATACCAATATGTGCAATACATCAACTGACTGTGTTTTTGAAATATAAAGTGTCCAAAAATTGGTGTATGTCTTTTTTCCTGATTTGACCTGAAGGCAAAAACACATGGTGATATAGGGACACGCTAGCATATAGACACATTAGACACTGTTTTTAAATGGAGGTTTATTAGGCAACTTTGAAAAAGGGCCCAGCAGATTGACACTCAGGCAGCACTCAACCATGTGAAGAGTCGAACCGACACTCCAGTGTAGTTTCACGTAGCAGTCACAAAAGGGCAGATGAAAAGTGATAGAAAGCCACCAGAAAACAGGTGTGTCCAAAAACATAAAAAGAGAAAGACTTATGAAGAATAGCATTTAATCGGGAAAACAAGACTAGGGTTTCTAAAGAATACATTTCTTCTTCTTCCTGTTCTTCCTTTCCTGGTTTGGTTTCAGGTCATTTTCTGCTTCTCATTGGCATTGGCAACAACCTCCTCCCTGCCCACCCCCCACCCCCCAAAATTAAGCCAAGCCACCCACCAAAAAGAAAAACATCCAACCTAACGGCTTTAAATAAATTCGACCAAAAACAAATTAACATCAGATCAAGAAATCGGATCACATTAAATTATAAGGATTTGGGTTCGGTATTGAACAAATATCCAATCAAATAATAACCATCCAGTTAAATTTTCTTATATCAAATATCGTGTTGCGCAGGGTCCAGGTCACAAGGACCCTGACTGACAACCATCCCTTTAGACAAAGGTCTGAATATCTTTTTTATAAACTTTTCTGGTCTCCCTCATCCATTTGTATAACTGTTTCAATGCCTCCACTCCTTCCTATTCAATACAAGACAAAACAATGAACAAGGAGGTCGTACATAGGTTAGCTCTATATTATATCGGAAAAAAGACTGGGAGCCACAAAGAGTAACAAAAGGGGATGAGACAGTTCAACACTCAAACCTGGGATCTCACAAACGTGGGTGTTTGCACCTTAAGGGGATGTATTATAACGCCCAATTGAAAATTTTAGTCTTGTATCTAAGATTGTGAGGATCTTGATGGACTTATAAGGGGGTTGGCTAAAAGATAGATTGTCCTAGTTCATAGCCTTTTTGGGACTGGAACTAAAGCTACTAAGGGGTGGGTTGAGATCTGTCAAATCGAAAGCCCAGTGTGGAGTGCATCGGGTCGTGACATAGAGTCCAAACCTCTACCCATTTAATCATGCCCTGGCCAGCCTGAGATTAAATGGGCTAGGACTTGGGCTGGGTCCAATGCGGAAGCCAATATGGATTTGTGATGCTCAGTCTTAGTTCTTAACTTCAAAGTGAATTTCAGATCAGGTTCGACTGTGAATATACAAATTGGATGCACATATGGTATAAACTTTTTTTCATTTGCATTCAAATACGAATATGTAAACATCCAATAAATCAGCTATAATAAAGTGTCTATTTGGTTTGAATTCAATTGTGACATCCTACCACTGATACCATCATATTTTTGCACTGCAGTTTTTTTTTTTTTTTACCTTTTCATTTTTCTTAGAATTTTTCTACTCTTTTGTCATTCTTTGTAATATATATATATATATATATATATATATATATATATATATATATATATATATATATATATATATATATATATATATAT
>JAANDH010000207.1:99924-206319 GCA_011799765.1 Nymphaea thermarum | reverse complement strand
TCTTGCACGTGTGCATTCAATGTCTAATTGTTAAGGCAAACCATGTCCAACATTTCATCCTCTTGTCTAACACTGGTACATGTTGTCCATGCCACACAAGTGTTTGTGTGTGTGTGTGTGTGTGTGAAGAGTGAATAATTTTATTCAAAATGAAGGGTAACAAAATTGCCTTGCAAAATATACCGAACATAATTAATTTAGATTCCAGGAATTTATATACTGCAGTAGAAACAAACCATGAAACAAATATAATACTCATTTCAAAACAGTGAACCTCTATGAACAGCACAAAGAAAACGTAGAAACATACCAATAATCAGATACAACCTGCTTAAGCTTAGACTCAAGCCGAAGAAAAATAGCTGTTCGTTCAAAGTCCTGTTTGTCATGAGCTGGTTCTACAAAATCTACTTCCAGCAATCCTGTAAACATAGATGCAATATGAGAAAACAGGGAAAGAATGCTCAAACTGAATTACAGGGAACTCATACCTACTACACCCCTCCCACAGCTACTATTGAATTGAATGACCTTCCAGAAAGGCTGATCCAAGTAGCAACATCATTAATCAATTAATGATTTTACTCTAGGAAGAGCTACAACAAAGCAGTGATGTTTTTAATATGAAGATAATTGATACATCAGTGTGACAAAAAAAAAAGGTAAACTGCAATGTACCATGATAAGACGATTTCTATGGTATAAGTTGAATCCATGGACACCAACTTTACGGGCCTCCTTGACAAACCCAACAGTTATTGCCACTGACACCTATATCCAGTCCGAACTTCAGATGAAACAGTGCACTAAAAATTGTTACAAACATGTTCACAGCTAGAAAAGTTAACAGAAATACAACAAGAAATATGTGAGCAATCAACAACTTTCATAAAGAAACTTATGTGGACAAAATACAGTGAGAACAGTAAGGGCCAACATAAATAAACTGACTAATTAATTGATAGTTCCTTTATAAAGGTTTTGTATTAATTTATGTGCTTTAGCTTCTCTATTCATGATGCACCTTTCCAACGTTGCTAGTGTATGAGAACTTCCTATCTCTAAGGCCTTTCCCCTTGCACTCCAATTAAAAAATAATGAAGATAAGTCTTCAGAATTGGTTGGAGGTCGTCAAATTGTTCATGAGTAAAATCCTCAATCAGATATTCTCAAGGGACAAAGTTCATTTGCAATGATGCAAGTCCTAGGATCTCCGTACGGGTTGGTTTCGGTCAATGTGGAATTATAGCATTTGACAGCCCACTGCATTGTCCCAAACACTGACGAGAAATCCCTGTCACCTTGGCATTCCAATATGCCAGGACCTCTAGGTCGTGCCTTTGCTCTCTTAGCACCAGCCAAGGCTACTTGGGACATGTAAATTAATTCCTCAAAGCTAAAAACCTAAAACTTTGAATCTCTCAATCAGGAGAACTCCCTTCCCAACTATGTGAACAATAATGCTCTTTCTTTGGACATGACTAAATCTTCATTTTGGTTCATATTGTCTTTACAGGATCCTCAAACTTTCCACCTCTTCGTGAAGCAAACTGGACATGGCTTGAAGCAATGAGAAAAGGTCCAGCTTATTAAATGCAGTTCCCCAATCAAAAATTATGTTGGTGACTAGGAATCCATCTATACTAGGGAACCTGCAGATTTTTGCCACCATTTCCTTAGACACCACAAGTTAGGAAACTTAGAACCAATCTTTTTGATGAAAGAATATGGCTTTCTCTATATCAAACATCCAACTTCAGCTGGGAATGAATGAACAACAATTACACGTTTAGGCTCCAAAAAATCATACAAACACTGTTTCTAACAGTTGACTACTAGCTCCAGTCCGCAGTGAGCACCAAAAATATCAAATCTCACAACTGATTTGGTAAAGGCTAAAAAGCATTAGATGCCTTACAACAGCCCAACCTACTCATTTAGGAGAAAGCATTAAGGGACTGCAGATTAATGACCACCCTATCATCAAAACCAAACCACCAGAAGTCCACAATCGGCAGCACAAAATTGAGAAAATGTTGCAAGTTCTTCACATCACAAAGACACAGACAAGATCTGATAAAAGTCAGTTGAAAATTTTTCTAAAAGTCAGTTCCTCCAGCTGTCAGTTACTACTCCTCCAACTGACATCTCACATGGTCTAAGATTTCATAGCTTAGAACAGCTTCCACAGCAGTAATGGATTTGATTACATCTACAAGATACAGATATAAAATCTATACCTTACACACCAAATACTCTGTCCAAAGAGCGCGCACAATAACAATTGAGAAAACAATTATGCACTAAGGCACCAAAAATAGCATGAACTTTCAAGAATAAGGCTTCAAAGAAGCTTACGAAAAATGGGACCAAACTGGTCCTTTATATAGCCAAAAGAAAGAGCTGTTGGAGGCTTTTTTTCAGGTCAGCATAAAAGATTTCAAGAAATTATAAGAAAAATACATAAAATGAAAAAAGTAAAAAATACAAAGAAAATACAAGAAAGCATAACAGAAAGGACGCTTGAAACATTTAGCTCTTAACAAGAACTACATCTTAGCAGGATAGAAAGCAATGCAGATGGGATGCAAACAATGTTGTCACTGGCGTATCATATCACGTATCAGTCGGGCCGACCTATACACCTTATCGTAAATGTACTGTAATGGATCATAAAATTGATTTTTTAATTAAAAAACACTAAAAAAATTAGTAAAAAATCATGAAAAAATAGCCAAAAAATCAGAAAAAGCAAGAACAACGTATTGCATATAAAAACTCATCACACGTAAAGAACATTAATGATTCATCATTCACCATTCATAAATGATAAACTTTAGGCATATATATCAGCAACAAATTCAAAAAATGAAAAGTAAGACTGAGAGATTCAAAATAATATATTAAAAGTTAAAACATCCATGATCCATCACAAGTTTAAAGAGCATCTATCACATACTCGTTTAGACTTTAGAGTGTTGTAGAGTTTAGTAAACTACATCACGAGTTCATCAAATTGATAGTTTCTACCCCAATTCAGAGATTTTTTGGAGAAACCAGCAATATCTCTCCCTCTCACTGCCCATAGAGAAGTTTAAAGAGAGGGTCTCGGTTTAAAAAGATGACGCAAAAAGAACCTCAGGCCACTTTTTTAAATCTTAACCCTGTATTGTAAGATACAGGTGTATCCTGGGTATCGTACGATACATAATTACCAAACATTAACAACATCTCGCTCTTTGGTGAGCCAGGCTCACCTAGAGGTTTCTTAACCAACTCCTAGAATAACACATTCATATGGAATTGGATTGATTTCCTAGCATTCATGGCTTTCCCATTCTGCAACAAATTCAACACAAAGGCAAAGGTTATCAGGCTAGAAATCATGTGAAGGACCAAAAAATCCTGATAATGGTCATTTAATATCTAAATCTCCTTTCCATTATTTTGGCTTCTCATGAGGCTGAGGTCACATAGCCAGCGTACGCACATTTTTATCATCTGCTACTCTAACATTCCCTGCAACCTCCATTCAGGCCACGTATTGTTATGAAGTAGGCACAGGATTCCCAGGCTTCATTCACCGGAGCACCACATTTGTTACATAAATCAACATTAATCCCTGTAAAGATCTAGCTCCGAAGAACCAACATGCAACTATACACATTTTAAAAAGACCAATATATAAAAGGTTGGAATTAAAAAAGTTTATCAGCAGTGGATTCCACCAGGTATGGCATGGTGCTCTATTAATAGCATATTCATAATCCAATAACCATAAAATTAAAGACCAATAGCCTAAAAGAAAGAAGGAAATTGTTAAGCTCTTTTTCATGCACTTAAAAATAAAGAATTATTTTCATTACCTCCTTTCCTCGTAAACCAAGCTGTGGCTTGTACATTATCACTTCAGAAAACATCAAATCATCAGTTATGTTGTGTTGCTTAACTGGTCTTCCTCTCAGAATGATTTGAAAATTTCCAAATTTTCTAAGATAAAGAATGGAAGCATATTCCTGCAGATCTCCATTCGATTAGGACATAGATAGTCCTCAAATCCTACTTTTGCTGAACAAGATAGCCAAAGAACTGAGGATTACACGCAAAGAATGCCGAATCCGGGAAGAAATATGAGATTCTCCTTTTTCTGTGGACAAGCTGGAAGGCGCTTCACATATGCTTGGATTTCGAAGTCGTATGTCCTTCAAGAAAATCCACAAAGTCCAAAGCCATTACACCAGAAAAGATGGAAAGAATATGAACAATATAAAATTGAAAAAGAGTAAACTTGTGAAGGATTGACACAGCATACACAACATTTAACAGAGTTATGTACATGCAATGCTCAATAAAAGAATGCATGTAATTACTCGTTATGTTTAGTTGCCATAAGGTGACTAACCATGATGAACGCGCTAAAACCAATTAAAATAACAGAAGGTCCCCAAACAATAATCAACACATAATGGCATAAAATAACGCAACAACCAGAATTCCTAGTAACATCATTCAATATGACCCATCTGTGATGTCAAACTGTTGAGGAGCATTTAATTCTCACCACAAAGCAATGTTTGATTTCAGTAAAATCAAAACATTGAAACAGTAAATGCATGAATGGAAGACCATATCATACCAAATGAACAGTGTTATTAACTAATGAAAACATGTCATACTCATATCCTACAAACTGTACTTCTTATCAAACAAAAGTTACACTCTCAAGACATATCATGCATAATCACAATTTTTACTGCAACCATCAATCAGTAACCTGCTCACAAGGAAAGGTTACTGAAAGTGCACCATGTGGTTGTTCAGAATGCATTAAATCAAGAATTTCAGATCAAATACATATGACCAAGTTTCTCAGAAGGTTACCTCCTTATCATCATCAAAATCAAGCTCCAAGATTCCATCATCATTTAACCACATGTTAAATATTATTATTTTGGTACCTCGAACACCAACATCTTCAAACTGAAAAAGAAATAGTAAAGAAAGATGTGTTAGGTAGTGGCCGAATCAATTTGCTAGCCAATTCAAGAGTGCCATATGTCCATTTAATTGTTTAAGAATATTTTAAAATTCTTTTAAATGAATTTATATATTTTTCCATTGAAATTTTTCAGAAAAATATTTTTTACTTAATTTTAACCGATTTAACTGAATCGGTGAATCAGCCAATTCATGATTCATTCAATTAGATGACAAAATAGACAGCTTTGCCAATTCAGTTAAAGGAAACAGGTGCAGAGTAAACTTTTCAGAAGTAACACCAGAAATAAAACCTGCAAATCAATTGTCTGGATTTTTCAAGCTTGTGGCAGTTCCAGTATATTGCAGAATATAGTTTTATATTTATCATGTTTTAGTCAAATGAAACATAGTAAGATTCATGATGACAAGTTAAAACCATGAAATATGCACCTTTAAAGGTGGCTTAGGTCCTTGTCACCACTTATCAGCAATATTAGACTTCTTCCAAGTACGTCTAAAGTCCAAATGTGTTGCATGTACCCTTTACCAAATTTTTTTCTTCTACCATTAACTCTTGCTAACACAATAATAACGAGGACCAAGGCCTAGGAACTCCATTGCCAGATTTGAAGGCACGGAAGGAGCACTCACCTCCCTTCATATATAGATACATCATACACAAACAGAGAGATATATACGGAAACCAATGGTGCCCAAACTAACTTTCCCTTTGTAAAAAGTGAGCTCTACCTGCTCATTTCGAGACTGATTTTTAAGTCCCCTCCCCCCTTGGATCCACCAACCCTGGTGGGGAGGATGACTGTGAAAAGGGAAAAGAAAAGATAAGAAAAGGGAGAGACAAAAGTAGGTGAGAGAGTGGAAGAAAAGAGAAGGGTGAAAAACCAGCCACATTGGTTGTTGAACTCATTCCCCACACACCCACACATATACGTGCATAATGTATATATAACAAAACAGCAAGCATTGTTAGTCTAGTAATCACATTGATCTCCTTTAAAAGTACTTTTTGTGGAAGAGGTCCACGTTCTTTCTTTTTCTGTCAACCGTTGACAACAAATGCCAAACACTAACTTTTTGCAAATTGCAATTTGCAGGATCAGTGCTCAACTTTTCAGCTTCCATTTTAGCGCCATTCATCACTCACAAATTTGATTGCTTTTCAAAATCACTCTAAGTCAAGACTGAGTCCTACTTGTGGTAATAAATCTCTATCCAAATGCTCATAACCATTTGTGGGTGCACTCAACTAAACATGCTCAGAGGCATAGACAGGCAGGGATCCATCCTTTCATGAAGAATTTCCTCAGAGAACAAAGAATAAAGTAGACATGGAAGCAGACATTTAACAAAGTATGTTCCTAAACATTTTACAGAATGCAGAATACCACCAAACAATTGCTCCAAGTCTCCAACCATGTTTAATGTTCAAGATTTTGGTAAAAAGAAAAAAAACCGAACCCACCTGCTGCATAAGTTCCTCCTCTGTAGAAAAAGGAGACCACTGAAGAAGAATATTCATATTTTCTTTCCAATCATCAAGTGAGCTATGGATCATTGGCTTTGTACGGCCATTTGAAATTTCAAAATCAACCTACAATACAAATGCAGGACATAAATTTTGTGAATTTTTTTCGTTACCAGAAGAAATCACTTGATAAATAATATACCAATGGAACAATAACATCGTCTTGCCCAGTTTTCCTCAAGAAAGTATATGAAAGAAGGCCGATACTTTGTGTCAGGATTCTGGCAAAGAAAAAACAAGAAAAGGAATTAAAGAACTCCAGGGACAGAGCCTTCCTAAAAGTCAAACGGGAAAAAAGCAGCTTTTCATGAAAAATTTGTGTGCAAAAATAAAAAGGGAAAAAGATAAAGACAACAAGGATACTCGTGAACAGTATTCCTTCATGATAGACCTAACGCGAATAATTGAGAAAATAAATAAAAAAAGGAGAAATAGCTAAACTCAAAAATGGCAAAGTTGGTCTCTCAAAGCATTAGTCCATTATGAATCTTTGTAAGCCAGGAAACAAGAGTTAGCATATTGTCATGCTTAGGTACTTGAATCTTTTGTCCACAAGTACCAAAAAAGTAATCAGACAACTCGGCAGGAGAAAAAATCAAAGATAACAAGATGCTACAATTAATCCACATAGTCAAAAAACAACTTTTTACTAAGCAATAACATTTCCAACTTATAAAGACCTTAAATTTGCAGATTTATGCCCATCTGCAGTCTTTAACTGCATGTGCTTGAATATCTTTCTGCATACCTATGTCCATTCAATGACATGGGATGATGGGAAGAGAAACATATTCTAGGTTCAAAGTTCAAACAGTAGGTATGTAATACAAAGAAATGATTTTCCAAGCAGCTTTAGATGAAAACAGTGGGTAATGCTGGCCAAGCACAATGGGTTGAATCAGTTCTTTAGGATTCAAAGTTAAGGTACACATTGCACAAGCACACACATATGAATCCAAAAATTATAACAGATCAGGTAAACAAATATACTCATGAATTTCGCATGTGAAATTGAATGGTGTAATATTTCAGTACTGAAGTTCAGATTCAAAAGACCCTGATCAATAACTAGAAGGAATATATGATATACTTCTACATTACACCCTTTTCTCTAAAAGCATCAGTCCAGTGCATGGGGGATCAAATGTGGAAAGCGTGGAGACTTAATACAACATGTGGAGACCTAATACAAACATGTTGAAATGTTGAACTATGTGAAACGAAAAAAACATGGTGTGAAAAGAAGAACTGTCTAAACATTAAAAAGAAGCTTCAAGCCAGAGATGCTCATTCAAAACTGTTTACTAACATCCAGGGGCAGAGCCAGGGGAGGCAGCAACGCCATGGCCCCTCCTTAAATTTTGAGAAAACAAAGTCAAAATTTTGAAAAATTTGTATTTGGCCCCAGTGAAATTTTGAAAAAATTTAATTCAGCCACCGTAAAATTTCAAGAAGTATATAATTCAGCCCCTAAACAAAGTTTATAGCTTTGTCCCTAATAACATCGCAAAAAATGAGTCATAATCAGACAGTAGACATGACCATAAAGATCAGAGGTCAAGCAGGATAAACCAAGGGAATAAAGAAGGTAAAAAGAAAATAAAATTCTGCAAGATTCTATACTCAGAGCTTACATTATGAACAATTTGCTTCATAGAACAGTAAAATGTCCAAAAAAAGTGTATGAAACACGGGTGCGGCACAGGAGGTTGTGTGTCGATGTTGACTCGGCCTGACATGGATGCAGGTACGGACACAAGCTAGACACGACACAGACACGCTGATCAGCCTGTGTCCTCTTCGCTGCTGCACTCAGGTAACGCCTCTTGTTCACCACAGATTCTTCCTCGCCGACACACCTTCACCACTTCCGGCGTCAGGTAATCCAAAATCATTCAATCCTCCTTACTCGCTTCCCCGTACTCCTTATGCTCAGTTTCCACTATACCATTCAGCCGACTCCTCCAACTGTTGAACTCCATCCCACCGCAGGTGCTGCAGCTTCCTTTGGCAGGTAATCCACCAGTTTTACTTGTTCCTTATTGTTACTCTGTCCCGTTATCTTTCCATTGCTTTTTGTCCTTCATACACGCTGCTATTAACTGTAAGTTCTTATTTACTGTCCTATACCTGCTTTTTTTTACTGTCCAGTTACAATTGTTTACAACCAAACTTGAATTGAATTGATGAATCGTGATTGAAATGGTGAATGGTACACTTTTAGTTTGTTTACAATGTTAATGAATGTATTTTTCCATATTATTTCATATATATATATATATACGACCAGTCACACCCGCGTACCCGTGAATTTGAATTTGGTCCGCACCCACACCCATGTGACCTAGCTCATCACTTATGTCATATGAAAAATAGCTTTCTGAGAACGTAGAAGACAATTTATATCTCCATAACATAGTTCTCGGCTGTTTGCATGAAATTGAACAAGAACCTACCCCTTATAACGGGTACGACTGAAGACTATTGTGTCAGCACCTAGTCGCATGGTACTTGTCTTGAAGCCATTACCATCTGCACATTAAAAGGATTATTGAATTCAGGAGGTATAGAAAGATAAAATTATGAGCAACTTTGAAATATCAGATTCTAATCTATGACAAAAAGAAAACTAAGCTATTCTATGGATTCTGCAAATGCAAAAATGATTTGACAAATCATTTTGTAGCCCTACACCATCATGAAATCAAATCAAAAAAGGTTTTAATCCCCATAACAAGTATGTCACCAAGGAGATCCATCACAAGAGTAAACCAGTCAGGCTTGATAAGACCCAAAAAGGATAAAACAGAAAGAGGAAAAGAGTGTTTGAAGTTCAAAATCATAGTTCATGAGACCATAAAGAAAAGGAAGGAGTCAACATTGAACAATGATATACATTGACCAATAGTTCCACTGGACTTCTTTGAGGAATAGCCCAAGCTCATGCACTGTCTCATGCATTCTGGATCCATTCCACCTCCGTTATCTGCAAGGGAAGTTATCTCCTAATCAGTACTGCCAAGAAAAAAAATATAATTCTAAAGGAGGAAACTGATGGACTGTAAATCAAAGAACACATGTAATAGATATGATGGCACCAAATTAGTTGATCAGTCACCATGGAAAAGCAGTGCTGGAGAATTATCTCGTTTATTATGAATTCTGTCGACTTTTATGAAAGTTGCACCATTCCGGATCTGGAAGCAGGCAAGCAAGATATTTCACAGTCAGTTCCAAAAAGGGTTCACTATAAACAGAATGGTTTCAAGGAAAACCATGAACAAATTACACAGATAAGAACTTCAAAATAAATGCACAAGTTCTGCAAACGTGTAACAATGTGATAAATATTACACCCCCTGTACTGTAGCATGCAAAGAAAAAAACTGCATTGCAAACTGGAATCTTGTCTCAAAGAAAATGAGAAAAAAAAATTACAACAGAATTATTATAGCACCCAGAAATGATAAATTAACTGGAATTTGTTCTAAACATAATGCACTTTTTCAGACAAGTACCTCGTCCACTGCATTATCTAAAAGCTCTGCAATGGCTGCACAAGAAAGCGAATCAAGTCAAGATTCAAAGAACTATAGAAAAAAATGAAGTAGCCAACCAAGTTTGAAAAAAAATATCGTGCTTAATGAAGTAGCTAATATCAACAATGCAAGTGATTGCAAACATAAAAAAGAAATTAAATAGGCGAGAAATACTTTCAGGCACATATATATGGATCCATTAAGCATAGTGGCAAATATATTTAACAGGCTTTAAAACAGCAAGGTTTTCCTCAAATATTTTTTCGGCAAAGCCGAAAATATTGGAAAATTTTGGCCATTTTTTTAGAAAAGAAAAAAAAACTAAAAATTAGGAAAAACAAACACAAAAAAAATAAAAATTAACTTGATAAAATCATAAAATGATCAAAATGATGCTTTGTAATTTAAGTTTTTAAACTTTAAAGTTTAAAGCAAAAATAATGTAAAAACAATGAGAGGAAACATGGTATTATTTCCTCAGTAGGCAAAAACAGATTTTTTTTTTTTTAAAAAAGGCGAAAAACAGATTTTTTCATCGAGTCTCTTTCAAAAAAAATACAGGTTTTTTTGTGACTGTGTCATTAAGTAAACATGGTATTATTTCCTCAGTAGGCAATTTGGGGGTTTAACCATCATTGAAAATCCAAGACTTCTCAGAATCTACAAGATTGACAGCTCCTACACAGCTATCCTTAATTTATAAACATAGCACCAACCTCCAAATGCCCATTTGTGGGATGTTGCATTTGAATGAAGAAATTTTGGGTGTATGCGGACACGCTCCAATGTACCTGAGAATGAAGATTTTCAGATCATAATATGTAGAAGAATCTGCCCATTCTATGCAAGCGTGTCAATAAAAACTTTGGAGAACCTTTTGCAGATGAAAGCTCTTGGTTACAGAAAGCATTATAGTCTCCCGCTTTCCAGAAATTGCAGAAGTTCGGCTGAGCATGTAAACCAAAGGACTCATGGCTAGAAGAGGAAATTGTAGATGGATTTTCAATCTGTTCACCACCATTCTGGGTGACCCATGAATCAGCATGTGCAACAGATGGTCCAGACTGGCTGAGACAGAGCCCGGGAACTGAGGCATTGAAACCATGTGTCATCCTGGTCAGATTCATCCTGACTTCTTGAGAGGCCACGAGTGGTAATTGCTGTGAAATGTACTCAGAATTTTGAGTCCTATCTTCATGCAAAATATCTCCTAGATCAGATGCAACTATTGGAGGTGACTGACAATTTATTATGCAGTCTGTTGGTTCCAGTTTGCAAGTTGACAAAGTCCCCAAATTTTCCGTCTTCACTGGCAGCTTTGCCATGCATGGAATCTGGTAAAATGGCTTCCTCGGCTGGCTCGAATCTTCGTCATCACTGCTGAGTTCAACTAAATCAACAGAAACGTTCTGAGAGCTCGATGGCATTCTCCAATCAAGATCACCTAAACACAAAGATGCTGTTCTTAAGTTATGACTCAAACCGTTTCATATATCAAATCAAAGTTACGAAAATCATTCCCTTATAAAGCAACAACTCTGCATAAAGGGAGGCAAGAAAAATTTCAAGACATAAGGTATAAATTTCATATTAAATATGAAAAAGAAAACCGAAAAAAAAATCGCAAGTACGAAAAAATAATGTATATTTTTAGTTGTTAAGGCACCCAGGCAGCGCTGCGTCTAGCGCCTAGGCGGGACTAGGTGCGCCTAGGCAAAAAAGCAACTTTTTTTTTCTTTTGGTTTTTTCAGTTATGCTACTGTGAGCTTCTATTTCATTAATTGAATGATTATACTTCGTAAGTAAAGCCGAAAAGTAAAACATGAAAAACTGTTCTGTTCTTGTTTACATGACAGATTAACAGTACATTTCCAGCTTGTTTACATACTTGGAAATTGTGCTGTTCTGTTCTAACTGATGCCTTAGACTGATACACAAAAGAAAACACATCATTCTTGTTTAAATATTGGACAATGCTTGCATTTCTTATAGACTATTTCAATTATACACCTTATAGACTATTTCATTTGAATCATTTCAAACAAAAATCATATCAAATCAGTACATATAATATACATTACAAGTTTACAATGGATTGAACATATAACATATAATATGCATATAACACACAAAACACCCTCACAAATGAGAAAATAAATCCGTATTCAGGTTGCAAAAGTGAGGTCTGCACGTATTTCTCTGATTACTAGACATGCACTAAACAATAGAAACTGGTGGTCTTTCTACCATAAACCTAGGTTTTAACATGGGTAAGAAGGCTGGCATAGGTTCCACAAAATATGTTTTAGAGCACGGAAGATATACACAGAAATTCATTTGTTTTATAGAATATGTACTTAACGTATGGCTGGAACTTCCACTTGATGAGTTGATATAGAATATGTAATTAACATACAGAAAACTGTACTTAAAGATCAGAAATTATATAATATAACTGTATATAATATAAGTATATACAGTATAACAGTGTATAATAAAATTACATGACTTCATTTGAAGGGAAGGTGACTTTTCACCTTCCCATGGACTAGGCGTGCTAGCGCCTAGACCAGCCTAGGCGCCAGTCTAACACCTGTCGCCAAAGTGATGGACTTAGGCGACGGGTGTGGAGTCACGCCTAGGCGTGGACTAGTCCACGCCTTGACAACTAAGTGTGTATTTCATGAACTAATAACTAAATGGAACACTCCCCAATAAATTACAAAATCAATTTCAAACTTCGATCATACTGTGGTTCTTTGAATACACAGCGACGAATATATAATCGTAACCAACAAGCAATACTAATGCCGTGAAGCGCGGTTGCGTGCTTATACGTGTGCACGGCCGATATCCATCCATTTCTTGTTAGCTTCCAGAACAAAATTTTTAAGGAAACAAAAAAAATCAATCTACTTTGGGAGACGCTAATCAAACCCTAGACCAGCAGCGCTGAAGATAAACATCGCATAACCAAAAAGATAAAATAAAGGAAAATGGAACAGAGTAGGAAAGAAAGTAACAACGAAAATAGAACAAGAAGACGAAGGAGAAACAGAAATTTGGGAGAAGGGCTGATCAAGAGAAGAAGATTAACAGATAAACAAATGAACGGGAAACAGGAACGCCATAATGCAAATTCGAAAAAAAAAAACAACTAGAAGATAATCGATAGAAGTGAAGAAAATAATGAAAAGAAGGAAGAAGAAACCGAGTGAGGAAGAAAGAAAGAAAGAAAAAGCAACAAGAACCGGAACGAATGGAAAGAAACCCACGGCGACCGGCACTAAGAAAAATAGAAACGAAATATTAAGGAAGAAAGAATAAGATTCTTGGGAACGGATAAAAATATACAGGGGGAAAGAGATAGTACCCCGAAGGTCGCCGGCCATTGCCCTTTGCCGGAGACGACGCCGGAAGACGAAAACGTCAGTTGGCCACTTTCTTGCCCTTTTCGCGCCTTTTTAGCTTCCCGGGGGAAAAAGGGTCAGACTCGGGAAGTAACGTCGTCCGACCGACATTAGCGCCTCGGATCGCAGCGGACCCGGCGGGGCGCTGTGGCTCGACCGGTTTAGGTCATTCAAGAACGTGAATTTGGATCCAGACCAGGACAGTACTGGAAGAACACCAAAACAGTTCAAAACGCCTTCAAGAATCGTGATTTTATGTTTGTAAGCCAAGAAGGTACCTCGATTTGATGAACTAAATCCAATTTCAACTCAAAATCTTTATTTAGTACTTTGATATAAGAAGAAAACTATACATGTAGCCTTACCTTATGAGATAGTCTGACGAATCTCTAATGTCTAAGGAAAGGCATTTGATAAGAAAAATATTGTGTTTGTAGAGCATATTCATAACTTTGTTATGATGATTATCGATGTTCTTTCTACCAAATGCCCTCTTGAAGATTATGTTTCGTAATACTCATTCAAACGGATAACTACCTGAACCGGCCTTAAAATATGTCATTTATTTGAATCATTCTCATTTTTCAAATTAGGTTCTAAATTTAAACAAAAGGTGAAATGTCATGTTATTTAAGTCGAATAATTTGTTCCTAAATCTGCCACTGTTAATACTCCGACTTTGAAATTTTTACTGTTCAAAATGAAAGATCAACCATAGGGGACTCTAACTTTAATGGATTTTGTTGATGGAAATCGTTCTGCCCATGAATCGTTTGGCGCCAATAGTTAATTGGAACAAATTTATGTCTCACAAAAATCAATTCCTCTAAAGGCTTTCAGCCTGTAAAATGTTGTTTTATAATGCATCACATGTAGCACTCTACTTTGGAAAGTTTTGGTTAGAGTCGATACAAGGGTCGATTCAGTGCTCAAACTTGAAGTTCTCCACGCATGGGCCTTGCGTGCCTTCAGGGAGTGTGTGAATTGTAACATCCATTTTGAAAAGTTTAGTACATAATATAAAATTGTGAATAATTTTGGTGTCATGAAAAGGGTTACTTAAGCGATTGTTTGTCATGGTTTTGAACACATTTATGATTGAAACGAAGCTACTAAGGAGCAAGTTGAGATCAATCAGAACTGAAGTTGGATTGTTATAGTAATATCAAAGTTAATATTAACACTGAAGTTGGATTGTGAAAAATTTGAATCACTTATAGAAGAATTTATGTCGATTTCACTCTACAGCATGCTTTGATAGTTTGGATAATTGCGGGTGAGCGGGGTTTTTCACTGCCATAACAAAAGCTGAAACCGCCATTCAACTCCTTATCCTCATAAAGTACAAAACCTATTTTCAGTGTCTCAAAATGCTACCCCTGTCGTGCTTCAACTTGCACATCGATGACATTCCTTTTGCAGCATAAAGGGTAGATATCATGGAAATTTGAAACAAAACCATTCGCTTCTTCACCCCATCCTAATAGTTATGCCACCCCCCCTAGAGATATAGTTTAGATAATTACAGACCAAACAAGTAACAGGTATAGCTAGTAGGGATGTCAACAAATCAGATTTGGATAAGATATATCCTTAGTCATCCATTTTTTTGGATATTCACACATTTAGATTCAAAGTCATATTCAAATTCAAATGAACAAAAGTCACATTCGAATCCAAATTCGAAATCCGATTTTACAATCTGAATCCGATTTTTATATTTATATATGAACCCGAATCCAAATCCAAATTTTGAACCGGATTTTGCTAATTTTCAAAATTTAATAGCGTTATATATATGATATTTGTCCAAAAATAAATATGATCTGAATCCGTATCAAATCTGATTGAATATTTATGTATATCTGAATTCCAATCCGATCGAATGCCATTTTTAAAATCTGAATATGATCAGATTTCTTAATCGAATAATAAATTTTTTTCCTATCCTATTTTTTTGATCGATTCAATCGAATATCCCATCCTTAGGCATCGCCGTGACTCTCTCCCTCAGCCCAAGTGTTGTCTGAAGTCTTGGCCTCACTTCCTAGGCATCTAAAACGAGACCAACGTCGCAACATCCAATCCACCATATTTTTTCAGCCAAGTTCAGCACCAGCTCCGACGGCTTCAAGCACATCGACGGCGGTATCGTCGTCGTCGACATCAGCAACTTGATCTCAGACTGCCCATAAAATCGGACAGTTAGTTTTAAATTATGATAATTTATCGATGAATTGTGTAAAAATGCTTAATCTTCTTCTGTATTTTTTTATTTTTTTTCCCCGTACCTAGTCGTCTTCTACATCTAATTCAAATAGCTAAATCCAAGATACTTATGCATGAATATATATTGTTTTATTTATGAAAAATTTAAGCATGCTTTGGTTGGTGGTTCTAACGCTTATCTAGAATTGATGGAGACCAGAAAATCAGCGGCCACAAATAGAGATCCACTGCCCCTGGCGGCAGCGAGATGGACCTGCACCGAGTGGTTCTCCGCCTCGGAGCCTCGTTCTTCCCGGAGCTCACCAACTTGGTCGAATTCCATGGCTTCCAAGTCCTCAAGCCATGGGAGTCGCACCTCACACTTGACTCATTCTTGGCCTCCCACTGTCGTGCCGTTCGGGCCTTGCTCGTGACTGGCCTCGTCCTCGTCGACGCCGCCCTCTTGGGGAACCTGCCGTCCCTCGGCCTCATCGTCACCACCAGTGTGGGTGTCAACCACATCGACCTACCAGTCTGCCGGAGTAGGGGCATAGTTGTCGCCGGAGCCGGTGATGCCTTCACCGGCGACGCCGCTGAGTACACCGTCGGTCTCCTGCTCGACGTTCTCCGTCGCATCTCTGCATCCGATCGGCTCCTCCGTGGAGGAGTTCGTGGCGGCCCTCCTCTGGCTTGCAAGGTAAGCTTCCCTAATGGAATCAGAAGCTCAAAATCTAAAATCCCTTTGGTGTTCTGTCACTTATAATTTGGTGTTTCGCATATTCTTCTTTCCATTCCATTTGTTTTACCATGTAACTATGTGAACGGATGACATCCTCCGTTGACAGAGGAGCAGAGCCGGAAATTTTTTTGTCCAAACATGGCTGACAATTTTTTCCGATTCTAAAAAGGCGAGGTTTTGCACGAATGCAAAATTATTTTTAAGAAAAAATGAGAAAATTTTAACAAAATTTAAAACAGAAAAGGGTCGCTAAAATCTTAAAATTAAAATGTAAAAAATGTGAAAATAAAGTAAATAAAAATTGCAAAAAACGTGAATAACATTAAAAAATGAAAAAAATAATAAAGTTTTTAGCGTTTCTATCGTTCAAATGTATAAATAATAAGGATCAGAGTTGCTCAATAGACAAAACCTTAAAGATCCCATGGAAAAGGGGTTTGAGCTCAAAGCCTAATTAGATTTAAGATCTTCAGGTCTCAAATCTCCTAGATACACTGTAAACAAACTCCCCCCAAATTGTAGAATTCAAAAGGAATTTTATATGAATTTATCTCAAGAATTACGATTTTTTATTATCTTGTCATTCCTGCAGCAAGGTTATCATTCTTATTTTTCAATTTAAATTCAAATACCTGTATGAAATTTTTATTTTCAGATTAACCTACACACTCTGTTCTCGAGTGATTTTTTCATGCAGGCGAATATATGAATGTATTTGGTTTTCTCTCTTGAAAATTGAGCGCGTTTTGGTGGTGTTACAGCAGCCTAGGTAGCAGCCTAGGTGACGTAGAAAGGACCGTCAGTTTGCTTCGCTGTCAGTGGACATTAGAACATCACCTGCCATAAATAGAGCGGCCATGCCGGTGGTGGCGGCGAGATGGACCAGCAGCGACCGGTTCTCCGCCTTGGAGCTTGGTCCTTCGAGGGACTCACTGGTCTCGTTTGTCGGAGCGCAGGCGGTGCAAGGCTCCAAGGTACTGTTGTGTGTTGTGCTTGGAGAGTGGGCTCCCTCCTTCCCAACCTGGGTGTCCTAGGGAACGCTGAGTATTTCACCTTGGACTTCACACAGCCAAGGATGAGTGCTCTACCGCTGCAGCGGATGAAATGGATCCACACTGTTATTGGGCCACCACGGGGATTGTCTCTCAGCTGTGGGCCGCCCGCGGTGTGCACGTGTCTGTGTTGCATCCACATGAACTGTTAATTCTCTAAAGTTAATAAAAATGTAATGTGTATGATTGAAGGTATATGACTGATGTGCATGTGAATGATATGAATGCAAGTGTCATGTTTAAGAAGACCTTGCATGAGATTGAAATTGTGTTAGTGTGGCCATTAAGTGGCCTTTATGTGTCATACTGTTACACGACATGAGGATGGATGATTTTGATAATTGTTCTCTTATTTGAGCCATACATGAAAGGGCTTGGTATTTTTCTGGCTTGTTGCCATATTGCGAAGGCTAAGCCTTCAGTTGTTTCCTTTTTCAGGTTTTGGCAGACCCATGGCAACAGGTTGAACAGATGGCTTCACTTACGTCCTACTGGGGAGGTTTTGGGTTTGGTTTGGATAGTGTCGACGCGTCTTATTTTGGGTCTTATTGATGTCTTGTTTTTGTTAGGCATCAATTATACAGTTTGGGGCATTTTTGTTACACATAGATGTGATTTTGTATGAACTGAAATGATTGCATTAATGAAAGTTAGCCTCATCGTTTTGAACGGCTTGGCTCATCGTCCTTTTGAATTGTTGTGTAGTCACGCCTCGATGTTTGATGTTTAAAAGAAAGAAAAAAAAAATGTTTTGAGTGTCAAAAGGTCGAGGTGTGACACCAATAATTTCCCACAACTGTTAGGGTGGATTCCAGTGCTCATTTGGATTGAACGACATCGTCTTCCTCCCACTATTCTCCTAAAGAAAACCCAAGGCAATTGAAGCCAGAATCGACCATGATCAAACCGTTTTCCTTGGCGTCCTGTTCTTCGCTCTGTCGTCGCCATCTCCGGTGGCCATTTGCCGCTAAAAAGCTCAGACGACACCTCAGGTGAGTGGCTATCCTAACAAGCCCAAGTTCATCCCTGGAGGTGCATCCTACCGGCTGGAATCGCAAGATTTTCAGCTGCCCCCCTATTCAGCCATAGAGTCTCGACCCCCGTGTTTATCTGCTCACCATCGCCGCGCCGACCTCCATTGGCTCCCATATTGCTCAGACAGAACCCTCCACTCGTTATGGTTCCAACGAGCCAAAGCTCGACCAGAATAGACATCTACACGATAGGAGCGACCTCGACCTCCACTGCAGCTGCTTCTCCACCTGGCGTTGTCTCCACCGGCAATCAATCGCCACGAAATTTCTCAAGAGGCATCACCGGACGGCTGCGTTTCCATTGGACAAAGCTTGATTGGTGGGGTGTTCGGAGTCGGCCGGAATAGCAAGATTTTCGGCCGCCTTTGCTGTTGATGCCTATTTTGGGTGTGAAGAGCCAGAGTTGCAGTTGATTTCAACAAAAATTGGGCCAGGCCGGGCCTGGGCCTGATAGCCGAATATTGGGCCTGAACCCGGCCCTGAGTTTTGGGCCCGTTGGGCCGAGTCAACCTGGCCTCTCCGATGCCCACCCCTACTAAACAGTGACCCTACTTGTAATACCCAACATTTTACCTTGAGTGTAGGGAACCTGGATGAGGGTCTAGACCCAGACTCGTGTTGCCCTCGGGCCCGATGCCTTAGGACTCTCTTCTTCTGTCGATGTTTTGAGTTTGACAAAAGAGAAGAACAAACCGAAAAGGGAGGAGCCAAAAACCAAGAGGAAGAAGAAGAAGTTGAAGAAGAAGATGAACCGATGGGGAGAAAGAAGGTGGCGTGATGCATGTCATTGTTTTCCCTCTTCCCATTTCTCTTTCTCTCTGCTCTCTTTTGTTTCCCTCTGAGTCTCTCCCACCCTTTGCATCTAGTTCTGCCTCTCCCTCTCGTTGTTCTCTATTACGCTCTTTGCTCTCTGTCTCTCTCACCTGCTCTCTGTCTCTCTCACCTGCTTCCTCATTCTCACCACAAACTCCCTCGTTCTCATTCTCCTTCGCATGAACTCTCTCTCTCTATGTACACTCCCTCACTCGCCTCACTGACCCTCTTGTGCTCTCCCTTCTCCTGAGCTTCCTCATGTTGTCTCTCTTCCCTCCCTACCATTGAAGAAATGTCCATATCGAAGCTCTCGGCACTTTATATGCTTGATAACCCTCAACTCAATAGTCTTTCTACTACCTAATAGATTTTTAGAGAGAAATCTATTAAGAAACTTATTGCTTTGAGATTTTACAACTGAACCAGGTACATCGAGTAGACCCTTAGCAACAAGATTCAGTGCTTGATGTTGTTTTGGTAGTTGTGGAGGTCATGTATGATGGCATTCCAAAACAATCTTTGCGTGGGGCCAAACTGGGATTGTTTATTGCATTTTCTTAGTTGGGACTACTGCTCAGATTCCATGGCTTCCAAGTTCTCAAGCCTTGGGAGTCCCACCTCTCACTTGACGCATTCTTGGCCTCCCACTGCTGCGCCGTCCGCGCGTTGCTAGTCTCCAGCCTCGTCCATGTCGACGACGCCATCTTGGAGAAATTACCCTCCCTCGGAGTCATCGTCACCACCAGTGCCGGCGTCAGCCACATCGACCTCCAGGCTTGCCGGAGAAAGGGCATCGTTGTCACCAACGCCGGTGACGCCTTCACCGGCGACGCCGCCGACTACGCTGTCGGTCTCCTGCTCGACGTTCTCCGTCGCGTCTCCGCGTCCGACCGGCTCTTCCGTGGAGGATTTCGTGGCTGCCCCCTTCTGGCTTGCCAGGTAAGCTACACCAGGCGAAGCCGGAATCTTCATAATTTAGAATACCCACTACTTAAAAAATTATTTGGCTCTGTATTTAGGTGCCACTTGCGTTCTTCTCCAAGCACCTGTAACTCGGTACCCTTCCATTCCTTTTTTCGTTTTTAATTAATGGACTAGAAACTTCACATTTCAATTGTCGGTCTTCCATGAAATTTTAGAAATAGTTGTGATACGACCAGGAAACTAAGACTTCCAAAGTTTGAACCTCTTGAGAAATGAAAGCAGTGAATTAGATTAGCAGAATCCAGCAAGAAATTTCCTTCCTAGATGAGCTTCAATACTTGGAATTGTGATGGATTGTAGATCTACCTTTGTCAGTATCTTCAACATTTTGGGTAAGGATTATAGTTCCATCCTATAATGGGTGAAAGTGGAACTTTTTACAGATGGTCTAAAAGAACACTTTACGCAGGTTGCAGGGAAGAGAGTAGGCATTGTTGGTTTAGGGAGAATTGGTTCGGCCACTGCAAGGAGGCTACAGGCCTTTGGTTGCATCATCTCATACACTTCCAGAACTATGAAACCTTCAGTGCCATTCACCTTCTTCACCAATGTGCGTGATCTTGCAGCCCAAAGCGATGTGCTTATGCTGACATGCGCTTTGACAGAGGAGACGCACTACATTGTTAACAAGGAGGTGCTTGCTGCACTAGGCAAAAACGGGGTTGTGATTAACGTAGGGCGAGGGGCGCTCATTGATGAGAAAGAGTTGGTGAGGAGCTTGGTCCATGGAGAGATTGGTGGCGCCGGCCTGGACGTGTTTGAGAACGAGCCCAAAGTGCCAGAGGAGCTTCTCCATATGAACAATGTTGTCTTGTCCCCCCATAAAGCTGTCGCAACCTTGGAATCACAGAAGGGAGTATGTGATCTTACTGTTGCTAATCTGATAGCCTTCTTTGAGAACAAGCCACTCTCCTCTGTAGTGGAACTATGACCTGCAATGGCGTTAAAATCATGGCTATAGTACGAGACTCAAGTAACCCGGCCTGAGGTCTTTTACGACATGTTTCTTATGATTTCTGTTGTTTGGCTTAATGTGATCTATCTGCTTCACTGGAAACACTTGGCAGATTCATGAATTCTGCAAAAAATAATGTTCTATGAACATCATCTTGTTCTTGCTCCACTGTCCTTCGTTGCAGCCAAGTAGTTTGTGGATGCAGCCGCAGATCAGTAAACCGCAAGCGTCGGAGAAAATGGCACTGGAAAATTGTATTAACTAGTCCAAATCCTTCCCTCCAGTCATCCTCCACAATCAGTTCCTGCCTTTTTCCTGACTCCTTTTCAGCTCAGTCCAAAGTGCCTGCTGGATGTCCCTCTCAGCAGTAGTAAGATATTTCATAATATTGACAAGCTTCAGAATGAGAAAATGAAAAGACAAACTCCATTAAAATACGGAAGCAGAATCTGCACTGCAGAGGTACCAATTGCAGATGTTCCTCTGCAAAAATTGAAACTGCTTCGCTTGAGACGGAAGTTGAAAAGCATCAAGTCTTTTGCAACAGGTTTCTGTTGTCTGTTATATGTGGAACTAATGCCAACTAATTCAACCTTCTTGATGGCATACTCGAGAATGATCCCAAGCGCAGACGTTCCTCTGAAAAGATTCAAAGTTTCAAACTGATTTGTCGCGAGCAGTTTGATTTGGAACATCTAATTGGTGAAGTGTTCTGAAGTTTCCCTTCTGATGTTGGCCTTAAGTAGATGGCATCATTATTGGTACTCATGGTGATGAATTAAATCTCCAGAATGAATGGTGGAGTGAACTGTGAAGATCCTCGCCAATAGAAAACATTATTGGCAGCGGATCTAACTCCATAGAAGTTAAATGACAGTTTCACTTTACAAAAAAAATGAGAAGCTATTTTTTTTCTAACAAAATTTTATAATTGCATTAGGACAATAAATCTGCGCTGTCCTTTCTTGGTAGTATAAAAAAAACTGTTGAGTTTTGTCGTTTCGCAGTTGGAACAATAATTAGATTTCATCAATATATTTTAAAGGTTGTAGTATATTCACAAAACACTAATTAGCTTCAATCTTTAAAGCATAATTATAAAATACTCACAAAGTGTTTTATTTACCAAAAATCTCCTAAAGTGTGATAAATTTACTAAAAATGCACAGTGAAAGGGATTCAACCATATGAGCAAAATGCTTATTTAAATAATTTTTTATATAAATGGTTACCAGGTTCTAAATTTATATACATTTTAGGTGCAGGCCTAACGTCGAAGTTGATCATAAAGCGTATGAAAGGAAGCGTTAATATGAAAAATAGCAAATTGAGACAGTCTAAATAAAGAGACTTGACAACTGAACTTTCACCAACTGCTGCTGCCCACTATTTTCTTTAGAATTAAGTAATGGATCGTCCAAAGAGAGGCTACTTCTTTTAGTTAGTCAGTTGTGGCTCCAAAGATTATTTTACAAACAAGATAGAAAAATCTTTAAATTTATATGTGCGTGTGCAAATCATATGCGTGGATACAGTTTTATAACTTTTTTTTTTATTTCGTACATTATTGTGGCAGTATTTTTAAGACTTTTTTTATTTCAAATATTATGTGGTATTTATTTTTGGTTAGATATTTACACATTTGTTTTGAATGAATTTGAACATTCCAAGTTTACCCCTAAATTGGAACTTCAAAACATTAGCCAACACCTCTTAGGCTACCAATAAAATTGGACAACTGGTTAAGGGCATCGCTGTCAACCTATTCCATTTTTCTACATACAATTCAAATAGTTGAATACAAAGTATTTACATATGAACCTAATGTCGTTAACTATGCTGGCAAAAAAAAGAAATTAGTGCACCCTGTCGCATATCATGGTTCGGACTGTACATGTGCCTTCTTGCCCGACTTTCATTTGGCTTCACCTACTTCTCCATACAACCAGCTTCGATCTCATGTATAATGTCGGTAGGTAGGTTCACACTCGAATATCAGTGGCCAAAGGTATGGCGGCTCGGCCGGCCGGTGGTGGCGGCGAGAATCGAGATGGACGAGCAGCGATCGGTTCTTCTACTCGGAACTTCGTCCTTCGAGGGTTTCACCGGCTTGCTGGAAGAATCCCACGGCTTTCAAGTCCTCGAACCATGGGAGTCCCACCTTCCACTTGACGCGTTCTTGGCCACCCATTGCATTGCTGTCCAAGCTTTGCTCGTCTCCGGCGCCATCATGGTCGACGGATCCCTCTTGGAGAACCTTCCTTCCCTGAAAATCGTTGTCACCACCAGTGCCGGCGTAATGCACATCGACCTCCCAGCCTGCCGGAGCAGCGGCACCATTGTCTGGTGACGCTTTCACCGGCGATGTTGCTGACCATGCCGTCGATCTGCTTCTCGACGTTCGCCGTCGCAAAATTCGCGGCGGTCCTCCTTTGTCTTGCAAAGTAAGCTTCCCTAAAAAACGGCTTCTGAAATGTGAATCCCATATTTTAACGATCCCTGTGGTTCTCCCAGAAGCATTATTTCGCTCCACGATTTGGTGTCTCTCGCGTTCTTCTCCACGCCTGTCACTCTGCCATGAGGGCCGTAAGAGTGCAGCATAGCCAGTCGGCCTGCTGACGACGAACACGAATCCTCATTTTGATTCACGTAGCGTTAAAAAGGTGGTATGTACAACACTCAATCATAAAACTATTCATATCCCAAGACAACAATCTGCAAGTGTATGGTTATGTAGTTGCAGATTGAGTTTGTAATCAAAGTCACAGAAACTCAACTACAAGACTTTATTGTTGTATTGTTGTTTGTCAAAGATAATCTAGTTTCATGGAAAAGTAAAAACAAAATAGCTGGCCAAGTCAAGTGTTGAGAGTGAATATAGAGCTATGACTTGTTGTAGATAAAGAGTTTGCTATAAGATCTAAACATAGGTGCAAATCAACCAATGCATTTGTTTTGTGACAATAAGGCTACAATCTACATTGAAAACAATCATGTGTTTTATAAAAGGACAAAACACATTGAGGTTGATTATTATCAATTCAAAGTCATTAGCACTCAATACGTTAATTATAAACTCCAATTAACAAATATAGACTGATTAGCAAGTTGGACCTTTAAGACTTAGAAGACCCAATTTGAGAGGGAGAAGATTAGAAATTATACTATGGAGAGTTCGAGACTCGATGGGAAACAACTGTATTCCAATCGTCATTTGGATGTAATCATGAGAGGTAGTGACGCTTATACTATACACTATACTCTTGCTAAATGACGGGAAGCTTCTGAGCATAAAAGGGAAAAAACAAAACACGGCTTGTTTTTTTTCTTCACAGAAAAGGTTTAGAGAGATCTCTGCGCAAAATGCCAGCTCCCCACTCTGCGAAGCGCAAATGCAATCACTTCAGTAGGAAACAGTAGAGCTCCGATCACGGAGACGACCACTCCGGCGGTAGAGGGATGGAGCAGCAGCGGACGGTTCTCTTCCTCCGCCGCTACCCCTTCAAAGCCCTAACCGATGCACTCGAGTCCCATGGCCTCCAGGTGCTGAAGCCATGGGAGTCCCACCTAACACTCGACGCCTTCCTGTCCTCCCACTTCCGCGCCGTCCGGTCCGTCCTCGTCTACGGCCTCATCCCCATCGACCGCGCCCTCTTGCAGAAACTCCCCTCCCTGGGCGTCGTCGTCACCACCAGCATCGGTCTCGACCACATCGACCTCCCCGCTTGCTGGAGCAGGGGCATCATCGTCGCCAACTCCGGCGACTCCTATACCGAAGACGCCGCCGATTATGCAGTCGGGCTCCTGTTAGACGTCCTCCGCCGCATCTCCGCCTCCGAACGGCTCCTCCGGCGTGGCGTTCGCGGCGACGTCCCTCTGGCTTGCAGGGTAAGCATTTTCAGAACCAAACAACGTTTTTAACGATATCAAATAATGTGTGAATCCTTGGATCCCCAATTGTGATATGTTTATGGCAACATTAATCTTTGAAGCATTATAAAATCTCATTAACATACCAGATTCTTGGAAACAAGGTGAATTTCGATCAAATCAACCATGCACATCTTATTTATATAATTTGGTTTTCTTAAAGCAACTCCAAGACTTCCCCAATGGAGATGCTTAAATCAACATCACTTTGCAGGTTGGAGGGAAGCGCATTGGAATAGTGGGATTAGGAAGAATTGGGTCAGCAATTGCAAGGAGGCTAGAGGCATTTGGCTGCATCATATCATACACTTCCAGAACCAAGAAGCCACTGGTGCCATTCACATTCTTTACCAATGTGCTCGATCTAGCTGCCGAAGTTGATGCGCTTGTGTTGGCCTGCACATTAACTGAAGAGACCCACCACATTGTTGACAAGGAGGTGCTCTCTGCATTGGGCAGGAAGGGGGTGGTGATCAACATAGGCCGAGGGCCTCTTGTTGATGAGAAAGAGTTGGTGAGCAGATTGGTGGCAGGAGAGATTGGTGGTGCCGGCCTCGATGTGTTCGAAGACGAGCCCAATGCACCAGTGGAGCTTTTCCGGCTGGACAATGTTGTGTTGTCGCCGCATGCAGCTGTGCATTCCGACGAAGCACGGCAGAAGATGTGTAATCTCATTGTTGCCAATCTGATAGCATTCTTTGAGAACAAACCACTCTCCTGTGTGGTTCCATGAGGAGTCTGGTTTTGTTTCTTCAACTGTAGGGACTTCACATGACATAACTCAAGCTGTATTGTAACAACAAAAATTCTAAATTCGGTTGACATAGATTGTTTTTGTTGATTGCAGCTTTGCTTACTAGTCCTGAAGCTTCGTTCTGGCCGTGGTAAAAAGCATGGTAAATGGTGTTTCTTATCCACTCTCAGCTTGTAGATGTGTTCTGTAATTCATATGTATTCTTTTTCAAAACATACTTGAAATCAAGTTTGTTTAGTTAAAAAGTTTAGTTTTTATACAAATCCCTCTGCGATCTTGGTTGTTGTTTTTTCACCTCTTAAAATAAAATATACAAGTGGTTATAATATAACAATGTGGTTTTGATCGGAGCAATGTGGTATGTCTCAAGACATGGTATGGCGTGAATCTCATCTCTGTGTCTGGAACTTCATCGTTTTAAAAAACCCGTTGTCTATATGGGCAGACTTTTGTAAACCAATAACTCTTATTTTGTTGAAGGCTTGAAGCTTCAGTCTTTACAGAACCAAACCTTTCATACATGAAAAATGTAAGGTCTGCTCACTCAATCAATCTATGGATCTTTTGTAAACCAAGAACTCTTATTTTGTTGAAGCTTCAGTCTTTACAGAATCAAACCATTCATACATGAAAAATGTAAGGTCTGCTCACTCAATCAATCTATGTATCTTTGTACTTCAAGTGAAGTCCAACACTCTAGTTTATGATAGTTGCTGCGCGCTCTCTCTCTCTCTCTCCCGACACCCTTGCGACATATATATGAGTTATATTTACGATTAGATGAAAATATACTTATTTAAAACTATATAGATGTCCACGGGTAGTTTTTGTTTCTCAATACCTACGTGAGAAATTTATAGACAAAGGCAATCCTACTGATTATGAATGATGAGTTCCTTCTTCTTCCTTGCACTACACAGGACACTTACTTGGACAGAGATGACTTGAATCTAAATCAGCAGCCCACTCACTTCCTTTTCTAACACTCCGTGGCTAAGATGATAGGAGAATGAGTCATTATCCTCAACTTAGACTTCAACCAGAGATGCGCCAAGAACAGGAAAGGTATTTAATTCTTTTTCCAATCTTTTTGCTACCTTTCCCACTATGATAGCAACAAGTAGAATGTTGCAGAAGACTAAAATGTTGTCTACTCAAACTTAATAAGTTTTTTTTTTTGTGGCCCAAAACTCTCATTTAAATTTGCTGTTACTAAAAAAAAAGAGTGACTCTTTGGCTTTTCCCACCCTTATTTAATATCTCACTTATTCTTTTTAGTAGTCTTAACACTCTACTCAACCACTCCTTTAATTTTAATTAAAGATTTAATACTTAGTTTAATTGGTTCCATTACTTCATAAAAATAAATAGATAGTGTGTTTATATATATGTATATTAAATACAAAACTAGTCTCCACGGAATATGTCATGACGTGTCCAATCAGTACAAATAAGGCCCGCCTACTGAGGAGAGAGATTCCACAGATCTAACAAAAATGTGCAACGGGCTCTTCTCAAGTGCTCGGGCTCGTCATCTTTATAATGTTGTTAAATATAGTTAATCTAACATATTTAGTTAGATTGCTAGAAGCAAGTGGTTCTTGTCTTTATCATATGCTATGGGGCTACCATTATATAATGTTATTGTAAGGGGCAGTAATTAAGTTGTCCTACTACAATAGGATGAGTTGTGTTTCTGCAACAAGGAACGGCTGGGATGGAGGAGCGGCGGACGGTTCTCTTACTCCGCCGTGACCCTTTCAAGGACCTTGCCGGCCCACTCGAGTCCCACGGCTTCTGCGTAATCAAGCCATGGGAGTCCCACCTCACTCTCGACGCGTTTCTGGCTTCTCATGGCGGTGCCGTAAGGGCGTTGGTTGTCCCGGGCCTCTTTCCTATAGGGAAAGCCCTCCTGCAACACCTCCCCTCCCTCGGCCTCATCCTACTCACCAGCAACGGTCACAATCATGTAGATCTTCCCGCTTGCCGGAGAAGGGGAATCTTCGTCACCACCGTTGGCAACTCCTACACTGATGAAGTCGCTGATTATGCCGTCGGCCTCCTCCTCGACCTCCTCCGCCGTGTGTCCGCCTCCGAGCGGCTCCTCCGCCAACGCATCCCAAAAGCCGAACCCCCTCTTGCTTGCCGGGTAACCTTTCTCTTTCTCTCTTCTTCCTTTGTCCTTCCGCCCTCTGAAACACAAAGCAGAGTTTGCATCCTGGCTCAATTGCTTATGAAATTTGATTAAGACTTTCTGGTTCCTTTTTCCGAGAAAAACAAATTCACACGACTATTTTGCTAAGAAACGGTTGTGAATATTATGTTTCGCCAGCAGAACTTGGGTAAAAGTCTCAAACCCATCCATGTCCCCAAAAATATAATTGACTGAAAAAGTTTTCGCAGTCGCAACTGTTCCTCTGTTATGTGGGATAGAATGTCTGAAGTTCGAAGTTGTTGAATCTCTGTAAGCACTCGCGTGCGCATTAAGAATTTATCATTACAAACCAACAATTTGATCACATCCATCCAGTTTTGTTGGATGCCGATCTGCTGTGAAGTGGTCATCACATCCATCTACCTACTGTTAGGAAAAAGCCAAGTAAGACTACCATAGATTTCACTGGGCATTTGTTTGGTTTGTTTTGAGTAGCAACCGTGTAATGACTATAGAGAATATACTCATTCAATCTCCAATATAGTAGGTGGTGAATGAAGATGTTAATCAGAGTATCCAATTGAGCATCTTCATGACATGATTTTTTTTGGCAAGGTTTTCCTTTTCATTGTTAAGTTTCACTTGGCCTAATCTTCTAAGCATGAGTAATTACAAGAACAGTCTTAGATTTGAGTGTGAATTAACTGGTTCCAAATTAATCGCCGTTAACAGGTAGGAGGGAAGCGAGTGGGCATAGTTGGTCTGGGAAGAATTGGATCAGCGATTGCGAGGAGGCTGGAGGCCTTTGGCTGCATCATATCATACACTTCGAGAACCAAGAAGCCGCTGGTGCCATTCACATACTTTGCCAACGTCCTCGATCTAGCTGCTGAAGCTGATGCCATTGTCTTGACCTGTGCATTAACTGAAGAGACCCACCACATTGTGGACAAGGAGGTGCTCTCTGCACTGGGGAGGAAGGGAGTGGTGATCAACGTAGGCCGAGGGGCTCTCGTGGACGAGAAAGAACTGGTGAGGAGCCTGGTAGAAGGAGAGGTCGGCGGCGCCGGCCTCGACGTGTTTGAGAACGAACCGGACGTGCCTCTGGAGCTTCTCCGCCTGGATAACGTCGTGTTGTCCCCGCACGCCGCCGTCCTGTCCGAAGAATCTGTGGAGGCCATGTGCGATCACGTTGTTGCCAATCTGATAGCCTTCTTTCAGAACAAGCCACTTTCGTCTGTGGTCGACTGATGAGTAAGTCTGGCCTTTGCTTCTTCAGTCAATAATGCAGCGGGACTTCACTGTAGACGGGTGAATAAATGTTTTCCACCCAATATCCTACATTTTTGAAGTCAATTATTAATATATCGTAATGTGGTTTGGATTCAATTATGTTTTAAAAGTTATTTAGATTCACTTGTGTTTTAAAAGTTAGATTTAGATTCAGATGTGAAAGTATGAATTGGGTTCGGGTCAGATAAGCCGTGCCAACTTAAAAACTAGAATTAGATATGGTAAATAGACTTTTCTTAATTTAAGTTCAAATCTAAATATGCAAGTATATGATAAATCAAAAAAGGTAAAAAAGTTTTCGGATGGCTACATGTTTAAAAATGCCACTAATAAGCATCATAAACCGTCCTATACCATAAATTGTTGCTAATGCTCATGGGACAACATTTTTAGCGACAGTTTTTAAATATTTTGTCATCCCACAAACAGCTGATATATATATATATATATATATATATATATATATATATATATATATATATATATATATATATATATATGTAACGAGAAATAACATCTGTCTTCAAACGTGACAGATTCTCTTTTCATTCAATTCATATCTATCTTTTTATGGAGAGAGAAACAAAGAAAAATAGCCAATGGGTATGCCGTGGTTGCAAACTCAGATCCTAATTACTTGGGTATCAGAACTTGTTCTGTAATTAATGTTCATATTACGACTAATGCAATGGTCTTGTCAATAACCAATTTTTTTTACCTGTGTTGACAGAAAATGAGGAAACTGGTTTCTGCCAACTTACTTAGAGATATGAACAAGAAAAAAACAATAAAAGAACAAACCAATTGCACTTGTTTATAGATATGAAACTTTGTATGCATAATTGTTTACACTGCCAACCAAAGAAGAATAAAAACAAGGAGAGGAAGGTTTAAGAATGTGAAGTTTGGCTGCTTGACTTGCATAAAAAGAAAGAGTTGGAATTAAAGAAATTCCGAGTAATGCATAATTTTCTCATGTAAACAATAATTAGACCTATATTTATGAAATCTTTAGGACAATGTACTTTTAGTTCGGAGCAACACCTTTTCCTATAAAGCATAGTACCTATGGAAACTGAACTAATGACTCAAGATCAGCTATGTTTCATCCCCTGAAGCATAAGGCTGGTGAACTTATCCGATTGGTTAACTCGTCTACACTCTACCGAAGATTACAAAAGACAAAAACTTGAGAGAGAAGAAGTTTTGTTTTTCCACATTTTGATTTCATTGCAGAAATCTGAATTTTTTGTTTCTATTTGTGATTTGAGAATCGCCTCTCGTTGCCTCGCGACATAAAACCCTAGAGCTAGTACCCAGTCGCCATGTCTCCTACCTGCTCTTTAGTAAACACCAACCCTAACCTACCCATCCTTGGCTTCTTAAGAGAGAGAGAGAGAGAAGAAGAAGAAGAAGAGGGGGGAGACAAAACCGGACTACTTGGTCTCGTAATGGCACCAATAATCTCAAGATCAACACTACTCGCCATCAATATAGCACCATCTAGGAATCGAACTGAGGATGTGTCTACAACACGCTACCCGTTGAGTCACAAGATAGAAATATTGTTATCTCCAACTTATGGAGTCTACAATCAATACAATACAAGGCCCGGCCTACTAAGAAGAGAGGTAGCACAGTTCTCACAAAAATATGCAAGTGGACCTCATCAATTACTGTTGGGCTTGTCATCTTTATAGCGTTGTTAACTAGCAGAAATATTTAGTATAGTTAATGTACTACACTTGGTTAGATTACTAGATGCAAGTGGGTCTTGTTTTATCATATGCTATTGGGCCACCCATCATCTTTATATGTTATTATAAAGGGAGCAATTAAGTTTCATATGCTACTACAGTCCCTCTGCCAAAAAAAAAAAAAAAAAAAAAAAAAAAGTCTCCGCCACTAATAATGAATTTAATATTTTTTTTTTTGAGTAGTTCATTAATCCAATATGTTTGCCTGATGGGTACTGTTAGTGGTTACCAACCACTAGTTTGGATCTGAATTCAATTAGTTTAGTTTGATATCGGAAGTAGAAACTGATTAATCGTCTATCCAAGTGTGGAGTTTTATTAAAGTTCAATTTCAAATACAAAACCTAAATATGTAGGGCAATGACGCAGCTACTGAGGCAAATGTGGTTATATTTATATTTAGGGCTGGGCGTCGGGCCGGGGAAAACCTGACAATAAAGAAAATTTGAACTGTACAAGAAGTTAACCAAAAAAAGAAAATTTGTTTTGAAATATTGTTCTCTTCATATGTCTGCCAATAAATGCGTTATTTTCATATATAGACTGATTTATGTGATGCAAGCCTCTAGCCGCGTAACATTTGGAATAAAAACACCTCCAACCAGTAGAAATTTCCTGCCAAATTGGATGATCATACCAACAGTAACTGACCCCACGAGGTTTGTCCAAGCTATGATACTTCACATAATCAAACTCAGTTTGATTCGATTCAAAAATTTTACAAAATAATGATGTTTTATTATGATAATATTTTATCATAAACAGTGTTTGGCTTGAATTTAATTGGGGTCATATGTTTGAACAGTTCAACTTATAAACTATGTTTGTGTATTATTTATTAATTTACGATTTTGTGACAAATAGTTGTTTGAATCGAAGCGTAGGACAATAGGATTTGTGTTTCTGCAACAAGGTACGGCGGAGAGATGGAGGAGGGGCGGACGGTTCTCTTACTCTGCCGTTCCCCTTTCAAGGACTTTGCCGGCCCGCTCGAGTCGCACGGCTTCTGCGTCCTCAAGCCTTGGGAATCCCACCTCCCTCTCGACGCCTTTCTGGCTTCTCATGGCGGTGCCGTAAGGGCGTTGGTTGTCCCCGGCCTCTCTCCTATAGGGGAAGCCCTCCTGCAACACCTCCCCTCCCTCGGCCTCATCCTACTCACCAGCAGCGGCCACAATCATGTAGATCTTCCCGCTTGCCGGAGCAGGGGAATCTTGGTTGCCACAGTTGGCAACTCCTGCACTGATGACGTCGTTGATTATGCCGTCGGCCTCCTCCTCGACCTCCTCCGCCGTGTGTCCGCCTCCGAGCGGCTCCTCCGCCAACGCATCCCAAAAGCCGACCCCCCTCTTGCTTGCAGGGTAACCTCTCTCCTTCCTTCGTCCTTCCGCCCTCTGAAACACAAAGCAGAGTTCATCCTGGGTCAATTGTTTATGAAATTTGATCGAGACTTTCTGGTTCCTTTGTCCAAGAAAAACAAATTCACACGGCTATTTTGCTAAGAAATGGTTGTGAAATGTTATGTTTCGCCAGCAGAACTTGGGTAAAAGGTTCAAAATCATCCATGTCCCCAAAAATATAATTGACTGAAAAAATTTTCGCACTTGCAACGGTTCCGCTGTTATGTGGGGTAGAATGGAATCTCTGTTAGCACTCGCGTACGCATTAAAAATTTATCCTTACAAACCAACAATTTTGATAACATCCATCCAGTTTTGTTGGATGCCAACCTGCTGTGAAGTGGTCATCACATCCATCTACCTACTGTTAGAAAAAAGCTAAATAAGACTACCATAGATTTCACTGGGCATTTGATTGGTTTGTTTGAGTAGCAACCGTGTAATCACTATAGAGAATAGGCTCATTCAATCTCCAATATATTAGGTGGTGAATGAAGAACTTAAACAGAGTATCCAATTGATTATCTTCATGACATGATTTTTTTTTGTTGGCAAGGTTTTCCTTTTCATTGTTAAGTTTCACTTGCGCTCATCTTCTAAGCATGGGTAATTACAAGAACAGTCTTAGATTTGAGTGGGAATTAACTGGTTACAAATTAATCACTGTAACAGGTAGGAGGTAAGCGAGTAGGCATAGTTGGTCTGGGAAGAATTGGATCAGCGATTGCGAGGAGGCTGGAGGCCTTTGGCTGCATCATATCATACACTTCGAGAACCAAGAAGCCGCTGGTGCCATGTACATACTTTGGCAACGTGCTCGATCTGGCTGCTGAAGCTGATGCCATTGTGTTGACCTGTGCATTAACTGAAGAGACCCACCACATTGTGGACAAGGAGGTGCTCTCTGCACTGGGGAGGAAGGGAGTGGTGATCAACGTAGGCCGAGGGGCTCTCGTTGACGAGAAAGAACTGGTGACGAGCCTGGTAGAAGGAGAGGTCGGCGGCGCAGGCCTCGACGTGTTTGAGAACGAACCGGACGTGCCTCCGGAGCTTTTCCGCCTGGATAACGTCGTGTTGTCCCCGCACGCGGCCCCCCTCTCCGAAGAATGTCTGGAGGCCATGTGCGATCACATTGTTGCCAATCTGATAGCCTTTTTTGAGAACAAACCACTTTCTTCTGTGGTGGACTGATGAGTAAGTCTGGCCTTTGTTTCTTCAATCAATAGAGCAGCGGGACTTCACTGTAGACGGGGCTCTGGAAATTTTTCTTGCCTTTAAGCAACTACCTGGTGGCAATGTTCGTCCATTCTAGTTATGTTCTCAATTAGTTTGAAAAGCACCGGGGATCTTCCAAATCTTAAAAAATTCAATTTGTAAATTAAATAGAATGGTCACAAGTTGAAGAACCTTGATGAAGTTCCTACCTTTGCCATTTGATTGCCTTAGATTTCTCATAGTGCTGTTCTCGTAGGGCTTGGGCTGAGGTTCTTCTTCTTGAAGGGCTTGTTGTCATCGAGCGAAAGAAATTAGACAGACGAGGCCACCAGCAATATCGTCAGATCAGGTTCGTTCCGACTACCAATTTGAGCAGTGAAAGAAGCCAATTTGAGCAATATATATCATACACTTCAAAAACCAAGAAAGCATTGATGCCATTCACAAGTTCTCAAAATGTGCGGAGTCTTGCTGCTGCAAGTAACGTTCTTGTTTTAGCCTGCAGTTTGACAGTACACACTGCTAATAAGGAGATGCTGTCTGAGTTGGGCAAGAACTCTGTTTCGACCAACATCGGCCAAGGGTGCAAGGTTGACGAGATTGGTGAGGAGTCTTGTCCAAGAGGAGATACGCGGTAATGGCGTTGACTGGTTTGAGATGGAACCTAATGTACGATAGGAGATTCTTGATATGGACAATGTCGTCCTGACACCCATGCAGCTAAATTGTTCTGGCTATAAAGTCTAAACATCGTCTTAGCATCGCCAAAATGGATTGTGACAGGTAGGACATCTTAAAGCCTTTGCAATCTTATATAAGAGTAAGCACGTGGAAAAGATATGACGTATAAAAGCAATTCTATGTCTAGCAATCACTAGTTGTTTTCCACTTGGAGAGTTTTAAATTGAAGTCAGAATCTTTACAGCCATATATGGTACTCAAAGAATACCTACAACTTATGTTGCCCAGGCTAACATGGCGAGGAACAATTCTTCCTTCTAGACTGTAACTGAAGAACTGAGGAAACCTCACCAGCTCCTGAGGAGACCTTCCCATGACAAGTGTGGCATAATTGTATTTTGGTTCTAAAACATCTGAGATGCTGAAACCAAGCAAGGACGGAAGCCTCAGCACCATCTCCATAACTTCATATCTAGAAACGAAACAGATATTGTTAAATAAACAACAATCCTGCTGAAAAGAGACATATAACTAGATTCTTAACTACAGATGTGAAAATAATAGTAATGGCAACGATCTCCTAGAGGCCAACTAAGAGATCCTCAGTTGCACCTTCCTACATGATAAAGCCCAGCATACAAGGCAAGCTACGGTCCTCATCAGAAGTCTTAAGAGCATGCAAAAAATTGTCATCGGCTCCATACTGATACAACGAATGCAGGAGGCAGCACAATTTACAGCTTCAGATGATGAAGCACCATGGAGTATCAAGTTCTTTTATAGGCACATTGATAGTTTACAAACTGATGGGCTAAACAAACTTGATTTATGAACAAAGCAAGACACCATTGTGCTGTAAACAAGTTTCACTCTGCAGATAACGTGCAATGTTGGGCAAAATTATGATACTTACTGTGTGAAGCCTAAGTTCAGAAGATGTCTAACAGTGGGCTCCAAGTTCTTCTCAACACTCAAGGTCAGCAACTGAGGGTGTCGAGCCACAAGCCTACAAGAAAGAGGTCAGTTTTAGTTATTCAGAGAATGATAAGTCCGGCAGGTCTCGTTGGATAAATAAGACCTTCGTGAAAAATTGCTGCAGTAATTACTCTCTAACGACAACCATTGCTTGGGCACGCCTTGTGCTTGAAGGGAGGCGACACCCTTAAGGCCTCAACAAGGCCACTAGGACTTTGCTTAAGGACTTCAGATAAGATACACAAGTTTTACTACTAGAAGCCTATCCAGAATCTCAAACAAATGTCAAATCACGCAATTTACCTGCCTAGTCGAACATGTTCAATGCCCAGATCATGAAGGAACTTGATATTTGGCTGCAACTTTGTTTCCATGCTATAAGCCAAAACCATCGGCTTGAGCCTCAATAGCTACAACATCACAAAAAAAAAAAAAAACACCGTAGGTGGTTGTCCAATGTCCAGAATCTTCAGAGTTCAGAGAAACCAAAATCTCAAATTTGAAATCCTGCACAAGTTAATCCATCCTACAATAAGTAAATACTTAGTAGCCACAATACCTTTCGCAGTAATGCTCCCTTTACGCCAATTGTTTCTAAAAATTTCACTGTAGGAAGTATCTTTTCTTCGATGTTTAGGCTGAGCAGCTGTGGGGCATTATATATGACCTGAAATCCAAGCAACTCAATCACTGGAGGTGATGGATTTCTGTCTGGACAATACATGACTGTCTCAGCAAGTTCCAACATAATACAACTGACGAAAATTAGCCTGTGAAAAGGGTGCGAGAGAGAGAGAAAGAGAAGAATAACAACTGACAGTCAGATGTGCTTTATAAACCTTAAAGTCTAAGATGTTGAGTTGATTTCAAGCAAACACGAATTCTGTGTTACAGATTAGGCAACTCACTCGACCAAGATCCACATTCTTGAGTCCAAGCTCCAATAGGAATTTTAACTTTGGACCGAAGTTCATCCTACTTTTCAACAGATGTGGATGCTTCCTGAAAAGTTTGCCCATAACACTGGGCTTCACACCTGCATTTTCCAGCTGGGAAACTGTAGCTTTAAAATCCTGTGTCATCGCCATAGCCGGTCAGAACCCAATGCCATCATAGGATCATTAGAAACAGCTACAAATATAAGATTAATATATGTAAAGAAATTGCTTTTATTTGGCAAGAGGTTGGGAAACCTTGTACTTCATACTTCAAAATATACAACTAATCGGCAGTCCAGTAATCAAAAGTTAGAAGAAAAAAACACATACGATAAAGGAAAAGGAAATTTGAAGGACACCTGAAAGGTGAAAACTTGAAGTACATTAAATGGTAAAATGTAAATTATGGTGAAAAGAGTTCAGGGAAGCAAACTACATAAACTATTTTAACTGGCGTTCTTTATCCAGTCGTCCTACATTTACGCATTCTTTTGTAAAAATCAGTATGTTCTCTCTCAACTATTTTACAAATTCCCAGCACAAAAATTATCTCATTAATCTATTTTTCCTGCATGAGTTTCCTTTGACCGACACTATCAGAGTGAGTTTGTGCAAGCATGTATGAGGGTGCCTAATTACATTTGGAACCTGTCTTCCACAAAGTTCACATTAATGGCATCTCCATTTTGAGGGTGCAATTTGCCCCCTCATCTTAAGGGGTCAACTCTTCCTCCATTTTTAAGGTGAACGGGGATAAATGGACGGTTTCAGGCGAAAATTTCCCCCTCACTTGGTTGAGAAGGCAATTTCTGCTCAAAAGCAGGGTAAACTTGTCCAGCTAATACAACAAATACAGAACTTGGAAGAAAAAACTCTGCAACTAATGTTTTTGGGACTCGCAAAAAGAAGGTCCAGCCGACAGCAGTCTAACAAGGTAAAAAAAAAAGACTACAAATGAAAGCCGCGATCATCTGCAAATACATGTATATAAGCAACAATCAAATTCACCTTTTCAAGGTCATAGAAAAAGACACCAGGAAACGATGATACTATTTTGTCAATGTCATCTGGACTTGCACGCAGGCTCTTCAAATAGTTCACCACCGGAACTACGTTCTTTTCCAGATCGCTACTGAGTAAAGCTGGCCTCTGAAGCAAAACACGGCCGATATGTTGCTGCTGCACCCCAACACTGGTGAAGTAACCAACAAGGTTTCCTAATTTACTTTTCAAATCATGGATTAGCAACTGTGGTTCACGAATGAAGAAAGTCTTGACCTCCTTCGAAGACAATCCTATCTCCCTGATGAAGTTGACATTTTGATCAATCTCCTTCACACTATGTCCTAGAATGTTCGGGTGTTTAACAATTATCCTCACGAATTCCTTGTTTGAAAGCCCCACAAACCCCTTCAGGTATTCCACAACCGATGCCAGAGAATCGCATTCATATCTAAAAATCTGCGGCCAAGTTGCAAGTACCATTGGAATGCGGGAAGACCCGAATCCTATGCTCCTCAAGAACTCGACTCTAGCAAGAACAACATCAATTCGTCCTCCGGTGAGCGGAAGGATCGAAGGAATATGGCATGCCTTCATGCTAAGAACCTCAAAGTAGAGTACCAATCTAGCTAAACCCCTTCTTTCTGCACATTTATAAACTCGCGTTGCAAATGGCGAATTTCCAACTATTCCTTTCGACCTTTCCTGCCTAAAACAAGGCTTTCTCTCAAAAAGGACTGAACCTACTGACTTATTTTCACCACCAGCTTCTTCATCCTCATTAGTAGTTCTAGCCAAGTTAACGTCCATCACAATTTCGCCAGAAAAACCAGTACTCATTGAACTCATTTCCTTCCCCACGCCCCCGTCTTCGTCATCAGCATGAATACTCGAAGCAACGCCATCATCTTTAACCCTATCATTGGAATGACACCCACCAACATCGGAATCACCTTTCCCGGAGCACCGAGCATCGAGAATTAGCTCGTTGATGACATCCCCGGCGTGCCTGATGAACTCGAAGGCGTAGGCGGTGGTGACCCCCTTGTGTTCGAGCAAGTCGAGAAGGGAATTCATGGTTTCCTCCCTCTGCCTCAGGGAGAAATATGGGGAGCCCACGACGAGGAGAGCCTCTCGCTCGAGGGTCGTGGGAGAGGTGGAGGACGGTGGAGAGGCAGGTTTTGGAGGTCGGGCCCTTGCTGGCGACGACTGAAGGAGGTCCTGGATGACATCAAAGTCCTGCTTCGGTTTGGATCTGATGAAGAGAGGCACTTTCTGGATGATGGGACGAGGGAACAGCACGGTGGTAGTGCTGGTGGTCGAAGAGGAGGAGGAGGAGGCATCGGGGATGGAAGGGGTGAACAGGCTAAGGCGGGGAACGTGGCACAGAGAAGCGGAGACGTAGATAAGCATATTACATTAGAGAATCACTCCGTAAGTCTCGCGCTCTGTATCTACATGCACGCGCTTGGGAGGCCTACTGTGGAGCGTGGAGCTTAGGAAAGTGGAGGATGAAATTTGTGGCGGACGAGACGATCACCTCTAAGAAGAGAGAATGTCTTGCTCTGGCGTTCAAAGGTTTTGTCTTTTGAGCATTGTTCTCCTAGTTTGGACCTTACAGATATGATCGACAGGTTGGTTTAATGAAAATTACTAGCGAAAATCCAAGCGGTATCGTAAGATCAATCTCAAAGCCCTTTTACGATCAAGGATTGTACAGGCCACAATTCTTTTAAAAATTAACAAATACATAGTTGAAGTTTATGGAGGTGTTGGCCACGCTTTAAATCGTGGCCATATCAAAACTTAGATTGTGAGACCTAAACTTAAACTAGAGGTTAAATAGCATTATTTAATAACAAATTTTCTTTTGATGTTCTCTTCTTGCAAACATATACAGGACTTGCACCCATTAATTATCTCTCTCTCTCTCTTAGAATTGGGTATCAGGCCAACCCAAGCTCAATAAGAAGTTGGACTCATGCCATGCCACAGCCGGTGCTTAGCCTAGGCCCAACCCTATAGCCTACAACCTGGGGTCGAGCTTGGCCCAAGAACAATACATATAATATAATATTATAAAAATATAATTTGTTATTATAAATAAGTTATCAAGCCAGCCTAATGCCCAAATTTATGACTTGGGCTCTGGTCTGACTGGGTGCCGGGTAGGTACCCGTGGTTACTTGCTCTGAAGCCACAAGGCTCACCTTTGTATATGAGACCACTAAGGAATCATCTTGACTTCTGATTTTTTCAAGATGAATGACTGAAAAAAAGTTAAGAAAAACTTGTTAATTATTAATGTTATATGACAAATATTTTTTCTCCTTACTTTTCTCCATAACTTTTTCTAAGTCATCCATCTTTGAAAGACTGATGAACAAGATAATTCGTTCTCATTCTCACACCTAATAGATACCAAGCCTCTAGAGGTTAGACTCTTAAGGAATCATCTTAAAGGTTAACCTTATGTTCATAAGATCAATTGTTAAGAGAAAGTTGAGGAGAAGATTGAGCAAGACCTGTTTAGTAGCTCATCATTTCTGCCAAGGTGAATGAACTAGGGCTTCTTGAACCTCCAACGAAAAAATCCAGAACCATGATTAAGAGTCAACTCATCTACAGATAACCTGGCTCGTGTTTGTATTCCTTGGTATGGCCTGTACAGCGCCGACAAAGCACACCCCAGCGATGTACGAGAACTCCAACATAGAGCATGGTATGCACAGTTGAGTACATAGGAAACCAGATTCTGCTTGAATCTGATACAGCCAAAGAAAGAAGATCCTACAGCCAAAGAAAGAACAACCTCAATGCCAAAGAAAGAACAACCTCAATCCGAATACTGAACAGCTCGCACCGATCCAGGGCGTCAGGGACTCGACAAGTCCACGCGAACAAGTCACCAGATGGCTCAGAAGTCGTACACTTTCGCATAATACAAGTTAGAGCCACCGACTCTTCAATTTCATACGAATATCCAAATTGAATAGCAAAATTGAATAAATCATTACATTTCCACCAGATATCTTCCATCGGCTTTGTGCTGTGCTGCAAAGGAAGTTACTATGCACAGGTGCAGAAACATCAATCCAACGGACTTATGAAACTTGCATTTTATAGATTTCATATTGTAGAAGCACTAATCTCTTGAAACAAAATCACGCCGACTTAGACCATGTCGATCCACTATTTACAGATTACTTGAACCAAATAGAAATTTACAGGGTCGCCTGATCGTCATGCACTATGCACTAATAAAGTCCTGTAACTTAACAGGCAATTACACAAAACAAAAAATCAACTGGGAGAATATGGCTCAAAAAGAGTGACGCTAGGATTCTGATCATAAGACAATACATCTGCAGCTCTTTGAAATTCATCCCTCAGAACTTTAATGCTGTACTTATCAACAACTCTACCGAGATCATGAGATACCTCAAAAGGATCCTCAATGCATATTAAATGCCGGTCATTTCCAATTCTTCTTGTCCAGTCCTTCTCGCTCTTACTGTTTATCACAAGAAAATCACAAAGTGATACCTCAACTAACGCAGGGGATTAGTTCACACACACACACACAACAAAAAAAACTCTACATACATCACATTGAGAATTATTCATTTTCTACGCAAGACAGTGTAGGCATGCACAAAACATCAAATTTGCTTTCGGATACTAAAAGAGTTCAATTTACATCCTTGCCATAGGCTTCATCTTCGGAAAGCATAGCTGCATAGACCATTGCTGCAAATCTGGCAAGTTGACTCCGGAGGACTGGAATTGTTTGAGTTGATCCAGTTTGGCAAGTGGGTCAACAATCCATTTTTGACCCACTTATAGCTGAACCAGAGTAAAACTAGCTCAGACTCACCTGATTTGACTCGCTCAACTCAGGACCGGCCAACATGCTAATTTATTGGTGATAGTTACCACATTTTTATCCAGTTCAAGTTTAAGAACTGGGTTATATCAAATACCTGAAAGGGAAGTTTAGCAGATACGAGCTTCTTCTCCTGCTGTCCTTATTCCATGTTCATTTGGCCCATCGCAAGTAATAGCAACCATCAATGACCACAGGCTGCCTAGAAGTTACATTCTCACTCTCTTCGTAGCTCTGTTATAGTTTCTTGCAAATCTCTATCCCCTAGTTTTACGCCATACATTTGCCTCCTATTATGCTGAAAACTATTCCTTTATCTCAGCTATTTTATCATATTATGCTACAGAATTTGAGTTTATATGAGTCGGTGAGTAAGAATTGAGTTATCACCTAATCATAATTCACAGTTATTTTATTAAAATTAGTTGTTATTTCGCCATTGTGTTCAAGTTGCTCATTTTGACAGTAAAAGAACACCAGACAGTATTTATGACACAACTTGGAACGAGTTACCAAGCCAACTCACTGACCTGTGACTCGGATGCCTGCTGACCCAAGTCTGACCCTGTTGTTTCCCAGTATCGAATATGCCCTATTTGATTTGGATGGATACCAGTTCTTACATCTCAATTTGGTGAGCCTCAAACATGGACTTCTGGTAACACTAAGGAAAATGATTGCAATCTTGAATCACATTCACAACCAAAATTGGTCACAGGTCGCACTACTAAAGACCAGACCTCAGTCTCAGGTCAAAATGCGTACGATTATGTGGTATGAAAGAGATAATACTGCTACTCAAAGAGTACACCTATCATATGAATGCACACACAGAGAGTGAACGTTTATTGAATTTTTTAAATATATTAAAAACAAACAACACTTATGAACAAAGAAATTATTACTACCACATATGTGTAACTGTGTATTTGTATATCACATAATATCTGGATATATGGCAGCACCCTTCTCTTCCTGCATTTCATGGTTAGCTCAGGCCATCAGGCATTTGAAAAATAAAACTTAAAAGCAAAGTCATGCCCGAGGGCTTGGTGGCTGCCCAGTGTTGTACTCCAGGCCTGAAAGCACTAAGACCAGCTTACATCATGAATTGAGCTAGAATCTTGGCCAGACTCGGTGGGGCTAGGTGTATCAAGTGGTAAAAAAATATTAACTATCAGTACCACATTAAACATTCCATAACGTGACAGTATAACATAATTAGAATTTTTAAAAGTAAATAAAGGTGTACAGTTAAAGTTTAAAGGTTATATAGCGCAAAAGATTAGGTTTACCCCATCACTGCTTGCAATGTCATAGAGCATATGAAGTCGTTGTATAGCGCAAAAAAGTAAGTTTATCCCATCACTGCTTGCAATGTCATAGAACGTGTGAAGTCTTTTATGTTCCAAAATATCAACTAATTTCTATACCTAAAAGCCAGAAGTTACTAGTCTGTTTTTGCTTAAGATGGTACATAACCTCAGCTTCCATGTCAATATTAAAAGTTAAAACCAGTGTTGTACGATACAGGGACGATATGTACGATACGATACGTATCTTTTACAAAATACGATACACCCCCTGTATCGTAAATAGGGGTGTATCGTGCTTGTATCTTACGATACGTATGATACGGGCTGATTTCAAAAAATGGGGGCTGGAACCCCCCTTTTCGAGTTTTTTTTATAAAAACTCGACCCTTCTTCATTTTTAACCTAAAGATTGTGCCGCCATGGAGGGAAATCATCGATTAAACCATGGATTTGTGTGTGGGTGGCTGATTCCCGTTGGGAGGAAAGGTTTTTTTAGATCGTGAAGATGAAAATGAAGAAGAAGATGGAGATGAGGATGAGAATGAATATGATGAAGATTATGAATGAGAGTCAAGAGTGCTTTCATTTTATATGTATTGACATTGAACATTTTCACAATTTGATTATCATCTTGTGATGTAATACATAACATTTAAAACTTGTTTTTTGATGTGGTATCTCATAGACTTATGGACCTTATGACTTATAAATCTATGTATTTTTTATGAAGAAATTTTTACTGATTTTTTTTTTTATTTTGTTTCCTATTTTTTCTTATTTATTAAAAAAAAACAATAGGGTTACGATTAGTTACGATATTTTACGATACGGTGTATCTTAAAGCCAGACCCATACGGCTTACGATAAGCTTTTTACAACATTGATTAAAACAGACTTCTATAATAGTTCTAATTGAAGTAGAAAAGCTAAATCAACATACAAATAATTCAAAGTGTAATAGTATATTAACTGTAACTACATTATAACAATGTGAGTGTGTGTACTGCATATACATATATTCTAAATTTTAGTGCAAACACACACAACAGATCTGTACAAATACACAAAGAGGAAGAAAAATAAGGGAAAAAATCTGCCATAGTCAACAGAAGGCAAAAAAGGAAGAAGAAAACAAGGAAAAAAAAATCTGTTGAAGACCACACAGTCTGACACCCTACTACAAAGTCTAATTGAGTCCAAAGCAACGGAGTACTTCACTCACAAAATCTATCCTAATTTAAAGACCCCACAGTCTGACACATCATTTCTTTACGGACTTTGCAAGAGATTTCCAGCTTACTTTCAAAGGGAAAAAATGTCCACATGAACCTTAATTAATTATTCATATTTAGTTTTTCGTTACTAAAAGATCCACACATGTTCAAGTATGGGTTACCTCAACTTCATAGCCAAAATAATTCCTGCAAAGACACACGCAAGGTAACTATTCATAGTTAGTTGTACTAAACTTAGATCCAGATCTGGGCCCAGTGAAACTGAATCCTCTTACCAACACAAACGGAAACAACTCTACTTATAAAAAGCCAATCAAATTTTAGCATATGTTTAACTAAGACCACACCAAGTGTCAACCTATACATCCTCATACGCTAGGATCATCCAAATATCAGAAAGCTGTTTCAGATAGATAGCTTGACAAAGGTTAGAATTAGATAGTTATAATGACAACAAACAAGAACAGTGGCTGCATCAGAAAACTCACCTTAAAATGCCACCTGTCCGAACAGATATTACTGAATGTTTATAATCATGTGTATATGCCCAATAATGAAAGAATTCATGCAACAGGCGACTAATTATCTCCTTATTCTGTGACCCAAAATCCTGCAGCTCCTCGACTCTATCATAGTATGCACATTGAATGTCATCAACGGTTACCATAAAGGTTGGCGTCATTTTCTGTGACAACAAAAGGCAAATTTTCAAAATATGAAAGCCTTCTAAATTTAGAAAAATAATTGATTTTACCCTCCATATGCCACTGGATGATTATGGGCTAAACAATCAATACAGGGGAATTAGAGACCCTAGTTGTTCTTCTGATGATGCAACAAACTTTGCCATACTAAGCATTAACCAGCCTAAGAGTGTCCACAGGAAGACTGTTCATTGTGCTACTATAAAATAAAGAATAAAGATGGACTTAGCCCAACCATATTCAGGTTAGCCAGGAAAAAGATCATCAATGGCAGGTAATATGCAGTATATTTTCTTAGGAGACGACAACAATGAGAAAAAGAAATGCAGCTGACAATAAAAAAATCTAAGACTTTCACCAAAAAAATTCACACTTGGATCACTGAAATTTGCATCCCACTTGGAAGCAGTAAAAACAAGCAAAGATATAACACAAACCTGCAAACAAGGAAGAATAGCAGGTGTCCGGCCTTGCAAAAAGTGTATGCACATAAGAACATATCTGGGAAAACAAAAAAGAGCCCTGTAAAGACTGACGGATGTAGAATCCAGTATTATATCCAATAAAACAAGAAGAAGACTTTTGCTGTCACAAATGCATGGAGATGGCGACTCACGCATAGCTGGAGAGGGTGCCTCGATAGGTTTCATTAACTTGGCGAGCCTTTGCCCAATGTTTGACTATAAAAGCCAATTGTCGTAGTCTGACATCTATTTGTGCATAATCATGAAGAAGCTTTGTATTAACAACAGCTAGAGCATTGTTTACACAGATGTCACAGGAAATTTCTGTAACGGGGTCCATAAGCTTCACAATAGGAACACGTGCACGAGTTAAAGCCTGCAGACAATGAAAATGAATTATAACAGATGCAACCTATGAAATGCCTACTACCTGTTAGCTAGCTAACCCTGAAGTGAGGGCATGAAAGTCCAATGAAATTCCTTCTAGATGTTAGGCTGTTAGCCAAGTAACACTAAAGAGTGAACCATGAACCAGTTCCATTTCAGGTAAAAAATAAAGACCACCAGAAGGGAGTAGCAAAAGAATAACTGAAAAGAAAAACTTTATGAACTCATATGAATTCGACACTATGCAGATAGGAAGATATTACAACATTCGCCCACATCTCATTATCTACAGTTACAAGAATTGGATGGAATTACGAAAAGGAAAGGCCAAACTGTATCAGGGACCCTATCAGTTCCTGTAATAAGATGAAAGAATAGTAGTATGCATCAAGTTCATTTCTAGTTTTATTGTGTCAAAAGCAAATTCCATGCCAATCAAGGAATAAAAGAAGGGAGAAAGGAAACATTCTGGAATTATGCAGTCCACTCACCTGTACATTTTCAAGGTTACCAGCCAGCAAAATATCCACTAATCTCAGCAAGATGTCCAGCTTGCTCGATTCACCTTCATCAATAGACAGGCATACATCAATATCACTCTTGGAGAAGCCAAATGAATTCGCACAGGAACCATAAAGGTGCAGCTGTGCTTTAGGCCATTCTTCGGTCACCAGTTTTTCCAGCATTCGTAACAGCTGCTTTTGCTTAGCCTTCTCTTCATCAGCAGGTATTAGAGATTCAAATATTGATAGAAAGGAAGGGTTAAAGATTTCCAAGTCACTTCTATATACTAGTTCTCGCTTCCATTTTAGAATCCGCTTTGTAGGTTCTTGTAGTTTCCCCTGTAGGAACCAGGAAAAATATCAGTTACATAATGGCGCTTAATGTTATAAAACTAACAATCTTTTATGTTCATGGGCAGAACGCGACAATGTCCTGTGGTTGATGATTTGAATTATGTAGGACCTGAAGATCACCATCAAGCAATTGAACATCCGAGATATGTAGAGGCTAAACATTCGGGAAGTAAGTAAAAGCAGCCTTTAGAATCTTAGATTTACAAAAACACGTTTGTGAAATACAAGAAAAGGCTGGAAGGCACCAAAACACTACAAGCATGAATATAAAGAGCTAACTCAATTTTTTCCCTTTTAGAGGGAAAAAATCCCATATGCCAACCAAATGGTTGAGTCAGAATCACCAATTTCAGCAGTCCACTATAGAGACTACTTCTGCTTCCCTTAATATATAAGTTTTAGTGGAACGTGACAAACTCGTTCTTCGTTCCACTTGTATGCATGCCAACAGACGCAAGCAACAAACTTATGTACAAAGATGGTCGCCATCATAAAAAGAAAATAACGGAGAGGGAGGAAACAACGGCAATAAAGAACCGACTGTGTTTTACCTTACCACCATAACCATCAGGACGGTTACTTGAATGATTTCCAGGAACCTGACCACCCTGCACAGCGGACCTTATTCCATCATCAATTTTATCAGGATCAGCAGCACCATTCAGTCGTTCAACTGTCTTTGCTTCATTACTTGTCCTAGATTCCCCAGCCTTATACTTCCTGCTGGTAACAGCAACGGTTCGCGAGCTCAAACCCGACTGTTCCTTTTCCACCATATGCTGATTGACTTCTTCCAGAGAGCCAGTATGATTTCTCCATGAAGTAGATGCCAATTTCTTGCTGTGGGGCTCAACATGATGTGTAACCGCATTTCGGTTCTGCACGTTCGAAACCGCACTCGTCTGCGCGGATCGAAAGAAGTTCATCTCGAGCAACCCATCGACTTCCTTCCTCTCCTTAGACCTCTCCCACTCTCCCCTGTCATTCTTCGCAACCCGCCGTCCGGAACCGGCCATTCCCCTATCGGAATTCGTGTTACTATACTTGAAATCCCCTTTCCCACCACCACCACCTAAGTTCGTCATTGCTTTCAGTTGAAGCCCTCGATTAGCTACACCAGCGCCACCATGCCCACCAAACCCTCCGCCATACTCAATTTCCCCCAAAACGGCATCGTTTATGATGCCGTCGCCGCTTTCAGCAGCAGAACCAGAATGACCCCGATACGCTCCGCCAAACTCCACAGGGCCCTGATGGTCGACTTCGCAGCCTATGGTCCCAAACCTCAGCGGCCGCCCACCGTTCCAATCCGGGCCCGTCGGAACATCGCCGAACTCGCGCCCTAGCGCCTCTCCGGCGAACCGTGGCCCGCCATTGACAGCGCCTCTCTCAACCCCATAACCCCTCGACTCGGTTGCCGAGGGCGCGGGGGGAGGCCTATAGAGGAATTGGTGGGGAAGAAAGGCCTTCTGCTGGAAATGGTCATGGTGGGGGAAGGCCGGAGCTAAAGGATGGCTCGGCCCGAGAGCAGCGACGGCGGGATCAACGAACTCAAGAGGAAAATGCAACGAAGGGGAAGAGGAAGGGTGGTCGGAGGACGAGGCGGAGCGGTCGTTCTTGCGAAGCAGTTGGAGGAGGAAATCGCCATCGGAGGGAGAAGGGGAGGGGCCCTGCTGCTGCTGCTGCTGCTGCTGCCTCGGCTTGCTCACTCCCCCCGCCTTCTGTCTGCCTCTCATCGTCTTCCTCCGTTCCTCTCTCTCTCTCAAACGTCGTCTGCTACTGCTTCATCTTCAATGGATGCATTGGGGAAGAAAGAGAGAGTGAAAGAAGGCGCGAATAGGAAAATCCCGCCCCCTCTCTCCCTCTTTTTGCTCGGACTCTTCCTTGTTTATTAAGGAAGAGGAACACACAGAGAGAAAGGGAAGGAGAGAGCAGAGGCCAAAGCCCCTCTACTTTCTACGTCAACGGGTCCGTTTGGATCCAGATAAAGAATGACAATACAAATGAACCGAATTTAGTAAGAGGGTTTTGTTAATTTCTTTATCAGATTGGGTAGACCCGAACTCCCATGCACTTTGCTTTCGCACATGACATACCTGACCTTTTTAGACTTTCAGATTTAACAACTTTGGATTGGTTATTTAATTCAAGATTTGGGTTATCAAGAATGGGAGGATATGCCATACGAGGGGGAATAACTTTTAGAAATCGTTTGGTAATGAAAAAAACTTGTTAATGTTCCATGAACATGCTTCAAAAATTAGAATCTTAAAAAATTTATAAAACAATATATTGTGAAAACAGCAATTAAGTTTTGTTATTTTTCATTTTATAAGATGTAAAGCTTCGTTGATTAGAAAAACAAGCCTTTGATGTGCATGCAAAAAGAAAGAACTTATTAAAGGTCACGTCACCTTTATGCTTCACTTTTCAAAAGCGTTTCCTCTGTCAATATGACCAAATAATCATGATCTAACACGGCCTTATCCCACTTAAATGGCGTAACTTTTGCAACTTCTCTTTACATTTAGATATTTCTAAGATATATAAGATACGACAAGTTGATCACACACAAAGTATAATGTGGCTACCATTGAGTCTACAACTCAAATCGGAGCCAATAAAATATGGTTAGGATCAGTGACGTATGGGCCGCTGTCTGTAATTGCGCACACAAGTTATTGTATTTGTATATTGGTACCTTTTTAAAATTTTATTTATTTACATATAGGTGTCCCTTAAAATTTAAACTCTTAGTGTTTGGTGTCTCTCAGCGTAATATAATCTACATATTAGGAAACCCTTTTGCCCAAATCATGAACATCTTTTGGCCATACTCTGAAAAATAGATTGTTTAAGTTTAGGATTTCTCTTTTTTATAGTTTATGACCTTTGTCAACATAATGAGGTTCCTGTCGAGAAGAACATGTATGTTAGGCGCTTAATTGAGATTATATGCAAAAGGTAGGAGGGGTATTATTCTTATTACATCATCATCTATAGCACATTATTTATATATGTATGTCCCTTCTCTTTGTTAGATATCTTGCTAAAGGAATTTGTAAAATATTTCTAAGCTTATGTCATGGCTATTGCTTAAAGAAAAGAGAATCAGAAACAACGTAAAGTATTTCGTGCAGTGGAACCAATAACGTAGTTGTTTGTGCATGAGGTTTATGTTTTGCATCCAAAATCAGGTTTTTAAGTGTTTGGGTGCTATCAAAATTAGGTTTAAGGAAAACATGGTTTTGTGAACAAGAGTGAAAAACCTTTCCCTTCTCATGTTATTCACAAAAGCCAGATTTTGGGAATATCATTCAAACAAACAAATCAAAATTTTGAAACTCAATGAAAAAAAAAAAGCATTTAAAAACTGAGTTATATGAGAATAACATCCTAATGCCCCCTAGGCCTTTAAGAAATAAATAGATGAAAAGGCTAGAAAATGTTTCTTTGAGCTTTTTTCCTAAAATTTAAGAAATGAAAACGAATGCTCTCAAAGTTTGCCTGCCTTTATGGTTCCTCCTTTGTTGAGGTTAAAAAATTAGTTGAATTCAATGAAATCCAAACTAATGCCTTCTTTCCATTAAATTGGTCAAATACTCTTTTACTTAATTTTGAAGGGTAGGAATGAAGACATGGTAAAGGGGTAGAAAGGCTTTGAAGACCGTTAGTTATTATTTTAAAAATTCTTTATACATACATACATACATATATATATATATAATATATATATATATATTCAATATTTGGGAGAAATTGCATGAAACCTTCAAACTATACTCTTATAGTTCTAAAGTCTTCTTGCTTTCAACGCTAGCGAAGAGACGCTTGCAGCAGGTTTTCTGGTTGATCACTAATGAATCTACTGACCATCAAGCCTTTCATATTACAGAGACACGTTTCCCCGTCAAAAGAGTGTGGAAGACGGTTTTGTTGGGCTTGATTTCCGAAATTTTCTAGCTGTCAACGAAAGTTTTCCGGCCATGGTTGAATAATCTATCTTGAAGGAATTTTCACCTTACGACGGCGAAAAAGATGAGTTGTTGGTAGTAACTTTACTCTGTTACTTCACCTTTCACCTTTGTTCTGCTTCTCCTACTCTTCCTGCGAGGACCGAAACGAGCTTCGTGCAAACTTCGAGGCCATTGAAGGCTTCATTATCCTCGACGTTTGCAGTGTATCGATATGTCAATCTTCAGATTTTCAGTTTCGTAAACTTTCATTGCGATCTTTTCTCTTTCGGCTTGTGCAATGGGGGGTGACGAGCAAAGGAGGGTGGAAATAAGGACCGATGCTTATATGATGAAGATGGTCAGCTTCTTCTAGAGGACGGTTCCTATCATCTTCCACAACGATGACGGCCTTCTCCCTTGCTCGCCATCTGTGAGCTTCTCCATCTCTCGTTTTGCCGCCAATTCTGTTCCGCGCTTTTGTTCGTCTAGCCGTTGTCCTTTTCCATCTTCTCATGGATTGTTGGTTGTCTGTGATTTCTTTCTTGGTTCCCGCGAAATTTTAATCGAATTGTGATATTTTGTCGCGCGATGATCAGTACTATGCTCACATTGTCGTTTATTTGTGTTTTCGTCTTCGATTCGGACACGGTTGTTCTGAATCTTAGCGTTGATGTGGTTATCAACTACGGGGCTTCGGTGCTATTGCGTTTCTGAATTGCTTTGGTGAGGATGCTGTGCTTGATACATTCGCTTTTAGTGGTACTATTCAGTGGTTATTGCAAGAAATGAGATGAAATGCATATGAAGTTTCGGTTATTTGAAAGCGTTTCGAAAATGGGGTTGATTGCTTTGGAGAAAAATCAAATTTAACAAAGATTGTGAACTTTGTTCACGTCAGCGGAGCGAACTCTATGTGTGCGTGCGTGTGTGAAGAGCAAAAAGTTGTTACGAGATGTGAAAGTTATTACCGTCGAAAAAGTTACGACATGATGTGGGAGTCCTTGCCGTCAAATACTTTTAAATTGGGTTGCAAAATATACAACGGTAGATGCACGTCGCTTGGTTCAATAGAATCAGAGCAGCCAAATTCTCCATCTGCTTTTGTAGTGATTAAAAGAATCTTCCTTATATGCAAGCACATTTACGTCTTGAGTCATCTGGACTTTTTAGTGATTAGGGAACGGAATCTTTCTCATGTTCGAGTCATTAATGTCTATGTTTCTGCTTGTCATTGGATTAATTTAGTCTACAATTGTGAACGTAAAACTATAGACTCTTTTTGAAGTGCTGGGCGAGAGAGATGCAGAAGTTGACTCTCTTCAGAGAAAGAGCGGGAGAGATCTTTATTTATTCTACGAGTGTAAAAGTGCATCAATAAACTCTTATGGGGGTGAAAGGTGAGATAGAAGCAGACTCTTCAAGAGAGAGAGAGAGAGAGAGAGAGATTAACTGAGTAACGACATTTACCAGAAATTTAATAGCATTACAGGGGAAATAAAACCGTTTTTAGGGTGGCAACTTAACAGATATTAGTGTTTTAGAAAGCAATTTTCTTGGTTCTCTTGTAAAGCAATAGACATGAGCGAAAAAGAATCATAGTAAATCTTTTAGAAATATAGTTACATGTTAATTGTGTCTGTGCGATAGGTGGTATCCTGCAATGTTTGCGGTGTCCTCATGTATGGCTTCATGTGTATTTCTGGTGAAGATATAGGGTTTCTGGTGTGTGGTAGACATCAGAAAGTGATCTGGGTCTACTCAAAGTGTCTCTGCTGCGTCTTCTACACCTGCTACCTATATAACCACCATCTGCCCCTTTTTCAGCAAGGAGAGTGGACAAGCCCAACAGAAGGCACATTTGAACCGCAAAATCCACTTTCCCTGTATACATATTCATGTTTACTTGAGATTTGAAAATCTGGTTATCAACATCCAGGAACAGTTCTGGATTTTTGGATTATTTCCATGCATGCACCCGTAGGTCAAATATGAGGATCCTTTCAGAGTTTGTTACAGACCATAACATTGGAAAAAGCTAACTTAACCTGAAGATAATTGACGTTCTTTAATGTTCTATGTGCAAGTAGATTATGTTTTGCTGCTTAGCTCTAAACAAGTGAGGCACATAGTCATTGTCAAATATGTATGGCAGGTAATAGTATGTCATTGAGGAATAATTGGAACCTTAATGTGGACGTTTCAGAAACTAACACTACAGAGACTGCTTCATCTTGTTGGTGAATGGTTACTGGATGTAAAGAGCAATACCAAGGTAGCCTCCTCTTCATTAGCCCACTGGTGATTTTGAATCAACAACCAACATAGCATATTCTAACTTTGTGATTTTATGGGTTGGTGGTCTCTTTTTATTTTATTTGGTGTAGAACAGAAATGATGGGTATGTGAAAAATCAATTACAGAGCATTTCAGATGCAATCGACCTGGTCCCTTCTCTTGCCACTGGAATAAATGTTAATGTCCGTTTCAGGAAGTGTGTGCTCTGCCCTCTGTTTGCGATTGCCAATTGTCTTTATATGCTAACATGGGTATATTATAATTTCTCTCACTCAGCTGATTTTTTGTTTTTTCACCTTTTCTTATCCAGCATAAATGATTTTGAATCTGCACCAGTCTGTGCCATACTTGATCTTTTGGATATTGGCCTTGTTCACGGTTGGGTAGTTGATCCTCAGGTATGCATTCAGAAGCTACAATCCATACAGCGATTTGAAAATGCATTCAGAAGCAACAATCCATACAGCGATTTGAAACATGTTTTATGGATACAAAATCTACTCATTGTGTAAGAATGTTATAATAGTACCCACCATATAGAATTTTTAATATTTCATATGGCTTGCATCCATTATTTTGCCAGTTATTTGCATTCCTTTCTTCTTAAAAGTTTTCAGAACTCTCCTTCTTTTATCTTCTAGGCTTGTACTTTCCAGTTTCCACAGCTTTGTCCAGCTTTTAGAAGATCGATATCCCTTTTTAGAGAAAAATTATTCTGATTAATGAATTTCATTTCTCATGTAACAGGATACTGATACAGCCATTGCAATAGGATCAAGCTCCTATAGCACCTTTCTTGAGAAAATCGTCTCTTGAAGCAAGCAAAGGAGGAGATGATTGACATCCCGAGGAGGATTATGTAGACTTTGTTGCTGCAACAACAGCAACTATAGGAGATCCTTCGAAAATCCTCCTAATTTTCGTCCCTGTTCATTAAAACAGAAGGGTGACAAAAAGTGGAACAGCTTATGAAGGTCTTGGAGTAGTCAAAATCTGTCATTTCAAACCTTTTCTATCTTTTCTGATTCAAAAGCACATCCTCCGGTTGCAGGTACAAGTGAAGGTGCAGGTATATTAGTTTTGAAATTCCAGGAATGTCCAAATTCCAAAATGGTAGAAGAGCACAACAATGGTAAACGTGGTAGGCCCTTTGAGCCGGGCTGTTGGTAGTGTTTTTTCAACTGAAATTATTTCATGTCAGGCCAGTGTTTCATTGCCTAAGAAGGCATATGACAACTCTATGGAGAATGGATTAGGTAAACGATCCGAAGAAAATGTTTTATAATCAAGTTGAAAAATAACGTTTCTGTGATGGATCAGATGTCCTTTCTTTGGGCAATATCTATGAGAGCTGCACATATGGCTTGAAAAGGGATCAAAAGTTTCTGCTACGCCTGCTACTTATTGATCATATATGGGAACCACCATCTGCCCCTTCTTCAGCAAGGATTGCAGGCAAGCCCCACGGAAGGCACATTTGAACCGACAAAATCGCTTTCCCTATATACATATTCGTGCCTACCTGAGATTTGAGAATCTGGTTATCAACATCCAGGAACAGTTCTGGATTTTTGGATTCTTTCCATGCATGCACCCGTAGGTCAGATATGAGGATCCTTTTAGAGTTTGTTGCAGACCATAACATTGGAAAAGACTAACTTAACCTGACGATGATAATTGCTGTTCTTTAATGTTCTGTGTGCAAGTAGATTATGTGTTGCTGCTGATCACCAAACAAGTGAGGCACATAAGGCATTGTCAAATATGTTTAGCAAGTAATATTATGTCATTGAGAAATAATTGGAACCTTCATGTGGATGAAATCACACTACAATGGCTGCTTCATCTTGTTGGTGAATGGTTACTGGATGTAAAGAATGCCAAGGTAGTCTTGTTGGTGAAACAAATCTCTACCGAACTTGCTTGATCTTCACTCAGACGAAGAGGTGAGTTTTGTGATCAGAATCACTTTGGTTTTCAGCCTTTCTCAATTGATCAGCCAAATCTCCATGAGTTCAGCTGCTGCGAGGAGTTTTCTTGAAGGTTTCCCTCATTCGCTCAAGCGGTTCGCCGGGAAAAAAAAAACGGGCCGGGGGAATGAGCGGACTGTGTCCGCTACGACCCATGCCCTAAGCTGCGGTGTGTTTGTACCATGCATCCTCTATCAATTACACGTCCTGTATCATCACCAGTCAAGGGAAACTCCACAATGCCCAGCTAGCTGTGGAGTGCTGATCGTCAAGAAGTGCTCACCAATAGTTGACATGCAACTAAAACTAGTTTAAATCCATTATTTCCATGTACAACTCGTTTCCAACTTCTTGTTATATAAAAAAATTATATGGTATAATTACAAAATGGGCCCTCGGGTCGTGATTTTTTCAAACCGTGTTTGGTTTCCAAAAAGGGCAGGCCGGTCAACCTGCATTTGCTTTTAATTCCCTACTTTCCACATGTTGGAAACCAAACACGGCCTGAAAAAGAGCACAACCTACTCGTTAATGCAAGTCAACTGGCTTACTAGGTTGTGCTCTTTTTCAGGCCGTCTTTGGTTTGGTTTCCAACATGTGGAAAGTAGGGAATTAAAAGCAAATGCAGGTTGACCGGCGCCCATTTTGGAAACCAAACAGTCATTGATGCAAGCCAACTGGCCTAAGTCTATATATATATATATATATATGCGCACGAAAGTGACTCGCGCCTAAAGATTCCTAAGCCAACAGATTTTGAAGGGTGCAAATGGGTGAGTTGGATATAAAGTAGATCTGAAGAGGAAGAGTTGAAGGCCCATTTTTTTGTATTATTACTAGATTTTTTTTTAATAATAAGTTGGAAATGAGTTGTACATGGAAATAATGGATTTAAACTAGTTTTAGTTGTATGTCAACTATTGGTGAACCCAGCTGAAGCACTTCTTGACTATCAACATTCCATAGCTAGCCAAGAAAAAAAAGAAAATAGCAATTACTTTTAATGGATCAGGTTTTTATCTTACCCAAATGGTCTGGTATTTACCAACTTTCCTATATATATATATATATATATAGTCACACACAAAGACAGCTCTTATATTATGGAAATGTCTCCGTTTACACAGCTGTTCAGCTAAGTGTGCTCAACTAGGTAAGTATGAATTAGATGAGCTAGAACTTTGACAAAGATGAACTAGGTTCGAGCCAAGTGTGCTCAGCTAGATGTAACTGAATATAGTGTACTTGAATTCAGCTAGTTTCATTGTAGAAGGTATTCATATTGCTCTCTATTTCTCTTCTTCTCTGTCACCGCCACCGTCCATCATCTGTCCAATAGGTTCCAGTTCCAAGAAGTTCAATTTTTACACATAACTTTGAAAACTCAATACATGTATTTGCAATATATAAAAATTGATTAATGGACGATGCACACAAAATTCTGCTTGAAGATATTTAAATAGAACCAGTGGAGCAGTGTGACAGCAATCGGCTGGCTATTCATCATACAACAACCATTCGGCGTTTTGACAATGATTGATGGACGATGCACACAAAATTCTGCTTGAAGATATTTAAATAGAACCTCCGATGATTATTTAGGATTTTATTGATATCTATACCAGTGATAATACCTATCTGTTAGATATATTTTCTATGTTGGCAATCTTTGTAATTGGTATCAATAGATCTGCCTTGAATGGGGCCACAAATTGTTCCCATCATTAGTAGGAATGTCAATGCTTCTCATTTGGTTAACATATCTGATTGAACTGTTGAGAAAAGTTGGATATGGAAAAAAAAAAACAATATTTGATTAAGAAAATAGATCAGATTCGTATTTAGACCAATTTTAGATTTAAATAGATATACTAACTTCAATGCCTTTACTCTTTGCAAATTAGTTGGATTCCTTTTCAAATTCAGATTTGGATGTGAATTCAAATATTGGATTCGGATCAGATTTGGATTGTGAAATATGACTTTCGATTTGGATTTGGTTTCTCATCATTCTCATTCAATTTGAATATCTAAACTTCTGAAAAAACGAATACGATTAAGAGTGCATCCTGTTTGAATCTGACCCATTGGCATCCTAGTTGTTGGTGGACATTGATTGACGAGGAAGTACCAAATCCTATTAGAAGAGAGAAAATTGGAGAATCTCCAATAACTTTTCAAGATTATATTGCTATCTTTTTTGTGATAATACTCTTCTGTTAGAACTATTTTTTATTTGGGCAATCTTTTGAATTGGTACACACATATATATATACTAGTCAGCCTTGCTTACTGAACTTCGACATGCATGAATACAAAATCTCCACTTAGTGTGCTCGCTCACAGTAGTATACAATCAAAACTTGAATCCGAGCATGGACACATATAACATTCATATGGTTCCACTTGACAGAAGCCATCTGTATAAGCAGAAAATAGGAAATAGATGTAAAGCCTCATCACCTGGTTTGGCAACAAGAGATTCACTGCGCTTTGCTAAATCTGCATGTGGTTTCAAAACATCCTCTTGTACCAGCCTCGACCCATATAATTCCCTGATTGTCCATCATCTCCACCGTTTGATGTGACAGTGAAACTGGTGTCAGTTCTGCCAAGCACCTTCAGCAGGCCATGGAAGACCAGCTAACATCCTCCCTAGACGATCATTGCTATCCCTCAGAACCCATCTTTACAAACACTACAAATGAAAATTACTTCTGGCCCTATGTGCCATGCCGCTAGTTTCTTACGTTTGGATCACTCTATCATGTATTGGTATACATCAAGGGCACTGCAGAATTTGCATTAAAAAAATTGTAGCTTTCATATGATCAGAGGACATAGCTAAATCCACAATTATAGAGTAGCTAAATCCACAATTATAGAGTTCACCAGCAACAGTTTAATTTCTTGCATCTCCTAAATATGCCCACTAAATATATGGTTAACAAGTTTTCAATTAACCATGAGGCACTGACCTAGAGCTACTCTATATAACTGAACACAATACACCTAAGTTTCAACACTAAATTAACATTTCAAGGAGTGAGCCCTGTGGGGCGTATGCCCCCATACGCCCCACTAAGACCATACCTCCCTCCACCTCTGCTCTTTCGACTCTTGAAAAATTACAAGTAGCCTCCATGAAAAAAAAATTTTGGCCCCGCAATAAGATCTAAGATCACAAGCACTGCCGCTATTGCTAATTGATGTCCAAAATGGATGAACTGTTGGTGTATGGAACTTGATCCATACTGGACACTCATATGCAATTTTTTCATATGTAAGAGCATATATGTCATTTTGTACAAATGCGGGTTTGCCCTAATCCTTATGTTTAGAGGATGGTCGTCGCTTGTGGGTGTCTGTCTGTGTGTTCATCTGAGAGAAAATACGACCGTGGACGTAGGAGATTATTGCTCTGAACCACGTAAATCGTTGTCTTTTTTCTTGTTGCTTCTAACCTCCTCTTGAGAGTGCGAGCGAAGAGTTGATTGTGTGTTGTTCCTAACATGAACTTGTAGAACTTCATAGGACAGAGCCATGTCTCGTTGCTTGACATTCACACATGAATTTGAAAAGAAAACCAAAGCAACTAGTACGAACATTCGAACAGACGTCTAAAACTAATCCTCCATGAGTGTCCCTGTGTAAAGCTTTCGTATACTTGTAACCTGCATTTTGAAGTGTAAGGATTAATAGGGATGAATTGGTGGCATCCGACGTGTCGATTACCAACAAATTAAACCACGCATGAACATGATAAAGAAGAACGAACAAATAACTAGAATGAGAAATCACGTAAATCCCTTCAAATTTTCCTAAATCCCTTCAAATTTTCCTAGGAGGGAGATTCTCTGCGCCAGAAAAATGCAGCTCTGTAGAACCATCGTTGTGATTTTGCACTACCATTTTAGTTTCAAACAGCAGTTCCATTCGTTTTTGTTGCTTGGAAGAGCTACCGGAAGTTTTATTTCCGACGGCCGGAGAGAGCATTTCTCACTCGCCAGGTAGATGAAAATTTATTTTTATGGCGCAAAAATATCACGACATTCACATAAATCGCCAAGCAATCGTCTACGCTAACTAAAAAAGGTACTGTATTTAGCTGACCTTACCTTTCTTAACTTAAGAGGCAATAAGCCAATAAGCTCATACTACCTCCATGGCTAGACGGGTGGAGTTCGTCCTTTTTCAGTGAATTCAACATGAGACACGCACCATCTGCCAAGATCAGATTGTTGAAACAAAATATACTTTATCTATTGGTGATAGTGATCAATGTGGCACTCATTCACTGAACCAAGTACATTGTATTCCATATAGCCCAGAAAATATATCTAGAAAGGAAACCCATTTTCAATTCTAGTGTTTGGATGAGGAACGCTCCGAGTACCAGTACAGTACTTAATGGGCGTGCCTCTTTGAGAGGAACTATTGCACATTAATTATAGTGGCCACATCAACACTTTTGACCACTTACAGCATCTTGGCATCAGTTTAGCTAACCAGTGTCTCGTCGCGGCTGAATCTCGGGTTCACCTTTTTACCTCTTTCCCTTTTTCTTTTAGTGTTCTTGCCTCTTCTTGGTCTTCCCTTGTTAGTAGCCTTTTGGATCCACCCTTCATTCGTCTTTTTTTCATCTTTTGTCATTCTCTCTGCCTGGCGTTTTTCTGGGGTAGTGTATGGAGCTTGTGGCTCATTTCAGCTTGGTGGCGCATTTGAAAAGAGCGCAACAACAGGGTCTTCAGGGACACCTCCTCTTCGTCGGAGTCTGTGGCTCGTCTTGTGTAGGAGGATGTTCATTTTGTCATGCGGCTATGAGGTCGTCCTTCGTCAGCGACTAGGTGATTATGCCGTTCCGACTCCCACTCTCTCTCCACCCCTCTTATTTTGTTTTATTGTACATTGTATTGTATATTTTGTCTTGTTCCTTTTGTTTTGCGGCTGTTTTGTATTAGGGGACTTCTTGTCCCCAAATTTTGGTATAAATTTCTATTTTATCGGCTCTCTCTCTTTTTTTTCTTAACAGGATTTTTTTCATCTTCTCAAGAGCAATTTTGTCCTTATAGGCACTTGTTTTTTCATTCTTGTTAACGCAGACCATTTGGATTTAATCTGACTTATCTTTATAATGCACGATGGGCATGGTAAAACCGTGACTTAGACTTGGATAAGCAGATGACCGGGTTATCGGGTCAGTGAATTGAGTCGGTAAGTTGGCTTGTCGACTCAGTCGAGTTTGAAAGTAACCTGAATTGGATGGGTCAGGCCGAGTCAAAGGCGAGCCGGTCCAACCTTGACTCGCCACCAGGTTTTTGTAACAATCCGGGCTGACTCGGGCGATTCCCGAGCCAACTATGACCACTGGAAAGATCCTTGGTGCGAAGTGGTTTGAAACTTTGAATTAGGATTTGATGTAAGGCTACTCTTGAAAACTCTCCCCAGTTGCTGCCATCAATTTATTAATTCCAGGTGACCAAAAGGTTAAACAACTCATTGGCGATCGAAAAAGAGGTCTCAAGGCACTCTCCCCTCTCCTTTCCACTCAACTTCCTGTCTCCGGAACTTGAGCTGTGTCGGCATCAAGATGACAACTGGCGTTGGTCTCTGTTTGTATTGCAAACTATCTCCAATTGAAGTCTGATGGCCCCACTCTATATAATCTGCTGATATTGAGGTGTTCCGAGTAGTAAAGTCAAAGCAGGTGAAGATTCAGCCGGAAGGCATCAACGATGTCAATCCCTGTCGCCACAATTTCCATGCTCCTATTTTCTGCTGACAGGTTATATGATATTTTGTCATAGGTGCGGTTCTAGAAACCTGCTTACAGATGTTAAAATCTTTTTTATTTTTTATTGTTTAGAAAATTTTAGAGTTCAATCCTGTCGTGAGTAGGCCAACGCGCACATAAAGATTTTAGAGGTTCTCGGTGTTGACCTCGGGATCTTTTCACAAGAGGAAGCGGGAAGATCTCAATTCTGAATCTCTGATGGCTTATCACCGTTGACAGACTGTGCGGACTGCGGATCTTTGATACTTGACAGGATGCGCAATAGAATAGCAAGTCGCATCGGTTTTAACTTTGAATGTTTAGAAGGCGATTCCATCAGTAATAGATAATTAAAGTACTCGTCTAGGAATGTTTCGTGAAACGACAGTAGTTTTCAGACCAATTTGAGTAAACATTAGGTTGCCACACATTTCCCATTATTGTTCAGCTTCAAAAACCTTTCATCTAGTTGTCTTTGTATTTTTATTTGTACACTGATAACCTGGCAAATCCAGATATATGGTGAATTAGGTGGTAACATTGTCTCAATTCAATTACCTGAAATGTATCTTTGTAAGATTCTTGGAATTTTTAGATCTTTGTTTGACACATTGTAAAGAAATGTGAATACAGTTGAGTCCAAAGTAAAAAAAAGGTGAATACAGTTCGAAACACCATGTAGTTTTCAAATCCTGTGTTTCCAGTTTTTGTTAATCAGCACCCACATATTTGGCGACAACATACGCTCGGTCTGCAGTATTATATGCGCATGGACTTGTATTGGTTCATGGTCTTTGCTAAATCACTTTCAAATTTATAAATACCACTCTTCTGAATTTGTCATTCCATCCAGCTATCCGGAGACACGTATGTTCGTTCATTCCCAGATGTCTTCATCGCATTTGTCATCCTCAAAGAAGCATGCTACTGCATGAACAAATTAGAAAATCCTTTACTATCGTATGTAGTGATTATGCCAGCATGAAAAGGCACTGGTACGATTTCTTTTATGATAATGCCAGTCAGCAGACAGCTCCATTGGCTAAGGTTGTTTTTGACAGGTTGCAGGAGTGCAGATACAATCCCAGGGAATAAAAAATCAAAAGACAAGTGAACCTCGAAGTAACATCAGGAAACTGCAAAACGATCCTTCCATATAAAATGTGTCAAACCATTGGCCGATTCTTATGAAAAACATTCGGCCACTATGTATCCCAAAAGAAAGAATAGTTAAATGGTATTGGGCAAAATCATTCTTCTGTTGTAAGTTGCAATGTACATATAAGAAGCCGCTTCCCAAAAAACATATTACAGACAAAAAAAACCCAAAACTGGCTTAAATCACCAAAACTATCAAACTACTGAAACTTCATCCGCAGCAGACAATCAAACCGTTTCAATTCTTGTGCATGAAGGAAACAGGCCAATCAACAGAGGATTCTTCTGTAGGCAGATCATGAAATCATTTGAACCGACCACACCGTCTTTGTCCACATCGAATAATGCGTACAGCTCATGCACCTGAACGTTTTGTCCAGATAGCACCGAGTCACTTTTATGGCAGTTAAATCATAGAAGGAACATAATACTAAGAAAAGCAAAAGCTTACATTTTTCTCACTCAAGTATGGGTCTCCACATCGCAAAGCATTTCCAAACTGAAAAGCAAAACAATATCAAGAAATCATCCGTTAAAATTTGCAGTGAAAACTAAAGGCATGTGATATCTCTCACCTGCAGCTCCGAAATATATCCCTCTCCATTATGATCATAATTGTCAAAGATGACCTCACATGCTGGCCGGAATGCTGGCTGCCTCAATAGGCAAGCAGATCCATATAGGAACTGTAACAGTTGACACCCAGTGAGTTGCTGATACAGTGCAAGATTCTTCAAATGTAATTGCTGGCCAGCTAGTTCGCCAACAAGAAATCAAACTTAAAATCCTTCATTAATGCCAAAAATAAGGTTGGTTCCGCAACAATGCCTATATCATGATTCCTCTTCGTGGTAAAAGCTATCATGTTTTCCATTGCCCACTTATGTTCTATCAGAATAGGTAAGGCAAAAGAACAAACTGGAAACACATGTACAAGTGAGAGCATGTCAAGCAGAGGTACTCGAAAGGTGGCCAGAGGGAGGAACTTGTAGTCACAGGGCAACTCGCACATAGAATGTGAAAGGGGTAAGGCCTTGCAAAAATTGGAGGGAATTTCCACCAATATTTTGCTGCTAATCCCAAAAGGCATTCAGCATTCCAGAACTTTCTCATAGGACAGCCAGTTTCTGGGAATTGCCAATTAAAATTCAGGCTAGTGACCATTGTCAATTAAAATTCAGGCTAGTGACCATTGTCTTTGAAGATGTTCCCATTCTTGCGAATCGAAAACACCAAACTTATGGCAAATACCTTTTCTTCGGGTGTACAACCACATTTTGAGTTGTTCTTACATTCTTACGGGCTCTCTCTCTCTCTCTCTCCCACTCGTGTGCATAAACAAGCGTTCCATCTTTTCAGATGAGGTATGCAATAAATGTGATTTTGTCTCTCTTATCTCACTTGCGTGTGTTAACCAAGTATTCCAAATTTTTTCTGCAATAAACGCTTCATTGAAAAGAAATAATTTATGAAGTTCACCTGTCTGAAAGTTATAGAACCACGCTGTTCCACATCAAGAAAAGCAAATACCTGGAGAAAACGCATCATCATAACAAACAGTTTAGAAACAACATTTAGGGGAGAATCACTGAATTTTACCTGCATTAGGCTTTTGCATCTACAAAACTTATTGCAATAGAGTACAAAAAAACTAGCAAAGCAGGTTAAAAAGCAATTCTGATTTAAAAGCCGCTCATTGAATTATGTGAGCATGCTGGAATTAATTTGCTGCAGAAGTACACAAAGCAACTCTAGCAATCACCCACAAAAACAAGCTACATGCATTTAATTTCCACAAGTTCCTGAAGAAGGCATGATCTTTGAGCGTTGGAAATAAACTAAAGGAGAAAAGTCAGTAAAACAAAAATACAAACCTTCTCTGTCAAAGGGCTGTGCTTCAACCTCAATGAATTCAAGAAGTTGTACATCTGAACACGCCCGCTGCAATCAAAATAATGGGATTAAATCCTTACGAATAATTCTTGAAGAACCAAGTTGATTTTACGCCTACATGAAAATGTTAAACTAGTCTAATTAAATTAAGCAACAGTTAGACATAAATACATTCCTACAGCAACTCAAATAATGCCTACATGTCTCACAGTCTCAGAGAAAAACCCAAAGATACCCAACCATGAACTTCCTAGAAATTTCAACAGAAACTTGGAGTACATTTGTAAGAAACCTTCCACACCACCAAACACATATACAATAACAATTCAAGGCATAAAGATTAAACACAGGATCCTCCCGGATGAGATGGACCAAAATCCAACAATATGTGCATGCTCACTTTTTAAATTTTTTGGTTCACATTGCAAATTATCCGATGCTCAATTTACAGTTCTTTTAGCCATATTACAATGGGAAGCAGGAGTAAATATTAGCTTGGAAATGGATTTAGACAGCACGAATGCAGTATACTCAGACATATGCAAGGTGGTAAAACAATGACTATGTATGCTCATAGAAAGGAGCAACGAAGGGCAACTATGAACAAGAATATCACATTGTTTTTAAGAAAATAGAGAACACATTTTCTGCAGTAGACCCGAAGGAATTTTTTTTTTTCTTTTGAAAATTTTAAACCTCAAGGAACTTTTTGAGATATGCAGGAATTCTCCACCCACAGATCTCAGTCATCGTCATCAGATATAAAGCACAACCAGAAGAACTTTTTTCATGCAGGTTTTCATAAACCAACAGTCAATGTCAAGAAATAATATGCGCAATGGGTTATGAAGTTCTCAAAGAAGATAAACTATACCAGCTTCTTGCACAAAACAGCAGTTCCAAAGTCTCATAGACCAAGTCATAGTACAACACAATGCCAAATGACATCAAAAAGCATAAATCATCAGCAGTCTGTCATCAGATACCTAAGCTAGAGTTAGGCCCCATCCTCAACATAGGTTAAATGACAGACACTAAACTTTCAATTTCAAAACAGCACTTATGATGTCAATAGCTTTATCAAGTTCTGACCCATTCAAACAAAAATAGCTGCTAATAGCCTAATACTACAAGTGTATAATACCAACAATCCAACATACAAACCTGAAGTCCTAACTTGACTCTTGAAGCCACCCAATACACACAAATACAAGTGTAAAATACCAACATACAAACCCTAAGGTCCTATATTGACTCTTCGAACCACCCACAGCATATAAGTACCAATAATTGGATTTCCAGATCTTTTCTTGTACACCTAAGTACCATGAGAAAACTGCAATTTTTTTACATAAGTAAAAAAAAAAAAAAAAATAATCAAAAGCATTTCCTTCTCCCTCGAAATAGTTACCATTGTATGATGGCACCTATATGAATAATTGTTTGAAACAAGCAGCATATGAAGCATGGAGTTAAGCTGAGAGCATAAAGGAAAAAGGAGACGAAGTAATAAAGTATGGTACCTGCAGTCTGGCTTCATTTCCATAAACCTCTCAAGAAACTCAACAACTTCCAATGTGTTTATGCCGAATAACTATGTGGACATGAGAAAAAGCTAAATGAGTCACTGATAGACCCAAAAAGATTATTGATATTGTAAAATCCATGGTTTTCAACATAAAGCAAACAACTGAAGCTAAGCAACGAAGAAGCTGAGACTAAAAATTCACTAAACATACAAACGAGATGCCCTAAAAAAAAGAAAAAAAACATACTTTGTTTGAAGCACCAAGTGTAGTGCTGGGAGATAAATTATTAATTGTAGGAGCTGGAAGACTTGATGTGTTGTAAACCGTTTGGATTGCATAATAAGTCAAAAAAGAAATATTTGCTGGACAGTTATGGATTTTTTTTTCCAAATGGCAACATTAATTGCCAAAGGAAAGACCAAGGAGAGGAAGAAGAAGATCAAATGATAAACTGGAAACTCACATGATCAAATCTAGCCACTTCTACCATAAAAGCAGATGCCTTCTCCTGTGGAGTATAGAAAAAGTATTGTCAGATGATAGTTCTCTAAAGCCATAGAGTTATCAACCAATGAAACATAAAGAAAATTTTTAGTGCACTGGAATGTGAATTAAGGAGATTAAATGTAGTGCAAAGGAATATGAATATAATAAAAACACACTTGTTGGCAACAGACATTCATAAGAATAAGACATGTTAAACAAAAAAAAAAAGATAAAAAAAGAGGCAAATAAAATATTTAAGCACTACAGACTGACATCATTCCTACGCCAACCACCATGCCCTCTATGTCTACCTCTCCAACTACTGCCAAGGAGTTGTAATCAACAAGTCACCTCCCTTCGCCAAGCTTTTAAAGGAGAAAGGCAACCTAGTACTAGAAAAAACGAGAGAGAGAGAGAGAGAGAGAGAGATACATAGCCTCGTTCCAATGCCTTCAAAAGAAGCAACAAATCACCATAAGAATGAAAAGTTTGAACAACATTGAGTGCACTTGCAATAGCATGACTTGTCTGCAAAATAAGCCACAAACTAGAATCAGAAAATGTTTCTCCAAAATCAAAACTCACAGTTTATGATAGCTACAATAGCTAGATTTCTTTTCTTAACAGGCATTTATCATCAGTTCATACTTTGGCTTTAGTAGATAACAACCAATCGTTACTTGTGGATAGAGAATTAAAACATGTCATTCACAAAATCCTTCCCTGTAAAAAGGTCAACTTCAATGGACCACATTGTTTGTATCAATACTATCAAAGTTGGCATTCTGTCTGACTCCATTGTAGACATGATCTATACAACCATATATACAAAGATAGCTAGTCCCAGAGACAACACCACAGACTAATAATAAATCAGGCAACAAAGAGATTCAAATAGATAAAGATAGATTACAAAGTCACCCTCCAAACCATCTTGTTTACCCAAGCAATTGATAACAGATGCAAGTCAAAGAGCACCTTATTTTAATAAATTTTCTATTTCAATGGTGCCATTACAGAAAATGCAAGATTAGGGCGAAGAGATTGAACCTTCAATTACTTATTTTTTCCTATACTAGTGCAGCTATTGATAACGTAATATGCTGTCCTATGGGAACATATTTAAATAAGTTACTTTGAAGACGAGTTAATTCAAAGCTCTTGAAAGAAGGCCAAATAAATTAAACTTGATCCATGAAGAGGACATGAGACACATTTCAATTTAAAATTGTCACACTTACAATAGACCAGCCCGCAACAAGGAACATAAGGACTCATGGCATGAAAGAACACCCAAATAACAGTAACTGCTAGAAAGCTTACCCTTGCAGCAAAATGAATAGGACTTTCTTTTTTATTCTCAAGGGGTGAAATGACTGGGAGGTACTCAACCTGCAAAGTACGGTGAAGTATCATCAGCTACCTTCACTACTAATAAAGGAAATCGCATCACAATTTATGAAGTTAAATCTTCCTAAGGTTGACTTTCAAAATGTGATCAGTTAACTGGAATAAAAGGGCTTCAGCTATATGGCACTCAATTATGCTCATGGAAACTTGAGGCAGAAAGTCCAAATGTCATTTCACTGTATCCAAGACATATATCATAGATAATTGTCAATGAAACTCTATGCAACAAACCCACCAGATGAAGACAAAGAGCCCAATTACATATTAACAGTAGCACAAACATTAATGAAATTTCTTTCAAGCATCTGGAATTTTGTGTGTGTGTGTGTGTGTGTATGTGTGTGTGTGTGTGTGTGTGTGTGTGTTTTCAATAATGCATCATTTTTCCCATCTTAGACCAAAGAACATGACCTCCAACTACCCGCTGGCCAAATATAAAATTATTGCTTTCAGTAATAAACTAGTAAAGGAGATAGAGACTTTTATGTAGTTGTAATTGAAAGACAGTAACATGAGCAGCAAATTGTTAAAACTTTCACGAAAGCAGTTAACTTGAAAAGTGTGATGTCATGACACAACCAAGTCAGTTTTGGAGCTCACCCAAGGCCTTCTGCAACTTGGCTGACTTGAATAACTCTTCGACCAGTAATTATAGCTTGAGTATCCTTTGATGTTTAATAACTTCAACTGATCTTTAGAAATATATTCTTCAAAAGAATGCCTGCATTTAGATGAAATTTTTATCTTTTTATATTTCTTAATCATCAGGTTTATGCACATTACCCCCAAGGTCTCCACCACCGCTTCTGATTCTGGGCAGTGCCAGTGGGTATGGATGCTTTCTAACAACGCTTGTACCATTTCTACCACAATTAACACATTCTTTCTTCACGTTAGAATTATTTGTTGAACCAGCGAATATTATATATAATGAAATAGTTAAATATTAATCACCAAAATGCCATGTTACTAGAGAAGACCCTTCCAGAATCAACTAAGTTTATGTTGCACATATTTACATCCAAGCCTTGACAAAGAAAAATAAGATGCAAATTCCTTCTCTAGAGACTACTCAATGTACAAGCACTTTCACAACATTAAAGAACTTCCTCATTAATTTAGAGGACAGCTTCTCTACAGCACAAAATGTGTCAGCTATGACTTATACCTTTAATGAAATAAGTCCAGCAAAACATGAACAAAAATACAAATAGAAGATGGTAAAGAGACCCAAAAATCATTAATCAAACATGGCAAGAGATACCATTTAAGGAAAAAGTAAGCATTTCCTTTAGTCATATGTTGAACTTTGCACAAAGAGAACACATATTGCAGAATGAATGATGATTATAAAACTTATACATCGATCATGCGTTTGTAATATTTAGAGCATCCAATAAAAACTTGAAGAAGTCAGGCAGAACATACCTCCATAAAATTATGAAACTGAGTGAACATCCTGAACATTAACTTTGTCAATGAGATATTGCCCCTACATAAATTGACAACAGGGGTTAATCAAGTCATAAGACTACTTGTACAAACAAATACCTACAGTATGGAACTGACATACTAACCAACTTACCAAGACTGATCAAAGTGAACAAAAGGATACCGGACAGCCACTGGTTGGATGGGATAACCAGGAATAAATGCTCCTAATTGGAAATATATAAGTGCCCTCCCATTTGTTGTGGTGCCTTCAGGAAACAATAACACTCTTGGGAATCCATCACATGATGCTTTTCTCTGCATGCAAATCCTTAAGGGAAATTCGGTATCAATAGCTTATAAAAAAAATTAGAAAATACTATATGGTAGCAATGAGGTTAAATTCAAGTTTACTTGTAACACCCTATTCTGAAAGTTTAGTACTGTAATGGAGATTGCACAAAATGTTCAAGGGTTTATAACAGGGCTGGTTAGGTGATTGATTGCCTTAGTTCCTGGCTTTTAAGGTTGAAACTAAAGCTGCTAGAAGGCAGGTTAGAATCTGCCAAACTAGAAGCATGAGTCCCGTGTGAAAGCAGGTGGGGTAGTTACAGTTGGTATCAAAGCATAGTTCAATACCCAGACCTGTAGAGTCCTATACACAGGGATACAAATTCCTTAAAGGGGGTGGATTGTACCACTTAAAGTTTAGTTTCATATTGAAGATGGTGAGAAATCTTCACGGGCTTATAAAGAGCTAGCCAAATGCTTGGTTGTTAGAGTTCCTAATATTTTTAGGATTAAAACCAAAGCAACTAGAGAAGGGGTAGGGATCCACCAACTTAGGAGCTCGCTCCCGCTGTACGAGTGAGCTGGGTTGCTGCATTACTTGTGGAGGTGTAGTTTCATTTATGTACAGAAAATGGTTGGTATCTATTCATCAAAGCTAACGGAGAACGTTGACCATCCACCATGACGAGCTTATAACATAGACCCAGCAAAAATGGTCCTGAAGCCGTCAACTTATTCCGTCTTACTTCGAGGATAAAGATCATAGGGGAATTATCATAGCTTCCACCAATACAAGTAGGCCGATTACTCGTCAACAAGAAAATAACTGCATGAGGTAGACATCACTACCTTTATTTCATTAACCGCATGCTTTCGAGATGCTGCTGAGAATCTATTCACGTATATAACCTATCAACAATCAGAAAAAAAGAAAAAAGACGAATATTCATCTAAAATTCTCTGCTCATAATGCAAATTGCAAATGCAGAATTCGAAGGCAACTCACCTGCATTGCTCTTATTATTGTCCCAACAAATGGTAATCCATCATGCGATTCAGAAGCCACAATTGTAGGAAATAGCTCATAGAAGAAATAGATCGGCTCGATATACGAGACGTGATTACATACAATTATAGGGGCCAATTCCCGTGGTGCAGGCTTCCCCTTCCTCCTTATCCAATGATACCTACTCCGCATCACAAATTCTAGTAATTATGACGGATGTTCCAGTTTCGAGGAATAGAAACAACAAAAAAGAGGGAGACGGTACTGAATTTGCTATAAGCAAACCATGTACACTGTTGCATTGGTTGGTAAGAAAAATAAGTAGGGAGTGACCGACCCGAAGCAGAAAAGGATGACGCGGGAGCAGAAGCGAGTAATCCACATGACCCTGCACCTCCACCTAGGCATCGGGTTCTGCTTATCCTCCCACCCCTGGAGCGCCGTCTTGGTGGCTAGGAACCCCACAGCGAGCGCCAGCCCGAAGAATATGAGCCGGACGATCGCCAACGGAATGCAAACCACGATCTTAGCCCACTCGTACAAACCCTCGATCCTCACCGTCCGATTCGCGAACGGGTCGAGCGGAATCGGCGGGCGCGACAGGGGCGACGAGTGCGAGAAACCGGCGGTCCCAGTCGTTGTCGCGGGAGTGGCGGCGGTAGAGCCTAGGAGGAACTCAAACGGGCTCGTCGTCTCGCCGGGGTCGCCGGCCGATCGATCGCTCTCGCAGTTGACCGTCGCAGCTCCGATATCGACGATCACGTCGTCAACGGGCTCAGGCAAGAGAGGGGCTGACAGTTCCCTCGCCCGATCGTAGCCCTCCATCTCCTTCTCGTCGTTCTGCTTCTTCTTCCTCCTCTTTAGTTTCTTGTAGCTTCCTAGTTTTCCCCTCACCTCTCACGTGGAACAGAGGTGGGGGAAGAGGGCACGCACAGTAGCTAGATAGAGGAGGAAAAAGAGAAAGATGATAGAGAAAGAGCGATCCCTCTGCCTTAATTGGACATCATTTCCACGCTCGACTGTGTTCAATTACCTAAGTGCCCCTACGTTAGAGATATCGTCTACGAAAACAAAAACGATGACACCGTGTACAATCTAGAAAACAAGTCGGCTCATTCTAAGCCGCCACGTCGGCAGTCTGGAAATTGGTTCCTCTTGATCGGGATACGTGGCAGGATTACAGAAGCGACATGAACTTCGCAGTTCGAAGCGGCAACTTTTTGGATCTGGATTGGATCGAGGAAGATCCAGATATATATCTAGCGCTCAGACAGGGCCTTTGATACGGGCCTTGATGTTTCTTTTTACCCGGTTTAGACTCGGATGCGGTCCTGTGACCACGTCTTCCAAAACTGATCGAACTTCGCGGATTCGACGTTGGTCATGGGAACCGGTTGACTCATCCAAGCAGTAGTTTGGATCTGGATCTGGATCTAATTATCCCATGTTGGCACCAACGTTGGCTTCGACTTTGGTTTGTAATTGTATTGAGAAAAACCAAGTTCTTAGTCCAATATGGACCCAAAATAAGATTATGTGCAATTAATCGAATCTGTATATTTAAATAAAGAATAAGATCCAAATAACAACTAAGAACCAAATGGATACGATGGATTCTGGTTAGGTCTCTCGCTCTTGTCGCTTGACCCAGGAAGCCACGCCGACTGCTGTGTTCAGAGTTGGGTTGAGAAAATCTCTTTCGAATATATTCAAAAGACTGCTTGCTTTTGGATCTGCCCCATTTTTTAGGGGATCACGTCTCTTATTTTATTATTTGTATACGACCGAAGCTCATTCCAAGTCATTGATTAGGTGATAGAATAATTAGAAATTAATGAAGAATAAATGTCGTGCAGTAATTTCAATAAATGGGTGTTTGGATGACAGTGAAAACCCGGTTTCGTTTTCCAAACATCGTTTCAGAATAATTTGAATGAGTTTTGAAAGCGCCCGTATTGTATAAAGATGCCCATGTGGGGACAATGGAACAGAGCGAAGCAAGAGCATAATAGAAAGGCTGCAAAAGGCTGACAAGAATGAGTTGGGTCCGACCCAAACCGAGCAGAGTTACCAGTTTCTAATATAATTAATAAAAAAGCAGGAAAATATAAATTATTAGACCGATATAAAAGTATGTACTTCTATCGCAAGTGGAATGACTTAACAAACAGCCTTGTTAAAAACTTAATAGTTGAAAAAAATAAGCATATATTTATTTACTAAGTACCAAATTTTCGAGCATTTATTCGTTAAATTCCTCCATATTAAATAATCCCTGACCTTATTGCATGCTTCCATCAAACCAGTAGCGGAGCCAGCGTGGGCAGCCGCCCATGCCAGCCTAAGATAGCTGATAGCTCTATGTTTTTGCTTGTTTTATTTAAAGTTTGTTTGTGCATGTATCGGGTTCAGCTTCTGTTTTTCTTTTCATAAAATTAAAATTATGGACATTCCACACGCACGAAAAAAAAACTCAACTGATTATAGCAGTAGCGGAACCCGCCCAATGTACTAATACATAGTGTCCCATAGCTAAAAATTTCTGGCTCCGCCACTGCATCACACATCCTTTTCTCAATGGTAACAAGTCATTGATTTATTGCAATTTGGCTTTCGTATATTCTTTTCTAAGCTATGTTGAGTTGGTTCTCAATATTGCATTCAGATTGTAATATTTCTCGCCTACCTTATAATGGTCTCATATTCTCATTTATGGCATAAACGTGAGGAAAGCTTTAATTTTTCTTTTTTATTGTCACAACGAACATTATTATCATTATTTGCAGTTGGGTAAACCGTAATTTTTACGTCCTCTTTAATCTCACCAAATCGGACCATTCCCTTTATCGTCAGACCACATACTATATATATATATATATATATATATATATAACTTTTTTAAGTCATCACCTAATCCAACATGATGAATGTTTTAGAGAAAAATAAGAAAAAAAAGTAATAGACATTTCGTTATCTAATATTAATTTATATGTTTTTGTTTTTATTTTTCTCTCAACCATCTATTTACTTTGAATTGAGTGACTTATATATATATATATATATATATATAAGTTTTTGTGACTCTCCTCCATCCCATCAAACCTAATATAGGATGTGTTTTAAAATTACATTATTGAAATCCAGTTTGTATAAATAGTGATCATAGGAACTGTAAAATTAAATTTGACTTAGATAAGAAATCTCAAACCACTGAACCATGTTATAATCGCGCATTTGATGAGGTGTTTAACTCTCTCTCTCTCTTAGATCCGCGACAAAAGAAAATGTTAAATAAATACATTTTGAAATAAAAAGAGAATGTTAAATCAAGACACTTTTCAAATAAATGGGCCGAGGTCTCGTCCTATGCGGCTGATTTCCATATTATAATCGCACATTCGATGAGGTCTTTCGGACTTTAGCTCTCTCTCTTTTTTTTAAGAAGCGTGACAAAAGACAATGTTAAATCAGTGTACTTTTTCAAATAAATTAGGCCGACCATTTCAATATCAAAGGGTATTTTGGTCTTTATGCCCTCGGAAAAAGAATTCCATGTTTGCTTAAGACTGTTGAAGGATGTCATATGACGACGGAACCACTATTTTTTCATCAAGAAATGAGCTGTCTGTGATAAGAAATAACAAATCGTGGCTGGCAAGGTTACAGTAGCAAAAAAAAGTCGTCACAATCTTTATTTTGTATAACAAAATAATCTGAAAAATAATGATCGAAAGAAAAAAAAAGAAAATTAATTAGTTATTCATGAAAATTTATTCATCAAAGTTTCATTTCAAACCATGCCAAGAGTTAGACGTGCATATATTGAACGGAGGCATCGAAGAAAAATTAATTTATTTGCATCAAGCTGTCCAGGTGCTCATTCAAGATTTACTCGAATTGCTACTCAATAAAAAAAATGAAGGCTTTAGTTTCCAGCCATATGGATAAGGGCAGGCAAAGGCGATGTTTTTGTCGTTTGGTTCGTTTTGCTTTACACCAAGGGTAAATTTGTCATTTCAAATTTTAACATACTGCAAACCCTAACATATGACCTGTTCATCTTACAATTAGCGCTTGTTCGATCATCACTTGTTATACTAAAGTATGTTATCTGTTTTACATTTCACTGTCGTCGCATGTGCAATGCCATAATAACAAAACTGTCGTAAGAAGTCTATTATAAGTTATCATCAAGCCAAATAAAAATATGGACTTAAATTGTCATTTTTTGCAACGATATTTGCGTAATTGTTCTTGTTTGTTCAATGGATTTATGAGCTCTAATTTTTTACACTGAATTTTATTTTTAAGTAGAAAAACAGAAATGGTTTCATCGATTTAAATATGTGACACCTTGTGGTCCTAAAAGTTACTTGTTCATTAATGTTTTCATTCAAGCATATACTACTCTAAAAGAACTAGAGTTTAAAACTTGTGGCAGGTTTCAATTTATAAATTTTGTATCAACACTCGCAACAAGTAGTTTATTATAATTACATATTAGGTGTTTAAATTACAGCTTGGAAATAATATCTTCAAAAAATGTCATTACACTTGGGCAAATAATAAGTCACTTTTGAATTTTTTAAAGTTAACAAATAGATGATCGATAGAGTTTATACTTTCCAACACATCAATACACTTTCAAAGGGCATTTGGTTACGGATATTCCATGAGTCCATATAAATAAATGTGACATATTCATATAACACTAATGCAATATTATTGCCATCAAGCACCCACTTAAATGCAATTATATGTTGATATCATGAATGAAAATCACACTTGTAGAGATCGAATGTGCTACTTTTTCAATCCATACAATCTTACATATTGAACGTATATGAACATAACTTAAGTTCACTAATGTACCATTTGGATTTAGTTACAAGTTCATGCACAAGAATCCAACATGGATCTGATTAAACACAAAAGTTACGTCTACATGCAAAGATAAAAGAAATCTCGATACGCCTGTGAACATAAACTTACCGGATACGAGCATGGATCTGCATTTTATATGACTCTTCAGTGGGAGAAACTCTTGGATACCAGGCTAACATATACACCAAACATTATTAAATGCAACCACTGACAAGAAGATGTCAATATAGGTCTTCAGTTAATCTAGAACTAAGTATGGATCTGATCCTAAAGCATATGGATCTGGAAATAGATCAACGGCCTCAAAGACAAACTTCACAAGCACAAAATACGAAAAGTTGATCCGAAGTCGAAGACCCGAATAACGCGCTTCTTCGGCCGTGACACGTCATCGATCCTCGTGGTGCATCCGCATTGATAAGAAGCGTCAAATTTGGGCCGTCCGATATGGCGCAGATCGGACGGTGAAGAACGACTCCCGCCCTTTCCCAGAATTCCACAACCCGCCATCGACGTTCCCTTCAAATACCGCCCTTCTCCTTCATTTTCTCCATCGTCTTCCAGCCCTCGATCTTTCCTGTTCTTATCACTCTAGTCTTTCCTTTTTCTTTTTAATTTCGACTTCGGTTCTTTCTTCCGCCGGAGAAAATGGCTCGCACGAAGCAGACCGCCCGGAAGTCCACCGGAGGAAAGGCACCGAGGAAGCAGTTGGCTACGAAGGCTGCCAGGAAGTCTGCCCCTGCGACGGGAGGTGTGAAGAAGCCACACAGGTTCCGCCCGGGAACTGTGGCTCTGAGGGAGATCAGGAAATACCAGAAGAGCACGGAGCTGCTCATCCGCAAGCTGCCGTTCCAGCGCCTCGTTCGTGAAATTGCTCAGGATTTCAAGACGGACCTGAGGTTCCAGAGCAGTGCCGTGGCGGCGCTTCAGGAGGCTGCGGAGGCCTACTTGGTGGGTCTCTTTGAGGACACCAACCTCTGCGCCATCCACGCTAAGAGGGTCACTATTATGCCAAAGGACATCCAGCTCGCCAGGAGAATCAGGGGAGAGCGCGCTTGATCGCGTTTTCGCTCCAAAATCTGTTCTGCACATGTTAGAGTTTTTTGCTTTTTTTCCCCTCAGGGTTGTAGTTTTTGGTTGATGGTGTCTAAATGTATGTGATGTTCATGAATGAAATAGGTTACTGGTTCTACGAAAATTGATCTGCAACTCGTACTATTTGAATGATCCTCCCATCCATCTATTCGATTTTCTATTCGTCCTTCATTTTTATTGCTTTCGGGAAGATTTGCCGATCGTTTTGCTATCCTTCCGAGCGACGGTTGGTTTGTGGTGGTTGTATTTTTCTTTGCTGGTTATTTCTCTTTTGTTTTCTCAAGCAGCCATTCGCCATTGGGCTATGCTCTATCAATTGGTGTTGCATCAAAGACCAAACATTTCGTCACTGCGAAATGATTAATTGGTTTTCGTTTTCATTCCACGCAGCTATTGGGGCCTTTAGTCCGTGTAAGACGATGCCATTTTTCAGACAAAAATTGGTAAGTGTACTATAAAAAAATGCGTCTCGAATAGGCTTTGGGTAGAAGCTGTTGTCCATTGGGTAATGAAATGTCATATTTGAAGAAATATTTGCAAGGTAAGATACCGCTGAAGTTTCCTGTTAGTTTTTCTTCTTCCGTTTTTTGCCTTTCCAATCAAAAGTGGATACCTCGTGTGGAGAATGCGGATCGCCATTTTGAAGGGACGACAAATTAAACGGTAATATATGCATATCGTTTAAATTCCTTTTGTTCACCTTTTGGCTGCTTTGGTTTTAGTTTAGGATATAGCGTAGGTTGGGTATGATTTTTTACGTGTTTTTTTTTTTGTACAGATCGGCGTGGATCTATCATGACGGGAGTATCGTCGACGCTGAAATATACGGTGATTTGATTGGACGGCAAACTAGAAGTAAATTACATGGATCCATTTACTTCTTTTTTTTCTTTTGGCAGTTCTCGGTTTTTGTTTGGGATGCATCTGTTGCTGGTTAATACGGCTACTTGTTCGTTGTGTCAATTAGCTACATATGTTCGCATTGTGAACTTGAATATCAGGAAATTGGGTTTTTGGGATTTATCATTCTTTCTCAGTGGTATTTCCTCTTAAGAATCATCACATTGGGTCATCACTGCTTATTGCCGACTTTAGGGAATAGTGCGCCTCCCATCGGATTCTTGATTTCTGACGAGGTATTGATGTGTTAATGGAATTAGAATTTTGGAGCTTTGGAATTTCATTGATCCAACTATATGGGAATACCAAATGTTAGTGCATTGTCGAAGGTATGGGTTTTTTGGTGCTTAATGCATAGTCATTTGGTTATAAATCAGTGATATCTGACTTGCTGCTAAATCTAATTCACTGTTGATTGAATGCGTGGAGAAATAGCGTGAGGGCTGGAATGTTTTATGTGCAACAAATGAGGTTATGAAACTGTATTCTTTTACTGCTATGAACGCTTTTTTTTGCTGATCATTTTGTTTCACGCTGAATAGCTGGAAAGAGACCCACTTTCATAATAAACAGGGCCTTTATTTCACATGGCAGTGGAACGGACCTCTGCCACGAGGAAAAAGCAGTGAGGACCAGTTTCTCAATGGGATGGGTCTTATGTGGCTGCCTTTCCAACAGTCAGGTCATTTGCAGATGCCTCTTAAGAATACGAAGTAAATCAAGCCTTTGATGCGTTGAAAAATAAAATAAACAATAGAAAGAAGAAAAGACAATTCAACATGGCTAGAATCATTCGTAGTCCTTTGAAGGCCACCATGGACCTTGAAACCTGTGGTGTGCAATCTCATTGATACATAAGCCTTTACAGCTAGGGTAACTCAATGGTTTAAGGAGTACTTACATAACAACTTTTATCCACATTAACAGCACAATAATCTCTTACTTTGTGCTTTATCTTTAACTGTTCCTAAATTAGATCATCTCGTGATCCTTGCCATCTTATTTGGTAGAGATGCTTTCCATAATGATGACATCCTTATCATATGTGCTCCCCGATTGTCTTTGTTAGCGATTGCTTTCAATATGACTGTTTTCACGAGCACATACGATAAGAATAATGCAGTATAACTTGCACCTAGAAGATGACGTATATTGTTGTATGTGGAAAACAGTTTCCAGAAAAGACAGAGAAACAAGTACTGAAAGAGATCCACTCCGGCTGATTGCAGATTTTTCCTTCAAGCTTGCAAAACCATATCTTGGAAGCACTCAGTCTCAAATAATTAAATGATCGGGTTGTATTTCTGTTCATCGTTCAGATGTCTACAGTGTGTGCAATATTGGAGAACAGAGACATGATTATTGACATTTAATCGGTTTGCTCTTGCTTGATGCTACATGTATTATTCAATTGCAGTTTGCAGAACTCCAGCTTTACAACTGCATCATATGACTGTCGGTTTCGTGTATAAATTCATCCACTCTTGATGACCTTTCTATGTACTGCTGTAATGGATTCAGGTGAGGGCGGGTTAAGAATCTGATGAAAGGGTGGCAGTTGACTTTATGGCATACTTACTGTGCAACCAATAGAGCACGTACTTCCTACTGACTTGCGGTCCTCTCCTTTGGCACTCAGATTGCATCTGAATCAGCATACCCTTAGAACAGTAACTGAGCAACGCTGCTGTTTCTGTAATGACGTGAGAGTCAAACACGGCAGTGGAACGCGTGGACAGACAACTTTGTCTGTCCAATCGGAATTCAGTGAAATAACAGGAATGAAAGAAAACGAAAGTTCAATTATGCTCAAAGTCTGATCCCTCGGGACCGTCGATTCCGCCTCTGCTTCGCCAAGGGGATCTGCTGTGCAGCCTGTGCTGTTCCTCGACTCTGCAACACACGGTGGTAATCTCTCTCTCTCTCGCGCTCGCGGGAGGAAGGTATCAAGTTAGATGAACATACATTGTCACAAAAAGTATCAATAAACAAACGTTAAGCTGTATAGCATCATCCCTCAGTTATGCATATAGATGTTTCTGAATGGGTCTTGTTGAATATGTCAAAATATTGTCCTCAAAGTACTGCATCATTCATTTGTCTCATTCATCTTATAGATGAAAATGAAGGAAAGTCCCATCATCACTGATGATGTTATGATGTGCACATGAACTGTGAAATCATTTCTATTTGTTGCTCATAATTATGTTTCCATTGTTTGAGTACGCTGTAAATGGTGATGGAACCATTGCTCATAATCTCAATCTGAATCGTTAAATTTATGTTAAATGACAATATTTTGAGGGTTGTTTGATAACTTGGACATTAAGCAATGTTATATGAATCTTTCCTAAAGATGAGGATAGATTTGTACAACGCTCTGTTTCAATCTTTAGGAAATGAGTGAATTAGCAAGAATACTTGTGCGACTGTTGGAACAAGCTCGTATTTATGGGATGTAGATACAGGAAGCACTGAAGGATTGTGTCATTAAAGAAGTGGGAAAGAGGACGAATTGAAGCATATGGAGCATCATTTTAAGCATATGAATCAGGCAGTGGACAGGGAAGAAGGGGCTTTTAAGCATGAACTGTGACGGTTAGCAGCTAGCCGAAACACTTTCTTACTAGGAAGCCATCTAGTTATTTTTCTTGTAACCTTTTATAGATATTTAATTTTCTCATTAATGATGGGGATATTCCATCGAACAACCTCCTGTATGCTACACCGCCATTGTTTAGTTTTGGAATGATTCAGACATCCAGTTGAACTTGACAGAGGTTCATAAGCTTTTCCATAAATTGAATAATTTCTTGATTACTAAGGCACAAATAAGTAGACACTGACAGGGTGACTAGACGTCACGATGTAATGTTGTTTCGCAACAAAAAGGCAAGGTGTTGGGTGCGGGTGCAAGTTCAGGCATGAGTGTGGATAAACTTTGAAAAGCTTGTGTTAATTTTGTCATACATTTCACTTTTAGAATGTAAAAATCTAATTATTTAAATCTTCAGTTTCTTAGTTTCAAGAGAAATACCATCGATGGTTGAAACACAAGACAAGAGAAAAATGTTTATTGTATGTAGAGCCCATCTCGAGATCAAGTTTGTATTATGATGTACCAGCCTGCCTCCCGTACGCCATCCAGATTCAGTTATATCAAAGGTTAGTTCTTCATGATCTCAAAAACTATAAGTTCAATAATTTGCCTCTCATTTAATGAGAGATACCATGTTTGGTTTTTCTCGGGTTCATCAGGAACTTTCGTTGCGACCTGACGCGTTATCTCGGTTTGACTCAGAGGCTTATAGTTTAGTTTGGTTTCTATATCATATATATCGAACTCAGGTGCGGTCATGACGATAGCCCAGAGTGATCTACTGCGACCGGCTCAGACCAGTGGCCATTAGGCGGCTGATCTCTGGTTTGAGGGCTGCACTTTGGTACCAATGAAGGAGAAGCTTACAAGCTCCAACCTTTGGTACCAAAGTATCTCTAGATCCTTTGCAAGTTAGTTCAAAAAGATAAGTATTTAATGGTGGATGCTGAACCAAGTGAGTACTAATGGCATACAATTGCAATTAGTCCTGACCTGTTTTGGTAAGTTTGAAAAGTTTTTGACATAGCCATTTTCTCTTCCACTTAAATAATAGGCTTACTATGGCTCGTTTCTTAACAAAGAGATGAATCATCCCACCTTGCTTCCTCTTGACTTTGGAATTTGTTGAAGTGGGGAGACCTGTTTTTTTTTTTTCTTATGTTAAACTATTTCCTTGATTCAGATACGGTCAAAGCTCCTCTACCTTCTTGGTTAATAACTCTAGATGAAGGCATAGCTAAAACATGATCATTTGTCTTTTCTTAAAATTCTAGATCTTCTCTCCTCCCAATTAACTTGGTAGAAAGTTGATTATTAAATAAAAAACTACTTTTCTCAAATTCGATTGGAGACCAATTAGAAAGAAATATTTTTGTTCCTACATTTGCTTTTGTATCATTTCAACCTCATGGCCATTTCTATTAGGCCTTAAAAGAGCTAACTCATCTCATATGAATGACAGTTCAGCAGGATACTTTCTCATGGTCTCCTTTCTTTGTCAAAGACCTGTGACTTTCTTTTGAAGAAAAAAATTGCGGGACAAATATCTTGAGGTGCACATCTTCTTAACATTTTCCCATGCTTGAGATGTCCATGAAATTTCAAAATATCGACATTAAACACTTACTTCCACGGTAGATAAAAATCATGAGAATTTTATGGTTTTTCATCTCTCACCCCTCCTGTTGATAAGCCCAAGTGAATTCTCACTTTCGGCTTCCTCAGGGGTTCTCATTTCATCATTCATTGATCACTTTCAGCTTCCTCAAGGGTTCTCATTTCATCATTCATTGATCACTTTCAGCTTCCTCAAGGGTTCTCATTTCATCATTGATTGATAGCCTCGGATCTCAATTAAAAGATGTGCATTGTAAGGATCTTAGTAGCCTGGATCCTAAATCTAGGTTATATGTAAAAAACCGTGGTTTTAAGATCGGATTAGGGAAGGGGTGGGCGTCCGACCTTGCTGCTGTTTTCTTTCACGGACCAAAACCAAAAGTGGGGAGCGTCAATAAGCTGTTTTCCTGCGGAGATCAAGTTGCTGAAAGCTGGGGTAGCTGTTCTTGCGATTAGAGGGGGCTTGCCATCAAGGTCGAGGCTCAGTCTTGACCTTACAGCCATTTTCTCCACCGGAAGATCGGTAGATATAGGGAGGGAGAGAGACTTGAAAATTCAGTCCTATTTTGGAACTGTTTTTAGTATATATGTGTGTTTGTCTGTAAACAATGTCATGTGCTCCAATTGGGTGCATGGTGATGCTTCCTTTAGCTTTGGCGGAAGTTAATTCTGCTTACCTTCTGTTTTTCCTTCAGCCACTGCGCATTTTTAACTTCGAATCACATACTTTTCCAAGTTGGGTAGATGAAGTTGTTCGTGTTACAGGAAATAGAAGCCGTTTATTTGCTTGGCTAAATTTTCACTCTGAGTTTTCAAGTTCTTTTGATTTATATCAGTGAGAAATTCCCGGAAGGCAAATGTCTTGACATGGGTTATTCGTTGATGGATCTTGAAGACGTTCACTTCACGTTATCCCGTAGGAATTTGATTTTCAGATTTCCTCGTTTTCTAAAATCCTATAAAATATTCTATTCTATGATCTGCACGCACTAAGCTGATGCAGGAGCAATGCTGAACTCGTCCAGGTCAACGTTCTCACAGATTGATTTTTGAGTTATTACTTTGTTTCGTTTGGGATCCAGATCCAGGGACCCGTTTTTAGGCTGTATAATGGCAAGGACGTTCTTGACTTTTAATTAAACCCTAATGGTTATTTGCCTTTTTCATTCCTTTCCCTTCTACATTCCGCTTTCGATTCTCCCGCGTGGTTTAGAGCAGAAGTGCTCTCTTCCACTGCATCATAAGCTCTTTAATTGATCTGCTGCAGGTATCTTATGTGATGATTCTGTGCTCAATTTCTCATCCGTTCCTCCTGACACTGTTTCCGTGCCAAATGAAACCATAAACAGAAGCTTGGGCGTTATGCCCCTGCTAACACTGCCCTGGTTCTCCCCTGGGTATCAATCAGATTCCAGGTCTGTCCGCACCCTCTGGGTATTGCTCAGATTCCAGGTCTGCTCCGCACCCTCTGAGTATTGCTCAGATTCCAGGTCTTGTTGTTGTTTAATCTTCCCATTTGGTCAAAGAAGGAGAATTAGTAGTACCATCATGCTCAATCTTTTTGAAGTTGATGTATTGTACCCTCATTCCTTCGATATGCGAACCATAATAAAACTGACACTGAATCTTTTGTAACACCTACATGCACATTTTCACGTTAGAAATAAACGATATGTACATTGTGTGGACATAACTATTTTGCAATCTGTTGGTGTTAAGCTAAAGTATTATCTGTATACGCTGGAAAGTTGCTCAACATAGCTAGTAATTTTGATTTAAAATTAATGAAACAAATGCTATGCCCAGTCACCTTAAGGGGCGTAGCATAGCTGGTCGAACGGGCGGGCTTGTAGAAGGCACATCTTTTGCTGCCGACGAAGAAGGTATGTTCAACTAAACATCAATAATGCTTCTTGAAGTGGCCATTCTAAAAGGCCTCACTATGTCTCATTGGAACAATTGGCATTTTGATGATTGAAATCACACTCTTGAGGTAATTAGCTTTTAATACTTGTGGCCACCTCACCAAAAATGTAGAACATATGTAGAAAACTCCTTAGATCCAAGAACTTTCAATCGAGCACCTTGCAGGAGGTTGCCTTGAAGTTTGAACTCATAACTGGGTGCCTACTGCAGCCAGTGCTCCCTCGCCACTTTTTGGTTCAGGAAAGGTACAAAATCGAAAAGGTATCTCATTAACATTTTATTGCAAATAAACTTTCCTAAATTACATTATTGAAAGCATGCCTTGGAACTAATAAGCACTGTCAAATTAAATAAATAAGTTAAATAATCAACCAATTCTGTGCAAGCTTTTCAATTTAAGCTTGGTATTTCAAATGCATCTGGCAGGCATTGACCTCGGTTTATTTTTCTGGTTTGGGTTTTTGGACATGATGAATCAAAGTGGGCTTTGAGCTTACTACATGTTAAGCTTGTTTGTGTTACCTCAGCTGGCTACAAGTTTGAGATTGGTCAAGTTGTTGAAAACATTTCCATTTATAATGGAAAAGGAAGTTTGAAGATTGAAGGCTCTATTTGAAGCAATCTGTCTTTTCATGAGGATGACTGTATGCTTGTGCACAGGTTTTCCTGATTTCTGCACCTGTGCGTGAGAAATAGAATGAAATTTTAATTTGTGAAGTTTATATCCTGACTGCCTGAATCAGCTCCAAACAAGCCAACTTCAAGCTGAATCTGATTAATGCAATCCGGTCATTCTACAGCAGCACGAGAGTTTCGCTTCAACTTAGCGACTCAGTCTCAGAAAATTCTAAGAATAAGCAACATCTTAGTTGTACCTTTATTCTAGAAGCCACCTGCTTCGAAAATGTTTTTGAATTTCATCTACATGGTTTTTTTAATCATTAAACAAAAAGTTATTCTCTTTGGGACAAGCAGGACCTGATAAAAATGGGGCTCCTGAAAAATAGACCGTGATGAACACAATCACATGGAAGTGGAGCCTTTGGGACAAGCAGGACCTGATAAAAATGGGGCTCCTGAAAAATAGACCGTGATGAACACAATCACATGGAAGTGGAGCCAGATTACTCAGTCAATGCCCACGCTGAATTATTTTCTACCAAGCTGTGAACTCACGTTATTTTCAGTTTCTTGGAGCAGCGTAGCAGATGCTATCAGAGTTGCAGTCAAGATTTGGCTGCATCCTCCTTGTGGGGACGTTGTTCTGTAACTAAGCAGAATTCCAGAACCAAAAGAATACTGAAAAACAATTGGATTCTGCTGAAACTTATAATACTCTAAACAGTGGTTGGCGCGGTACACCGACAAGGTTTTACTGCTGCAGCCACGAGCATTCAGGTCTGTGCAATCCCTTTGAACTCATTTGAAGCAGTAACTGCACATGATTAGCTCTTACTACACCACCATTGGCAACTTATTGATGTTACAATCCCATACGCCCATACTCACTCTGCACTCAATTTGAAGTTTATTTGTATGATGCCAAATTTCCCGCCTATATGAATGTATAGGTGCACTAACTCATGGTGGGGCCAGAGAGTGTCTCATAGTGCCCTTAATCAGATGAAGGTGCTGAGATGAAGGAATCTGCTGCCGGACCCAAATTTTTTTCCTTGGAGCATAATCTTCGTATGCCAATATCTTACTGGCAGCACAGGCTTGTCCTGTGGCTGGGAACACAAGGGGGGACCCCCTTAATAATGAAGCTTTTGAGAAGGAAGAGGGCCATTTGCAACTCACTGGGTGAATGCTTCTTACTAGCTGACAAGTTTAAATTTTTGAATATTGCATCTTCCAAGCTCAGCTCGAAAGCTCATTTACTTCAGATGATCAGTTTAGAAATGTGGTGTATGGCTGTCTATAACAAATTGCAGAGAGATACTTTTTACCTTGTACTGTAGGGGCCACCAGTGAGAAAGATGTCTGTCCCTCTTTTTTCTTTACATTTTTTTTTGGGGAGGAGGAGAGTTAGACAGAGTCTTCATTTCTTTCCCAGACCAATTCTTATATAATTGAAAAGACAATCTTAGCAGTAGGACAACACCTTCTGCATTATTAAAATTCGAAAGTTCTAGCCTAGATTTATGACCACCTATTTTCTGCAACTCATAAAATGCCATCTTTTGTCAATCTGCCATTTGCTGATATCGAGAGAGAGAGAGAGAGAGAGAGAAGAAAAACACACACACACACACACACACACACACACACACACACACACACACACACATATATATATATATATATATATATATATATATATATATATATATATATATATATATATATATATATATATATATATATATTGTTTGGCTTGCCTAAATCCATCCAGTTTAACCTTTTTTGGATGTAACGGGCATGAGTTGTTTAATATTTTGTGCTTAGGTTGACCGCTAAGGAGAAGATTCCAAATACTATAATGTCTCACCAAGTTCAGGAATGAGATCTACATGTTTTCATCTTCAAAAGGGGATTACCATAATATAATCAAGGTTTAACAAATTAGCCTCGTTGTGTTATTCGTATTGCTGGATGAGTACTTGCTAACAGCCCTCCCCACTCGAGGTTTTTATTTTTTGGTTGGAAGACCGCGTTGAGTGGCTTAACATGCTCTACCTACAGTTGCTTCCTCAACAATAAATGCTCTATAGTGAAGTTCAAGCTCAAAAAGCCCTTGCTCCACCAAGCACATCGAGGAGGTTGAAACCAAGTTTTATACGTCACCCCATGTATGTAATGAGCCTACTTCGGATGCAGACTGTACTATCAATGTGCACATTTACTTTCATGCTCAAACATTGCATATGCATGTGTATTGATGTTAAATAACAAATAAGTATGAGATAATGTTTATAAGATAACAAAATATTTATGAGATAATGCGATAACGAGCAAACAAATGTATGAGATAACAATAAAATAAATATGAGATAATGTATATGATATAACAAAATATTTATGAGACAATGAGATAGCAGATGAATGTATGAGATAATGCTTAACATTAACATAAGTATGAGATAATTTTTATGAGATAACAAAAGATTTATGAGATAATAGATAGACAAATATATAAGATAACATTAAATATAAATACGAGATAATAAAATATATATGAGATAATGAGATAATGTTATGAGAGGGGCAACAAATGAAGATGCTTTTATTACTGTTTAAAGGGGCATATTAATCATAACAGTATGTATATACAGACTGATAAATTTTATCATTATTGAAACCTGAGATCTTCTTTTTGCGGTTTTCTTTTCTGTCTCTACAAAAAGTTTCTTTTTTAATAATGAAAGATATTTTTTTGTCATTATTAAAATGACACATGCAATTACATGCACAGGGACAAGGTATATAATCAGCTTCGAGGTTCAAATCCATCATCCTATGACTCACCTCTTAAGCACCAATGGCTCCTTAACTGTGTGTTAACAGCTCAGTTTACATTTCTACTAGACTTTTTCATTTCAAAGCATGATGTATCCATACATGTGCTAGCATTAAGTACGAAAGCCATAAAGTTGCACTTCAAAACAGTGGTGAAGCCAGAGATTTCTAGCTGAAGCCAGAGATTTCAAGGGGCAGTCCTGGCAAAATATTTTAAGGGGCAAAAATATTCAAATTTATGTGGCTTGATGTGGGCAATTGCCCAGACCAGCCCATAGGGCCTCCACCATTGCTTGAGAATAATTGGCTTATTTTGTGCTTTGTCTGGTGGCATAAAATCTCAAAATTATTAGGCCTGCCTCAAAGGCTTTATATTAATTTGCTTTGGCTTATGCCGAAGGTTAACATTCATGGGGACTAAATCAAACAAGCTCTTACCAGCCACCTGCTTGACCAACTATGCTATACTTTTCGTGACGTGTCTTCGGCCACATGTTCGGCGATTTCTTCACCTGCCATACCCATGTTTGTCATTCCGGCCGGCCGTGTGGTCCCCGGCGAGGCCCTCCGCCGATTTGAACACAGAAAAAAAATTTACATCATGGTTCTTTTGTGAGTTGCAGTTACATTCAGAATATTTACACCCATCACTTTCACCATGTCAGTTGTGTACCAAGAATGCGGTTGCAAAATATGCGTACCATCGACTGCTATTCTCAGTTATTGCCGGGGCACGTCACAGATGCATGTAATATTTCGGTGGCCTCGTATGGACTATTAGCAGGAGATAGTCATGCACATGACCTCCGGTCCTTTGGCCTTAGTGCAGTACCAGTGGATATCATTTGTACTTGAGATTTCCCCAAAATTCATTTCTTCCAAAACAATCAAAAGGTTAATTTTTTTTTAACGCTTTCTGGTATATTTACTTCTTCTTCTTCTTCTTTTTCCCCTCCCAAGACAAGTTTGAATGACCTGCACTCTGTTAGGAGCAGTAGTAAAAAACGCATGGATGTGTTCAGGATACAGAATTATACATAACCTTTTCTTTGCAAACGGTAGCATTCATGAGAATCAGATCAAGCAATGCCTGCCCATCATGCCTAGACCTTTGCTTCTTTTGACATACTTGTGATTTCTTTCATCAGCTCGAAGTTGGTCCAGCTCGGCCTGTTGACTGGACCCTATGGCAACTGGGTTCAGTCGCGGGGCTTCGATTGGCCTAAGCGTGGGTTCACACCTTCCCCGCGAACAGGGAAGGAATCAAGATTTTGCCCTTGGGGGCGCCAAACTGTCATGCGACACACTGAATATAATTTTTGAAAAATTTTCAGTGACCAAGATACAAAAATAAAATTTCGACTTTCCATGCATACAATTATCAAATATGAAATCTTCAATTCGAAATCTTTGAACGAGACATCAAAGATATTCTTCCAACAGATTGATGTCTACATCTTTGATGCTAACGTTTATGTCAATCTTTTGACAACATTATACCCAAAATAGATGGAGATCACAAATTGTTCAAGTAATAGAGATCTCTTTTGTTCCAAGCCATCCACCCCTGCTGGTAACCGGCGAGTCTGAGATCTGCACCTGTGCAGCCCCTTGATTTCCGGAAAGAGATTTCGAAGGCAACCTATTGCAATGAGCCCATAATAACCTTCATGTCTATGAATCTTATATATGCTAGACATTACTGTATCAACCCACGGCCAAGCAGCACTCGATTAACAGTTGACTTATTTGCACGTAAGTGAACAACCTGCAGTGTGCAGAACATCAATTTCATGCAAATCTCTGGCAGAGGTTCTGTTGGGATCCTGTTTGAAAATGGAAAGAAGAGAAAACCAGAAAGAAAGAGGAATTACTTTTCACCTTGAGAAGATCTTATGCAGTAAAAGCAAAAAAAGAGCCTTCATTTACAAGCTCTGTCCTTTCACGATTGACAGCCCTGAGTTTGAAAAAAGCATAACAGAATAGTTTTTTTCCCAGAGGGGAGTGTCATATATCAACCAGGCAGCAGGACTGTCATGTGCTTTTGTTAGGCAACTTGTGAATATTAGAGGCTGGGGGAGAGAAGACAAAAGAGGAGGTGGGGTTCCTTGGCAGATTGTGTCCTTTGCTATGCACATGTGAGGGGGATGACCCTCTGCCCCTCCCAAGGACACAGACACACACACACACACACACACACACACACACACACTGTCCATCAGACCCCAGAAATTTTGCCATTAAAGCAAAAGGAGCTTCCTGCCAAGAAGATCAATTGGGGTTGTCTGTTTCTATCTCACCTAATATAAGTGGGTGCAGTTTCTTGTTCATCATGTATCTAAGCGCGTTTTCTCAGTTTTTAATCTGCGGGGTTTGATTACCTTGCTTTTGCATGGTGTTTGATTGCTTCAGATTTGAAATCCGTGGATTTGATGTGACAAAAGATCTACTATTGTAAAATCTATGATTTTAAACTAAGGAGCTTGGTCACACCTAATATCCATACTCAAGAAATCTTTATTTTACCTTTTTTTTTTGTATTGAGAAAATATTTGATTTAATGATTCTCAAATCGTTGGGATTTTAAACCAGGGGCAATGGGTCGGGCTTGGATATTTGAAATGACTACCAGGTGCTAGGTGTGCAATTCAAGAAGCACCTATGATTCTACATTAGCATAATGGTGAAATTAAAACCCTAAAACTTTCTTCTCCTAGGCTAGCCAGGTATTCTATTCTCCATTGGAATTCCAATGCGCATAAATTAAGGCAGGTCTATCATTCCATGAGTGTCATCCTTGCGCAAGCGCCATTCAAATCTTCTCTGTATCGTTCCAATTTTATCGGATGTCTTCGAAGAGACCTCAGTTTCCATGAGACTAATCAAATCTTATGCGGAACACAAGGTCCAGGCATCAAGCCTGCCGAAACTCCGGCATGGCCTGGAAATAAATTGGCCTTGTGAAGGCCTGCTATGGCCTGCAAACACACTTGAATTGCCACATCTCTCTCATTTGTGTTATCTGGATCTGACCCATACCAGGCCAGGTATTGGATCTCAAACTATTGACACCCCTTGACTGAGTGTGCATTAAAGTAAGGATCAAAATCCAGTTTGAACTTTACCAGAGTGGATCATGAATCAGATTGATGCCCAAACCAAGGGGATCCAATCCACAAAAGCCTTGTAAATTGTAATTAACAGGGAAGCCCAGTACAAAGGACTTCATCAGATCTGAACTGTACCATCAGCTTCCTTCCTCCACATGTAAAGACTCAGGGACAGACTGCTGGAGAGGGACCTCCTCATTGTCTGTAGCAAAGAGGGTAGATGATGACCCATGGCAGAACCATATATATATAATTGTCTATATATGTTATGCATATAGATTTGAAGAGCACAGGGGCCCTTGCTCCTGTGTAATAGAAGTTTTAAATATTTGAATCAACAGAGGAGATTGGCGTGTCCAGCCACGGTAACAGTCTAACAGATCATGATGGTAAAATATGATAAAAGAAGTTCAAAATTTTCAGAAAGTATAGCTCCCTGCCACATGTTTCAGCCTGATAAGAAGCATGTTCTCGTCGTTGTGCATAGAAAAGTTAGCAGCGCGGCCATCACGCAAGCGTCACCGTTAAATTTGGGAGGGAAACCATCATGTTCCATTGACCAGAAAACGGTGGGATAGGTTCTGGTGGATTTGGAATTGATCACAAGTCAAGAGAAGAACAGAGGGCACCTGAAAATAACAGAAGCCTATGTTCTGTCTGTTTAAAGTGAATTGAAAGTATTGGAATGATGTGATATCCTGTCCGCAATCTGGAGAATAACAGGGTATGGGCGAAGGGATTAAACAATTAGAGAAAGGATTTGAAACTTTTGGTGGGAACTACCAATCAAATGAATGTGTGAGAAGATCCGTGAAATAACAGAAGTCAGGCTTTCACCATGAAATGATGACTAACCAGCTTCTCTGTAGGTTGTAAAATAAGAGAGACAGAGAGAAATGGGAAGGCCATCATCATGTGCTTTTTGTGCAGAGAGAAAGAGGGAGGTCATCATCATGTGCTCTTTGTTCAGCAGGTAAAAAGTTTCTGTTGTTGGTGTAGCAGGACGAAATGAACTCCATGGCGATTCTGCAAGAGACAGAGACAGAGAGAGAGAGAGGGCATCATTGTTGATGACGCAATCTGTCTGCTCTTTGCATCAATTCATCACAGTATGCACCAGTCATTGAAATTGATCTGAACGGGCTTGAATCGAATCGATGGGAAACGACACGAGCCGCCCCTTGAATGCCATGAATTAACTGATTTATTCTCTCTTGAATGAACCAAATCTGGGGTTAAATCGGCCGGTTAGGTGTAACATTTCATGAAAGTTCTTCTTGAAGTTAAACCGATTGAAGACGAATTTCTAATGCGATTCCGTTCAGCTGAACATTGAAGGTGGTCCGATTCAGAAATTTATTGTTACCATATCGCACAAACCAAAAAAATACTCCACAGTCGTGAATATACATCGCCAAGAACTTATTGTTGGTATTTTTACTACAACTACAACTACATCTACTACTATTTTTATTGATAGAGGCGTTACTTGCTCCATGATTGAGCCTGTCGCCTGTAAGCCGAAACACAGTCGAGATAAAGCGTCTTACTTCCGAAGGACAAAGGGGAAAAAACAATGTAAAATTTTTGAAATCGAGTTGCTTTAGGGAAGTCATAGATCGAATTCATGACCATTCAATTCGCTCATTAATTTTCCTTGTCGGCTCAGATCTCTAGTCGCATCTAGCAGGATTTTACTCATTTTTGTTACCTATAAATAATTAATTATCAACATTGAAGGTCTTTCAGTGGAAGAAAAATGATAGTAATGGATGAAGTTATACCGCTGCCACACTGCGCCTTATTAAACCTTTCCATGGCCTTGTCCTTTGTAAGTTACGGCGAGCCAGAGCTCAATTGAGGTTTACTGCAGGGGGAGTTCTGCTCATTAAGCTGTTTAGTGCTTCTCAAGTTAAAAAATTGGTAAGAAGAAATGAACAAAGGGGAGATATCCCGAAGAAGTCGAAGCTCTTTTCCATTTTTCTGTCTTTAATATCTAGAGTTATTTCAGGATGGCTCTTAACAGAGAGCAGAACACCGGATGTATCTTAGCAGAGAGCAGAACACAATGGTGCTCTCACAGCATATAAGACCAAATACAGGTGAATAGGTGAAGGAAAACATAACAAATTTAACTATATTTTGGCAAAGACAAACAAACTAATTTAAATTTATTGTTTAGGCTGTCCTAGGTAATGACATAGTCATATTCATACATGAAGCACCAACTTATTAAAAAAATGCAACAGCAAAAAAATATCTGTTCATCTTTGATAATTCACACGCAGACTCTCTCTCTCACGCCTTGGTGACATCATCAACATAAACCGACGTCTAGGACGATGGGACAAATTACTGTAAGACAAATTCATCGTAATATGTGGAAAAATTCAATGCAAGACAAAGGATCTAGTATCTTATAAAGGAAGTAAATCGTATTTACAAAAGAAGCCCGTTCATGAGCGGGGCTGGTTATTTCGATTTTGGTGTGCTTGGTGGTGGTGGGAACAGGATTCTACAGCAAAAATAAAAAGAATAGAAGACGAAGATAAATCCGAAGACGCGCTTGGGGCCGAACGATCATCCGCCATGGTCGTCTTCCTCATTTCCGATGGAAGCACGAAGGTCGTTTACGCAGAGTAATTCATCCTGTGCGCCAGGGGCTCTCTGCTTTGTAAGCGGTTTCCATGTGGCCGGCGATGCAGGCGGATGCTGCTCACGTGACTCTTTTATCTCCCCGACGGAGGCCAGCCCTCGTCATTCCGAGGCCGTCCCCTCCCTCCTCCGGCTTCTGTACGAACGCGCAGGTGACGTCATCCACCGAAGAATCCACTGCACATGCCCCCACCATCATCCCCTTCCTTCCACCTCGGGAGGGAGGAAGAGAGAGATGGCCTAGACAGAGAAAGAGAGACTGGCCACACTGTTTCAAGTTCCCAGAAGGAGCGAGGGAGAAGGGGACCATGGCTCTGGTTTTAGAGAGAGAGAATCCCGACTCCCAGAGTCCCGCTCCCGTTCTAGAGAGAGAAGTAGAAATGCCCACATGCCAAGCNGGGGGCATCGGGCATGGGCGTCCCTGACCAAGGAGAAAGGCGCCGTGTTCTAGAGAGAGAGGAGGTCGACGACGGTCTCGCCGACGAGCGAATCGGCGATGTCCTGACCGATACGGAAGAGTATCGACTCGGAGACCGACTCGGCGTCGGCGTCGTTGATCGGGGAGGAGAAGTGGCCGGAGTTGACGTCGTTGGCGACCAGCCCGTCGATGTCCTGAAGGATCTTGCAGTCCGCCGACGGGAAGCCGCGCGTCTCCGTCCACACTTCGTCGAGCAGCTGCTTGCCGGTCACGGCCGTCGTGCATGGTCCCTGCCCCATCATCATCAACACCATCCATGGCCTCATGCAGAGGTGGGGCCTCAGCCGCTCTCTCAGCATCTCGTCCACCAGTTGGAACAGTAGCTTCCTGCTGCTCCTAGTGTCGGGCATGGTGATCCCATGATTATGGCCACCACCACCGTCCCGGCCATGGTGGTAGGGCCAGGCATCTAGTTTGATAAGGATGGCGGGATCCAAAGGGTGAGATGGGGAGTACCAATTAATGAAGGAGACTTTGGTGTTGCCTCTTACTCCCATTAACTCAAATATGTTCTTAATGTACTCATGCACGAACATGGTATCCTTTACCACGCTTCCTTTCTCGCCAGCCGATGCCGACGACGGAGAAGATGACGGCATGGTGTCGTCGATGGATATGGGCAGTGAAGAAGAAGAGCAGAGAGAGAGCCGTGGCCTTTTGGGCAATGCAGGAGCAAGTTGCAGACTGGTGCTGGTGGGTCTATCCAAAACGGAAGCATGATCGACATCCAAAGCCGCTGCAGACGATTGCCGAGATGGCTGTTGAAAAATAAACAAACCAATTTGCTCATTCAATCTTTGCCTTTAACCAAAGCACGGAAAATGATTACTAAACATGAAAGTAAAAACAAGTATATGGTGATTAAATTCATGAGCACAGTAGTACTCTGAGAGAGAGAGAGAATAATTTAAAAGAGAAAGAGAAGGAGAACGAGGTCACAGATACCGGAGGAGGGGCGACCCCAGAGACAGGGGTACGGAGAAGTATCCTTGAGGAAGCCTTGGTTGTAGGGATAACGGAATGGGCCTTGAGAAGGTGATCATAGATTGGCTTCTGCCCCTTCTTTGGGGTGCCGGACTTGATGTCTAGGACCCGAACGTAGCTCTCTCTTATCTTTGGTGGGCTCCTGTCCTTCTTTGCTGTCCTTGCGACGCCACCCTTGTTCCCCTTCACCGCTGAGACCTCGAACCTGGGCTTGCCCTTCGCTGAGGGGCCGAGCCTAGGCCCCGACTTGGTGGCTCTTGGTTTGGGCTCCATCGCCTGTGCCGGCGTGGTGCCAAGCCTAGCGACGGCCTTCTGCGAGTTGTTCTTAGGTGAGCTCGCAGCGGTCTGGTTCTCGGGCCTCGGTCTGACCTTGTTGGTGCATTCTTCTTGGCCTCTGAGTCTGAGCCTGGGCGAGCATGGCGATGTAGATGAGTGCCTGGTCTCTTCCTTTGTTGTCTTCGAGAGTCGAGGTGAATTTGAGGATGGCACCAATCGAGGGCTGGTTGGTCTTGAACCCAAAGTAGCTCTCTTTGTATCTAGATTTCTCAGAGAGAAGGATGAAGTTGACGACGACGGTGAAGAGGCCAAGGGAACGCCATCGGCGTAACCGATGTTGGCGAAGGGAGGCACGTTTTCCTTCTGTATCTGAAGGGAGAGCCTGTGCTCGGCGTCCGACCGCCGGGCCGACGAGATCCGGGGGCTCTCCGGTAACGACCGGGAGAGCACCAGTATCCGGTCCTGCCGAATTATGTTCTCGCATCTCTTCTCGAGATGCCTCAGCTCGCGATTCAGCTCCTTGAGCTTCATTTCTCTGGGATGCGAGAGCTTCTTAATGCTGCTTGTGCGGTCCTTGCCGATAGAATTGATGCCGGAGGAATCGTTTCCTTCCAGGCCACCACCACCACCTCCTCCTGCTTCCTTTTCAACTTCATCTGGCAAAATCTCGATCCCCATCAAACGTGCAACGACGCTCGGGCTCTTACATTTCGGATTCGGACTAGTCGAATCTTTGGAAGCCGTCGGTCTTGTGAAAATCTCAAACGCCATCTGCAGAAGAAAGCACAGGAATTTCTCAGAAAAACATAATATTGTCAGAATCAGGCAAGAAGACAATAATACCGATATAATGATAGCAATCAGGATACAGTAAAGAAATGGAAAACAAAAAAGGATAAGAAAAGACACTGTTTGGAACATCCCATTTGAAATTTCCACCTCACAATTTGAAAACTCATGTCTACATTCCATAAGCAAGCAAACATATAAAATACTAACAATCAAAAGAGATGAAACACAACAAAACAACAGAAAACAACTGCAGGGACGCGTGCTTTCTAAAACGGACACGCCAACATAAGGCTTACAGGAATTTCTTCATCTTCATCATCTCGGCGACGTTGTTGCTTCTCAAATGCAACAACACGACCGGCAGTAGGTAGGATTTCAAGACTGTTCCTTGGCGCCTCAAAGCCTGCAACAATGTCCACGGATTCTCATTACGGGTCCACGAAAAGGAAGACTACCAACATAAAGAGATGAGGTGGGGGGAGGAAGGAGGAGAGTCATATCCATACCCGTGCAGCAGATGCCATCTTCTGGCGGGGGACGAGCTGCGGGCTGAGAACTACTGCTAGTTGTGGTGTCTACGGCGATTTCTTGCCGGAAATCGAAGAGCTGAAGCATGCCACTCATGCAGCCGGCGACGACACCACCACTCGCCCCCCTCTCTTTCCTCATAGACCTGCTCCACCCCATTCCCTCCCCCTCCTCTCTAACTCCGTTGCCGACAAGGGAGAGATTTGCAGAAGGTGGAGGAGATGGGGAGGGGGAAGAGACTGCTAATATTTTTTTTGGTTTTTTCCTTTCAATTTGTAGGCCTCGTCGATCGAGAGAGACGATTTGAAACGAGGAGGGAAGTGTTGAATAAAGAACATTTATAGCATATCTCTTTAACGCCGGTAGAACTGAGCGTGAGAGCAAGGGAGGAAGGAAAAAAAAAGAGGAGGGAACATCGGTACTTGAAACAAGGGGTTGCCCCTTTCTCGATGGCCCTAGATGCCCTTATCTCTACTCTGGGTCCCACAGACCCAGAACGAGCCCAGTGGACCCTACCTATCCACTGGGCTCATCAGCCTGGTTCAGTCGGCTAGCCTAAATTGACCATCATAAGGAAAAAAAAAAAATTTAAAAAAACATTTATTATATTAAATATTCCTTTTAATGTCAAAAAATAAGTTCCCGGCCGGTTCAGGTAAATTGTTTAAAGATTTACCAATTGTTTAAAGCTTTTTCTACTTAGAAATGACCTTGTAGTAAACATATGCACATGATCATGTTTGTCCCTCAGTGCCAAGGTGGTTCCCACCAAACTTAGGACACATGGATCCGTTCCAATTTTACGAACATGTAAGCTTGAGTTTAAACTCATGGTGTCCCCAACAAGAGGCGTTCTATCGACTTTATAGAGTTTTCACAAGCCATTCCTAAGCCAAAATGAAGTGACATCTTTAGGTTGGGTGATATCCTTACTGCTAACCACGACAAAGCTCGACACAATCACTATTCGAACTCAGTTGGCTTGACTCAAACTCCCTAAGTTGGGTTGTCTCGTCTGGGTTCGGTTTCGGTGCCAGTTGGGTGCGGTCGGCCGGGCCGGGACTTGGGCTGTTGGGGCGCATTATGCAATCCTGTTTACAAAAATTCGAACCAACCAACTTAATGTTTTCTGATCACCATCATTATTATATGATTGATTGTAGTGATTAACATTTTAATAACCCATGATTCTGCTGATCTCAATGACAAAGTAAGGGGGGGCTGTTGAATTGATAAAGAACATCACTGCCATTAAATATTGTGATTGATGCGAATGATTCCATCGATGCTGCCTAATGGAGGGTATTAAAAAGTGGCTCAAAAATCCTTTGGTGTCGGATAACCTGCGGGTCATGTGGTGGTGCATAAAGATGGCCGTGCCTAAGAGTGGTGGTGCATAAAGATGGCCGTGCCTAAGAGTGAGAGCCCATTCTCTCTCTCTCTCTCTCTCTCTCTCTCACATAAAGTGGGAGATGAGATAAATTACGTGAAGCTCCATGTTCAAATGCCACCATATCGACCTTTCAAACTTTATAAATTACCAAACCACCCTGCACCTCCTTTTTAACACCCTTCATTGTAGGGGTGAACACGAGCGGAATCGAGTCCATGTCTAGTTAGCTCAAGCTTGGCTCGACTAATGAAACCTTGAGCTCGACTCGTCAGTTACGTGTTGAGGTCGAGCTCGACAAACTTCTTTGGATGGAATTGATATTCATCATTACGTGTTGAGCTCGAGCTCGACTCGATTAAGGCTCGACAAACTCGTGAACTCGTTTGAATATATCAACTTGATTAAGGCTCGACAAACTCGATTAAGGCTCGAACTCGACTCGGCAGTTACGTGTTGAGTTCGAACTCAACTCAATGAGTCGACTCATGAACTCGAACTCAATTCGTTAAGCGAATGACTAAGCTCAAACTCATTCACGAGCCGAGCTTTAATGAGTCGAGCTCGAGTTGTTGTTCATCCCTATTTCATTGTCGTTCGAACATTTGATTTTGAAAAGTTTATTCATGTATTTAATATTGTAAATAATCTTAAAAGGCTTATAAAAAGGTGTTAAATAGTTGGTTGTTATGGTATTTACCTTTTTTTTTTAAGACTGAAACTAAAATGTTAGAAATGAGTCAGTTCATTACACATACAATTAAGATTTCTATAGCGCCTCAAATTTATGAGTCTCAAGTCAAGGGGTCGAGCTTGCTTGAGATTAAAACATAGATTTAAGTTACGATGGTTCTAGAATTATAATGTTATCTTTTTCAAACATAAGATTTCACAGCCTTGTTGAAATTCAAGGATTTGAAATCTTTGAGATGTTAAGATCCCAAAATCCCATACCACCTCTAATCTTAAATTCAAGTGAGTCAAATGGTCTAAAGGAAAGCAGATTTTTTTATAAGATTGCATGCTTGGTTCTCCTCGTTTCTTAGGCCTTGAACTCAAAATCTAAAGTTAGATGGGCTTCTGAGCTATGTAGATAAACCCATGTGTAAAACATGAATTTTGTCTATAACTTTTTAAAAATCAGAACATTCTTCTAGCGATTTCAACATGTTCAGGCAGGTCACTATTTCGATTTTCAAGAGCATTATATATCTGCGTCATATGTAGTAGGATGCAATATATTTTGCTATTCGGTTACGGCACCGTTTTCCGTCTGCAGTTGGGTGACTGTACTGCTCCCCATCTATCCACTCTTTCCATACATTTCTTATTTCATTTTATTGTGCGATTGTCTTGTATATTTCGTCTTTTATTTGTGTTTTTGGGATTAGTTCTTGTACTTAGATGACTTCTTATAATCAAATTTTGCTATGGATTCTCCATGACCAAGGATAGAGAAGCTGAAGAGATGAAGGAGAGGGAGCCGGAAAGATGGTTAGTTTGGTAATCTCGGGTCTGTCTTTGGAATCATTCACTTTTGGCTGCAGTCTTCTTACGTGGGAGGAGCGTGTGTTTCTGCAAGTGTTGGGGGCGCATATTAACGGCTTTCTGGATTTCGATGGAGTTTTTTCTGTAATCCAACTTCCCTTTTCCCTTTCACTCCTTTTCAAAATTAAAGCTCCCATGGTGTCGAGGGAGAGTTGGTAAGACTGACTACTGTCCTCTGTGCACCAGCAAAAGGAAAGAGATGCCATTTTAACACCCAGGAAGACGACTCATTCAATTCTCTCTCTCTCTCTCTCTTTCTTTCTTTTGTTTTCTCTCTTTTCCAAAGTTTTTTAACTTCCCCACTTGAATGAGTTTCACTCATGGTGTAAAAAAGTGCATCATCATCACATGGTGTACCTTAGTACCACGAATATGGAGCATGTCCATTTCATTCATTTATTTTCTTCCCCATCTCTCTCTCTCCCACCTTAAATGCTTTTCCTCTTTTCATAGCTTGCAAAAAGGCAGCTTCGCCCATCACCATTAAACTGATTCATGCAACTCAACCATCAGTTCAGTCTTCTGTGAATAATATGGAAATGAGGGCTCCTCTTCTTGTATCATCATTTGAATCGCTCCTCATTTCTCAAATAGTAAAAATTAAATACTCATCTCATTTAAGTTGTAAAAGGGGAAATACCTGGATCCCAGATCCATACATGGCAATGTTTTAAACACCAACGTGCTTGGAAGAGCAAATTACCTAATATATATATATGGATCGGGTCTTGTTCGGACTCCAAAGCTTGATCCAAGCGGAGACAAGGTTTCAGATTAAAACAATTGGTCAAGAAACGTTCAGGAAAGAGAATGCTGCTTTAGTTATTCCACTCTGGATCCAAATCATTTGTCCAAATCTGGAAAGAACCCACCCCACACTTGATGTAGATTAATCTGAAATTGGAAGTGGGATGACTGATTTGGATCAGATTTCTAGCTCGATCCATCCCAAAATATCTATCTCTTCCGTGGACCTATTGTTAGCTAGTTATCCAGTATAAATTTAGATACTGATCTGATTAGATGTCGTTTAGGTAACTTGATTGGTTGGGTCCATATATAAACTGGATGGTAAGTGACAATAGTGCATTATCAACTGGTCATGCCAAGATGGTGGATCTGGATCTCCATATAATTGTTAACTAACAATGATTCAAATGGTATATATACTTCTGATTGCTACAATAGGAACATTCAAGGTTGGTTTGACAACAAGAACATTATGTGATTGTCCCGTGAATCTATCAATCTTGAAAGATTGGGGCAAACTCATAAACTTTCTGTTCTAGTGTACAATAAATCTGCTCCAATTTTTGAGTTAGATTGACATGACACTCGATGAGTATCTTTGCTGCCAAACAACCACTTAACAAAATGCCAGCTTAAACCACAGATATAAAATGATCATCATCACAGATATTCCTCCTAAAAGCTCACCGAACAGGATGCCAAATCTGCAATGGAAATGATTCAATAATTGCTTAAAACTTTCAAAATTTTGAAATTTCAAAGCCTTCTTTTGAAGTCCTTTATGGATATTCCCCTTCCTAATTTGTACCACGGAATCACCGCATAGTTGGTGAATACGACGAGTCCAGGGAAACTAATGACGAATAAAATATGCCACAAGAACAGTCTGTCACCATGGACCCATACGTCTACATGGGTCCAAGTGGGAAAACGCCGTCCCCACAGCCTAATTATCATGTACTTGATCATAATATTTTTTTTTTAGTAAGGAGAGAAATCACTAAGATCTGTCCATATTTTGTAACTTTGCGTTTACAGGCACCTGTTCTGGTTTTTTTCTGTATACTTCACGTCCATGGAGACCCCCAGCTCTTTCGTTCACTAGAAAAATTAGATCCAACATTAAAATTGTAGCTGTGTTTCAAATTGAGTTTCTGCTGATACCACTGATTATAATCATAAGCATCTATTAAGTTATATGTATCGCATTGCCATTTGTTTCAGATTGCAGATGATAGAAGCTCCTGAGCAATCGAGTAGTTCTTGATCATGGCGCTCGATCATGTCTCTGCATTTCCCATACTGCTCATGAATACAAGCATTCTGAGAGCATATATCAACAATTTTAAGCTTCCTAATTGTGAGAAGATGGCAGTTTAAAATTGATTACAGAACGCAAATCGGCCGTCCATGTTTGATAATCTCTATTCACCAGGCGAAAGCAGAATATGAACTTGCGATTAATGCCAACCCTGACTGAATACGCCATTAAAGATGCACCTGAGTACTGATTAAACCCTTGATCACGATCACCTTATCAGGACGTGATCTTATATTGTTTGGAACTTCGAGAAATAATTCAAAAACGTGATGTTTTTCAAATTTCAAAGCACGAATAAGATTTCAATGTAATTTAATGTTGATTGATATGTAGTATTGCCAGCTGCTGTATTATTGCGGCAACTGTCAAATTTATTGGCAATATTAACTCGGGAATTAATCAACAGTACCCACTTATTTTTATTTTTCCCAGTTTCTGCATTTTTTTCTGTGACCAAGTTTCTTCATCTTGATTTCAGAAAGGTACTCGTTATAGAAACAGAACAAAAAAGAACAGCAATTTAAAATCCTACAGCACACTGTCAATTACCTGGCCTCATAATTCCACCTGCCTATCGTGAGAAATGGCTGCAGACGTATTAAGGGCAATTTCTTGAAGCGCAGGTTGCTAAAAAGATGATCCTTTCCCTCGAGTTCTTCTTCAAGAAAAACTTGCATTCATTATAGAATTGGATTCCAAAGATAGAACGCTTGACAGCAAGCAGGTGTTTCTTTCTTATTTGGAACTTTCTCGGTGATGGAGATGCTGGAAATTCTGCAGAGGCCCATTCTCTGGCCTTTTCCCGCTCCCACCCTTCCAGAACTTGCCGGAAAACATGGAAGTGCTTAATTAACTGGTTACTAGATAATAACCAGTTCCACTTTCATGCATCCATATGCAGTTTGAAGATACCAACTACCCAAAGAAGACAAATCGTTTTCGAAGAGGGCGGTCGGCTGCTTTTTTCACTGTGATGTTTCCGAAGAGAAGCATAATTACTTCATAAGATCTGAAAATTTTGCGATCATTGGAGAAATTTTATGTACGTGGGCTTCTTTATTTATGTACACTGTTATTCTCATCATTTACATATAATTGTAACTGAAGTACCTTATAGAAGATCGTCAACAACCATTAAGAGTGGATGAAGATTATAAACCCCTCTTCTTTATGATTGAATGAGCAAAATTGTGTTAGCAGTTCTAAAGAGATGATAAAAAAGAAGAAGAAGAAGAAAAGAAAGAACTTATAATTTGATGTTTGATTATGAAGCTTGTCAATATTTGAACAATCTTTCAAAAACGTGATTCGGCACAGGTGGAGATCTGCTCTCAACAATAATAAACTAGCTAAGGTCACCTCACCTAGATTTCTCGCAATTTAGTTTTGTTGCACATTTTAAAATTCGACCTGTCCAAAGCACAACCTAACAAATAAATTATGGTAGGTCGCATCACTCCTGCCTGGTCTATTCTAATTAATTGTCACATTCATCGCGTGCCAAGAATTCCCATCCACATATCAAAGTCCTTGATTTCAGTTCAATTATTCAACTCCTTTTAACTATGTGTGCATACATATATTTATATAGGAAAAGTCAATGCCGCCGTGTGCTAGACGGTTAAACTAAAAAAAAAAAAAAAAGACCATAAATAGTCGCTAAATCCATTGTAATAGTGGCTACTGTCAATTTAGTGATTTTAACTATCTGACAACATTTAGTATACATTAACCTTTTTTTTTTGTAATTAATATTTTTATGATGATTGGTAGGTATACAATGCTTAGGTTTATAACCCGTAAGAAATCATCTTAGCTATTGAACTTTTTAACATGAAAGATTGAAATAAAATCAAGGCAAAAAAAGAAAATTGAATAATTTAACAACCTAGCATATAATAACTCTTTCTCATTGATTGTTTTGAGTCATCTATATATCTTGGAGAAATCAATGGCCAAGATGATTATATAAATATATATATATCTTAGGTTTATAACCTGTAAGGAATCATCTTAGCTATTGAACTTTTTAACATGAAAGATTGAAATAAAATCAAGGCAAAAAAAAAAAAAAAAGAATAATTTAACAATCTAGCATATAATAACTCTTTCTCATTGATTGTTTTGAGTCATCTATATATCTTGGCGAAATCAATGGCCAAGATGATTATATATATATATATATATATATATATGCCTGTCCTCAAATGATGATAGATAGGGCCTACATATTTTAACATTCATTTCGCGAGATATTATAGCGATTTTGACATTTTTTTTTGGAGCTTATAAATCTACCTAAGGGTGAGCCAAAGGCGGCCTATATGCATATGCTCTGATAAATAGCTAGTAACATAGGGTGGCAGTGATACCATGACTTTTCAGTGTATAGGTTTATCTTATCAAGGCAAAAAATATGGAACGACACTGCAGCGCTGCATTTATGTTGTCCAAATATTGTATTATATGATAGTACTGGTTTTTGCGATCCTATGGTTTGGATCTAGAAAGTGGAAAACTATGGAATCTCAAAGTGGAAACGGAGGGAGTCATCAATTTTATTGACAAAAAAATATTAAATACATGAGGTCCTGATAACTTGAAAAACACGAAATGTATATTTTATATTAAAAAATATTATTTTATTAACTAAAAAACAATTTTTTAATTTAAATGGGCCGGGCCTAGAACGAGACCCGAGCAGGGCTGGCCGGCCAGACGGGCCGGATCGGGCCGGCCCGATACCCACCCTTACATGGAAACACAAAATAACTCCAAAACAGCCACTCGAAGCCAAAAACAAGGGACACCACAGCCCTCAAAAGTATAAGATAGAGGAAACCAGTTCCGATCTTTAAAACCCCATTTGATAAAGCCTCAAACTCAAAAGAGTAGCCAGTTTGGAAGCCACAGAACTGAAGTTAGAGTGAAGGAAACCAAAATTTGAAAATGCAGAACCACTTGGATTCAGCCACCCCCACAAATTTTTAAAAATTCAAAAAATCCATATATAAATTTTAAAAAATTTAGTTTAACTTACATAAAAATTTTGATTTTTTTTTTAATATTTCGTCTCCTGTTAAAATTTTGAAACTACAGTTTTGCTCCTGCAATGAAAAATTTTTGACACCACCCCTGCCTGAATACTGGAGTCCCACACCCAAAGCTCCCAAGTGAGCCGAATCTCAATAGCTCTTCCATTTACCATATTCCATTGAATTTTGAGAAAATGTTCCTTGCAAATAGACCGAGCAATCACTATCACATGCCTCCTTTTGTGCTCGATTCCCTTCCATATCCACCAAATGACAAGATGAAAAAAATTCTGGCTTCACCCCTACATCCGTCCTCTGCATGCTCGGACACAAGCAACATTTGAAGGCAAATTGAAAACCGAATCTAACGAAGATAATCTATAGTTTGTGAAGCCTCTGCCAAAATAACATGGGCCCTCGATCTCTCATAAAATAGAGCGTAAAGGGTTCAGATTCAGATCTAGAATGGATATGTAATGTCACATCCAAGGATTGTTTAATTATCGTGTTCGATATCGATGTCTGTAGGGATGTGAATCAGGTTCCAGTTGTCAGATTCGACTCAAGATATTGCCCAGTCATACATCAGCCCCAGATATGCAAAATACAAGATTGATTTACTTGATTTTGTGAGGAAATCTTAGCTTAAGTTGATCATATTTCATTATCATACTGCTCCTCAGTTGAGTCCCGAAGTAGTCGTGGATCTTGAAATAGAAAGAATAACATAGGGACTTCGGCATCTTTGGGGTATCTCCCGAAGTAGTCGTGGATCTTGAAATAGAAAGAATAACATAGGGACTTCAGCATCTTTGGGGTATCTATCGCCTTCATTATTATTACTTTTTTCCCCATTAAATTAAATTCATGAACATATGACTGGTATTAAAATTGGGTACCGGAAAATATCCAACCCATTGACAATTCTTGGACCACTTTCTTTCTTGGAAGGTAATGAGATTAAATCTCCCTCATCTTTTGCACGATTATCTCAATTCGCATGGCTAAAGTTCCAATAGTCAACCTTCCTTTTACTCGACAGGCTTTTGAAGTTGAAAATTGTCTTTCTTCATTCTACGCTGGAACATTATCAAGTCATGTCACCGTCTTATTGTACTGCTTATTAAAGCATGACAACTGGATGCAAACTTAATACATGTTAATAAATGCCAATTATTTGTCATTAATCTGTATTGACCACTTTAACAATTTAGGACCACATTTACATTATTATTATCCTATATGCGTAGGAGAGCTACATGTGGGCTGGTGTGAGGCATTGCCCGTGCTAGTCAACAGTCCGTGATTACGAACGAGCTGAACCTGGGTCCAGCCAAATATGGTGTCCACACCAGACTCATGTCAATATTCCATGGACGCCTAACCCACTAAGGTAAGCACCCTTTTGATAAAATTTTCTGACTCTGCCACTGCCCATGAAGCACACCGGCATCTTCAAAAATTCCTTTAAAAATGTACGGCCATTTTGATAAACTTTATTCATAAGAAGTTGGCAAATTTGCAAGCCTTTTAAGTTGAGTTGGAACATTGGCAACTCACATGAAAGGGGTTTGAAGTTCGAATCATGTTGTTGCCGTCATGTCGAAGTGTGTTGTTTATTTAGGCTATAAATGGTGGCAAGTATGCAACCGAGTTGAAGAATATACCCAGGGATAGAGATACGTGTGGTATGCCCTAGAGGGACCACTGGACTTGGCTCTAGTTATATAGGGCAGCCTCACAAGACCCAGCTCACTGGCCCATGGTTATTTGATTTCCTTTTTTTAACAATATATTTAGTGTCTCATGAAAAAAAAAAATTCTAGCTCCGCCACTAAATATAACCAAGACAAGTGAGAACCTTGAGGGCATAGAAGTTCAACACCAAAAATAGTTTTCGTTAACTAAACATCAAAAAAATAAAAAAAAATGAGTTGTAACAAAGAGCCAATATTTTCTAAAACGTTTTCCTTGGTTATAGTCATCTAACATTTATTCTCTGTTTACCCTTTTTTCTCTCGTTATATAAATATACACACACACACACACACTACGTAGATCCATAAATGCAAAATTTTAATTTCCTCCTTGTTATGCATATTTATTAACATAAACAATAATTGTGAAACATAGAGTTCTAAAATGAAGGTGGTATAGTTTGTGAAATAATTCGATTATACCGATTACACTTTTTTCTCTAAAATATCTTTACTGTGTAGCATGTGATGTGGGCAGGCCTTCTTCTAATAATTAAATATCCTGAGAGATTTTTAACTTGAATTAATGGGAAAGTAAGTGGGGACGTGTTTGATAGGTGGGGAAACTCTTCCTCCTAGCAGAGGGGGCCGAAAACATCTATCAAGTGATGGTGGGTTTTATTAGTTTTATAAAAAAGAAAGCACAGACATTTAGCTTCAATGATCTATCCATTTAGTTGACGGTGTGGAAGAAAAGAAATATGTAAACATCGAACTAAGAGATCTAGAGGCTGGCTAAGGCTGGGCATTGGGCCGGGTTGTGCCGGCCCAAGTTGGGCTGGCAGCGAGCTTTTGCCGACAGCCCAAACCTGGCCTACTTACCTAGCGGCTTGAGTTGGACCATCAACTTTATACTTGTTGGGTACTTCATTCATGTTTGAGGCCTTTAATATTTTATATTTTAATATCTCATAAACCTTTAGCAATGTGCAAAAAAAATTTAAAGGTGACATCAACGATATACTAAGAGTTTTTAAGGATGTCATCAGCGATATAATAAAGAGTTTTTAAGAAAGTTATCAGCGATGCCCCAAAAATTTTTAACTGCACATATTGCTAGTTCAATATGTTGATATATATATATATATATAGGAAAGGAAATTAGAAAAGGAAAGGATCAAGGCGGGTGAAAGTGATACAACTGGATCTGCTGAAGGGTTTACATCCATGTCTCTTTCTTCTTCTCCTTCTGTCCCATCCCGCCATTAACGAATAATTAATGAGCCCAAGTACTATTTTTTGACCAGACAGTGGGAACAAAAAAGTTAGCAAAGCATGCAAGTACATTTTTTATGGAGAAGAATGAAAAGTTCGCTTCAGAATCAAGATAAATCATACGTGTGGAAGAAATCAAAGGCCCCATCCCACCTTTTTTTCTCTTTTGACATCTCCAACTCTGTGAAAAAGTCTATGGATCCGATTCAAGAGCGAGTAAACATTCAATTAAGAAACAAGTGAGCATCCGAATTGCTTCGAAAAGTGAGATGTAAAAACAAAGTTAAAACGTTCAATTAAGGGATTGGATCATATTTACATTAAAAAAAGTGACAGATTCAGATTTGGTCTTTAAATAAGCATAAGATCGGCGTCAAATTCGCATTCAGGTTTAGTTAAAAAGAATCATATGAAAGTTGGTAAAAACTAGACCACTTGGATAAGAGACGAAAACCAGACTTATTAATTTTTTTTTTGAAATCTAACTTTATAGATATGGTCTTAACAGTGATTTGATGAGAAACAAATATTAAGTTAGTTGTTTTCTTTTAATGTTTTTATAATAGCTGAAACATTAACGGCTCTTATAACATCAAAATTTTGGTATAAAGATCAATTTAAACAAAAAATGGCTTCAACTAAAACATGATTTATATTAAAATAGTGTTTATA
>JAANDH010000207.1:0-99824 GCA_011799765.1 Nymphaea thermarum | reverse complement strand
TATATATATATATATATATATATATATATATATATATATATATATATATATATATATATATATATATATATATATATATATATATATATATATATATATATATATTGATCCATTATTGACATGCCTAAAACATTATGCAAGTGAATTATGATCTCCCCGTCATCCGTCTTCTTCGGACTGCTCTCTCTCTCTTATGATGCTTTTTCTGAAGTCAGATTTAGTTCACGCAGCCAAGATGGCGATCATTGTCCCTCACTATTCAACCAACTCCTCACTAGGGACCATAGTCGGCGAGAATTCCAAGGCGTGTTCCGTATGATTCATTTCGTCTCTCACACGCATGTCTTCCTTAAAAAGTAAAATTCCGCTTTGCCAAATGAAAGGAGCAAAAGCCATGCTTCCGATCTTCTTGATACAGAGTGCAAGATTTTTTTTCTTTTCCGTAACTGTTGTTAAAACGTCCTTCTCAGATTAAAGCGGCATGTAAGCATATTGAATTTTATTGTTAGAGAGAGAGTGTGTGCTGAAGAAGCAATTCATAACTTGTACGCTATATATCAGCCAAAGTTGGTAGTTGCTGGTAGGAAACGACTCTTCCCGTTGCGTTTCTCTCTTTTCTTCCTCTCACACCAGCCACCGGCCTTGTTCTTTTTCTTCCAGGAAGACTGGGATCCGCTCAGTCAGTGTTTCTCGTATCCTACCATCTATCTTCTGTTTGTGGTGCTACACATCCATGGCTTCCATGGCTGTTGTACCCATCACCACCTACAGTCCTCAGTACTCATCTCAATTAAGACCGCAGAAATCGTTCTTGTTCCTCTCTAGGCCTGCCAAGAAAGGGAAGAACGCTAGCTTTGCGGTGGGTGACGATCTTCGTTTGATTTAAAGCACACGATTTCTTATTCATTTTAATTGAAAAATGATTCTTGGTACTTCTGATCTGTTGTCCGGAAGCGTTCTTGACAGAAATTTGATTGTCGTTGGTGTTCGTATTTTCAGACTGCGAGATTGTTTGGACCTTCCATATTTGAAGCATCGAAGTTAAGGGTTCTGTTCTTGGGGGTGGATGAAGAGAAGCACCCAGGGCACCTTCCACGTGCATATACAATTACGCACAGTGATATCACAGCTAAACTCACCCTTGCCGTGTCTCAAACTATTAACAGAGCACAGGTAATAACAAACAAAGAAGGCGTGGCAGCTCTGCTTGGTGTAGAATACGGAATTTTCCGTTTCTTCATATGTATATGTATTAATGAGTTTCTGGTTTCAGTTGCAAGGATGGTATAACAGATTACAGAGAGATGAGGTGGTAGCAGAGTGGAAGAAGATGCAAGGAAAAATGTCTCTCCATGTACACTGTCATATTAGCGGAGGCCATCTTCTGTTGGATTTCATAGCTAACTTGAGATTTTATATATTCAGCAAGGAGCTTCCTTTGGTAAGACATGAATGAATTTTTGTTTAATTGTTGAATTATTCATTACAGGGCATCTCTTTTATCGGTTTCCTTAGAGATCAATGATGTCTCTAACAATATTTCACATGCTTCAACAGGTTCTAAAAGCCGTTGTTCATGGGGATGGTAACCTTTTCAGCAAGCATCCAGAATTGGAGGAAGCTCTGGTTTGGGTCTATTTCCATTCGAATCTAGAGGAGTTCAACCGTGTGGAATGCTGGGGTCCGCTCAAGAATGCTGCAGAGGTACTTAATTCACTTAATATTTCTCTTTCATTTATGGTGCCCTGTTCTAATTGTCCTTTTTTACCTGTTGGGCCTTGAGAGTGCTAATGTCTCTTTTGGGGTGCAGGGCCGAGACCACCAGAAGGTTGAAGGCGTCCCTGAAGATTGGCCAAGGTTGGACATCACAAGGAGACCAAGAAGATGCGGCAAACCCTGCGCATGCTGCTTTCCTTCCTCATGCCTGATCCCATGGCCTCAAGACCTCATTGAATCGAGCGAGGTCCAAGAGTTGCAGCAGCAAGCTTGAGAGGGGAAAGAATTCACCCCTGCCAAGCTATTCGACTTTGCTGCCTTGGTCCACTTGTTCCAAATGAAATCATGGTGCATGGGACTACAGAAGATCATATGTGTCTGCCAGTTTGCGCAGGAGGGAAGGAAGCCAGAGGTCGTGCAGTTAAATGTAAAGATTTTTTTTTGGGGAAGAAGCATAGAATGAAATTAATTGGTTATCGTGGTTGAAAACAGAAGAATAGTTTTAGGTTGTAAATATATTGCAAAAAATCTATGTAAAATTGGTTCCATTAAGTTGGCAACATGGGATAATTGGTTACTGTTGTTATTAGTTACTATAGTGGTTGCTGCTGCTGCTGTTATTGAATAATAAGGGAAAACCATCATTAATCTCAAACCCGGTCTCTGATATAATGATATTCTACAGTCATTTAGAGCAAAAGAATCAGCATCCCACGCTATGAACGTATTCGCCTCTTTCAACTCAAACACCCTTTCCTGGTTACAGATTCTTGTGAGATGATGCTGGAATATGTAGATCGACCTCTTTCAACTCAGACAACCCTTTCTGGGTTGGCAAGTTGGGTTGGACAGGTTCTGGTTAGATCAGGCTGGAAGATACATGTAGCTGGTGAGTCGCCGCCGGACTCCTGCACCTCTCGCGTTAATCCAAATCCTTTTGTTGTTACTAATTCAAGATCGAAGAATGATACAATTTTCTCTGCTAGTCCTTGAATCAGCTTGTGGTAAAAGCAGAAGATCCAAAAACCGAAGACTGAACTTAGGTACTTTGCGCTCAAGCAACCTTCAAAGACTTGTCTAAGTAAAACGATCCTTCAACACCAATGAATCTTTGCATAGCAAACTTTCTCTAGACAAATTGTTTTCTAGCGAAAGTTTGCCGTGTTCGTTTAATCAGAAAAAAATTAAGTGGGTTTTTTTTTTCATGTTTTATTATACGAGGAACAAGCTTTAGAAGAAGAGGTACTGGTTTAGTTTAAAAGAAACGAAAAGATTTTTTTTATAAAAAATAGGCAGAAAAGGAAAGAGTGACAAGAGCTTTACCTTGTCCGCCGGTCACAATTATAAAAATAGGTGGAACCCACCACTTTGTCCCACTTGAATACAAGCAAGTGAATAAAAGCAAGCTTAATTATGATTAAATCAGGTGAAATTTAAGCTGGTTCAAGAGGAGGTCAAGGGAAGGCAGACGAAGTGTTAACCTGGTGATTCGACATGACAAGGGCAATTAGAAAATGGAGTGTTCAACATGAGTTTCTAAGATCAGCAAAACCAACGGATCCAAAAACATTATGGGAGCTCCTTTTTCGTTTTCCTTGCCATGAAAGAGACTTCAGAAGTGGCTACCCAACCTCTGGAATTGCCTGGCATGACTGCTTAGAGGTTGAAGAAATGGGTTGATGAATTGTGGTAAGAGATTAATCACGCCTCTCTTTGTCAATTGCGATGCAGACGCAGGCAGGCTGGATGCTACCCAAATTTTCGATGCCATGTTTTCCTTTCTGTATCAGGCAGGAAGACGTCTCCGTCATTCCTGCGTGTGCATATCTACTGAGGTCCCTTTTGGTGGCGTGAAGAATGGACTCAACGGTGAGACTCTGGACACATCTCCCTGTGTAGACGTGTGCTCTTCTCGGTTGCTTGTTGAAGTTGGATCGTCCTCTTGCCTCCCCTCCGTTTCTTATTGATCAGCACTTTCAGGAGTTCGAATGACGGTGGTCAAGTTTGAACGGGCGTTCCGGGGAGTAGACGGATGGTGGTGAGATGGTTCCAAGATGTCTGTATCGATCATTGACTTGGCACGCAGAGGGTGCCGTGAATGGAGGCTTCTCTTAGTGTAGGCACACTGATCCGGTCTCCCACTGCGTGACGTAAAGCACGATTGCTTATGCATTTTGATCTGTTTGATTCTTTTTTTAATAGAAACGAAAACGATCGTGTGGATTCTGATGCTGTTGCACGGGGCCCTACTCTCGTAAGACCTGGAAAAGTTAATAGCTTTTGCTTACCGGCACAAGTATCCTGCGTCTCATTCATTTTGAACAAGATTTAGAATATTTCAGAAGTTTAAAAATTAAAGATTGAAAATTTGTATGAGATCTTTGTATATTGATCTTGAATTGTAGTAAGTAATCTTTGATAAGTTCTGAAGCAGACATGAACAAAAGAAATGGACCCCGATACAAAAGAAATCATCGTGCCTGCATGAATGTTTTAGTCGGCCCTGTCGGCTCAGCAATCAAAATAAAATTTGTACACTTGTTTATAGCAAGCTGGTAGGCATTCACATATCAATAATGCATATGGCCGGCAGTTATTAGGAAAAACATAGAAATGTGAAAACTTTTTTCCTTTTTCTCTTTCTCTCTTCCTTTTTTTTTTCAAAAAAATTTGAGGTTAGAGTTAAGTAGTTGGCTTCTAACTGAAGTTTTTTTCCAGTTTTCAGTTGGATGAAAGTTATTCTTTATATGCATGTATTGAGATTTTGACAGCTTGATTTGGTGGGGCTGCCAATAATACAAAATTTAAAACGCGGTTCATAAATGGAGCTTCAACAGATCCCTTAGTCATAGTCATCTTTGGCACAAGAGCACTCAATCAATGAGCTATTGCACACTCTTTCAATGATGGCTGCTTGTACGCAAACCTTGCTGTCTCTGCGTGTCAACCTTCTAGGAGGGGTGGATGGAGGGGGAGGGTCACATGGGCCATGGCCCCACCCCAGTCAATTAAAAAAAAATACATTGAAAAAATTAAATTTTTTTAGTTGTGTAATGTATTGTTTGGATTCGAATTCAGTTTGATCCTATTCAGATCTAGAGGTTGAACTGTTTGGCCCGCCCATAAAAAAAATCCTAGCTCCGCTCCTTCCTCCTAGAATGACACCTTACATCTCTGCGCAGCTTATCAGAAGCGAGTGATTTAGTTTTTTGATGCAACGAGTAGAGGACGGACCATATACTCTAATAAGAATAGAAATACCTCTAGGGGTCAAGGACTGGCCATATACTCTATTAAGAAATAGAAATACTTTTTCTTGGGTAAAGGAGTAGATGACTTGATGGATTAATTTCCATGTCGATGATGATATATATAATAACTCAGATTTCAAATGCATATCCCATTTTTGCACAACAAAGTTATGAGTGGGCATAACCATTTATTGATACTAGAAAAATATATGGCTAAACCAAATTTTCGAACCCTGTATGAGCATTAAGAATTTTTAGTAATGCCATTCAAATTAACCAAGGACCAATTGCAGACTGGCATCTTTTCATATTGATTGATGATATTTTCCTAATTGCGTGACTCAACAATAGTCAATAGTTGAGAAATCCATTTGGTCATCAAGGGACTAACACCTGAAAGTCATTTTCGCAGACAGAAGAAGACAACTTTTTAGATAACCATCTTCAAATTGCAATACCATAAAAAGTAAGGGCAAAACCAGAAATTTTTTCAAGTTTTATATTTTGAAGTGAGAAAAAATGCTCAGAAATATCGATAAAATAATAAAAAGTTTTTAGAGTCCGTGTAGGCAATTGCCACATGTAGCTCACATCTGCCTCTGCCCCTGCTACAAACCTGCATCTGAATTTAATGGTAAAATTTGATTGTTGCATTAACTTGTGCCTAAACTTTTGTTGGTCTTGGTATAGGCGTCACATTCACATAGTAAAGACTTGATTAAAATAACTTTACAGAAACACACTCAAATTTTGGTGGTATAACAGTAACACGCTTAATTTTAAATTTCTTTCAATTAACCGATTATTTTCCATACAATTTTGACAGTTGAAGGAAAGAAATCGACAGCACTGTGCAATTTTGATTGGGATATTTAAAGCGTAAGCGATGTAATTTTGCATGGAGGTCTTGTAATAGTTGTCGGTGAATTCGTAGCTATCTGGTGCAATGGTTCATGCATCATTCAAGTCCCCGAGAAAAGAGAATGCCATAAAATCTTTTAACGTCACAACAGTTAAGCATCCATCTTTTTCTTGAAAAGATCGATGACAACATTGGCCTGTCTGTGGGGCAATGTTCCGTTTACTGTTGTAAACGTCAGGCTTCGAGTCAGCACTCTTTTCAATTAATGCAGAGGCCAACTCATGGCCTCGAAGAAATTCGGTGATTTTTTACCAAATTCTTGAATTGGCCGATTTCGGCTGAATTGCCGTTGTAGCCCAAGAAAAAGAAAAAGATTACAATGTGAAGATGTTTGATAGTTAGAACATTTTGTGAGGTGTTTTATAAATCTTTCCAAAGGTCACCAAACACTTGTTTTAGGATAGATTTAAGGAATAGTCCATCTGCCAAATGATCTCGGCCTTATACTTTTAGTCTTTGTTACATGGGTACTGTTGTAAAGGTAGCGTACCCGTACCAGTCAGGTACGACACCGGTGCTGGTATTGGTACTGTCTTGGGTACTGGTCATACAATACCGGACACCGTCAACAAACCCAAGACCATATCCGTCCGATTTAGAACTCGATCAAAGTTGACAGATTCTTTTCTTATCCAAAATTTAGGATTTCAGTTTTGTTCTTTACACCATTTATACTTAAGAAACACATACAGCTGAGTTTTCATATTTTTGTTCAATAGTATCTAATGAGACAGATTTGGTGTTTCCTCCTTATTCTTCTTATTAATAACAGAAATTCTCTTTATCTGTCGTGAAGTTTCTTTTTCTCTGGTAGTTAGTTAATTTCCTTTTCTTCCTTATTTTTCTTCTTGATTACGTGTGCTCACCAAATCTGTCTCATTTATTTGCTTCTATAGTTCAGCATTTTCTTTTCCTTGATCACACAAACTCACCAAATTAGTCGGCCCCATTCCTCCGGTTTCCTAGTGTAGTATTTGCTTTTCCTTCTACCCTTTTTTTACTTCCAGGTCCTTCATATTGGCCTCATGTCTTTGTTTTTCTAGTTTGACATTTGTTTTTCCCTTCCTTCACAAGAAATTGCCAGATCCATCTTCATTCCTATATTTCTGGTTTTTCTTTTTCATTCTTCGCCTACTTTGTCTGTTCTATTCTTCTTTATTTTACTGTCCTACTTGTTAAACTTTATTATTATTCGAACATGCATGCGTTGTCACACTAGTAAAGGTAGATGCATCATATCATAAATATGGCTTTCGAGTGCACCTTCTGGCCATTCTATAGTCACCTGTATCAGGAGCGCGACATAGTTAGTTTAAGCACTCCGCAATTTCGAAATGTTTTGAAGGTTTTTTTTTTAAAAAAAGAAAATGCTAGCCGAATGACTGAAAGAATAGATAGTTTTAGCTTCCTTTTCCAAATCGTTCTTATAAATGAGGGCCCTTTTTCCTCTCTTCCAAAATCTAGTGGGTTTCATGATATGTTACGAACAAGTTTTCCAAAAGAACTCAAGCTATAATTTTGCTATCCAAAATCTAAATTGGGGACAAGACATAGCTCTTGGCAGATACCAGTGGATGTTTGCAGTATCTCCAGCATCGAAGCCCGGGGGCAATCTTCACATAGAAACAAATGCAAGTTCCTCTCGTTTTCCCTCGTCTTGTGTCACCTGTTATGTGGCATTCGGCAAATCATGTCCTTAATCATTTCCTTAATCATGGAATGTAGAGTGGACCTACTGTAAAACTCTCAAGAGTAAACTCAACCTTTTCTTAGTGAACAGAAAGACGATTGAAACGATAGAAAGGCTGTAGATGGACCTAGTGTCATAATCTCGCCATAATAATCTCACCATGTGATTATGTTTCCAGTGGGGTGAGTTACCCCCTTTTTCCATGCCCCTGAGATCGATGATTGCTTTAAAACCTGGATGAGAAATCGATGATTGCTTTAAAACCTGGATGAGAAACAATACACCTATCCACTAAAGTATCAGGCATCACCACGAATCTACGTTTCCAGTGGTCTGACTTTTTCCTATGCAGGGAATCCAGAATTGTAAAGTTGGCAAAATGCATCACCAAGTGTCCTTCCGTCAACAAAAAATGCATTACCAAGAGTTATTCATCAACAAAACCATTTTAATAAACGAATCTGCGGGCAATATCAGGGCTACTGGTGGGTCCCCGCTGCCGAGGGCTGCCGACGACTGCCTGGACGCGGTCACTACCCGTATCAGCTACCATGATCCTCAAGCAATAACTATTTTCTTATGCAAAAATCAGCAGCAATTTGTAGTGAAATTTGTCGAATGATAAATCAGCACATCAATGATACAAAGAAAAATCTGGGCCTCTCGATCCCCGAGCTGAGCAGCAGAATATCAGTACCCATGAGAGTTTATTTTAAAAACTAAATGGCAACAAAATTTCTTAAGACATGACACGGTAGCGCTTATTTGGAAACTCAATTGGCACAAAATTTCGTTCAAGGAAATGCCACATCTGGTTTAAAGCAACATGGAAATTGGATCCTCGATGTAGCCTTTGAACGATTTGAGCCACTCCGCACCAATTGCACCTTCACATGATCAAAAGAAAGTCAGTAAAACCTGAATCTAAAACTTGCAGATTGATGGCTGAGCAAGTATAGAAAATTCAAATGAATTAGTTTAAGGAGGAGAAAGTCCGATTTGAGTGCATACCATCAATGACACGATGGTCGCAACTTAAGGTGACCGTCATGAAAGAACTGACTTTGTATTCGTCCGGCAGACCACCGGGTACTACCCTCTTTTCAGCTGTTCAAAAGTAAGTTGTTAGAAGTGGTCGGATGTTTATGGTATTGTTGGCGACCCAAGAAGGAATAAATCAAATTTCAAAATATTGCAGTTGAGAATCTTACCAGAGCCAACAGCTAGAATTGCTGCCTGGGGAGGATTGATAATAGCACAGAACTGCTTTATACCAAACGGGCCACCTAAGTTTGACACTGTAAATGTGCCTCCCTGCATCACCGAATTTCAAGAATAAAGGTCTAACAGACATAAATCTAAATAAGAAGACAGTACCACACTCACCTCATAATCTTCTGGCTTCAGGCTGTTGCTTTTGGCTTTCTCAGCAAGATGTTTTACATCTGCCGCAATGGCAGATAGCCCTTTCTTATCTGCATCCTGGGAACAAAGAAAAGTCAGAATCTGCCATTACACAGGTTGCAAAAGCATCCAAGTGAATCTCTTACTCTAACAACAGGGACAAATAGCCCATTATCGGTCTGAACAGCAACATTTATATTGACATTGTGAAACCTACAACACAAAAGTAACATCGTGTTCACTCTCCAAATGAATGTGAAAGGACATAGAAGAGAAATCAAGACTTACCGTCTGATATACTCATCTGTCCAGGAGCTATTGCATTCGGGAACCTTACGATTGGCCAAAGCAGAAGCCTGTGATTGTACATGATGAATGTTAATCAAGCAGCCTCGTTGCCAAACTCAATTGAGTAAACCAGGAATCCTGGAGCCACAACAAAGGAGACATATTTCTTGCCTTTTATCTGAAAATGGTCTCATTTTAAAAATCAGAAACCATAGGTTAGAAACAATTTTCCAATATCTTGTATAATATTAAGAAAAACTGGGAGTGGATAAGGCCATTTAAGATGAGTCCTGCAGCAACACACAGGATGCTCATATTATCACCGTTTGTCCAAAAATGATGTATTAGAAATCATAGCCTAAAGCAGTTTTCCAAAGCTTGTGAAACAATGTGATCTTATCAGAATATAAGATTATTTTTGTTTATTTACGAAAAAAATTATAAGTTCCAGATATTTAACATATATGTGACTAGTATGAATAATTTTCTTCTGCTTGCAAGTTGCATACTTTGGAAATATTTTAGTTAAGCACCATTACTATTCATGAAGAATTGCTCGACATCACCAAAGTGCAAGGTACAAAGGCAGCAAACCTTTACTACAAAGTCATTGACGGAAAGTTTTTTCCCACCAGAAGATTCTTGCAATGAATTTAGCTGTGTGCGCAAACTGTCAGAGAACATTGGTAATCAGCACATGCAGGTTAGTGACTGAACTTGAGGCAAAACGGATACTGACCAAAGAGGTTGGCACTCACCTCATGAGTTTATCAACACACACATCAACTGTCAAGTAATAATGAGGAATGCTTTGTTTGGAGAACAGTAGGCGGGAGGCCGTTATCTGCAAATTGTCAATTGATTAAAAGAAATTATCATGTGAACAAACAAGAGAAAGGGAGGTAGCTGATAATACATCAGGAATTTATTGCCTAATTACCTTTCTTATCTGTGAATGAGGAATATCAGAGTACTCCAACATTTGTGTAGCTGCTGCAGTTTTGGATGCAGCAGGGGCTTCCTTTGAACTCCGAGCTGAAAGAAAGAAGTTGCACATAATACACAGATGACAGCATCAGCAGTGCGTCAACAACAGAGAAAGCATAACCTACAAACAAACACTGAAGATACAAAAGAATCTGCAGTTTCCAAAATATCTAGCTGGATAACAGCAATCAAATAATTTCAAGAATCATTAAAAGTAGGGAGAGGAAAACCTCAATGTCTCCAAGTACTAAAATTAGTAAAATTTGACAACAGAAGCAAAATACACAAGCCTACGTCTGCACTGGAAATAACAGCAGAAGAGTAGAAAATAAAAAATAATTGTTAACTACGAAAGAATACACTTATTTAGGATTCCTTGTGCTAATTTCAAAACAATCACCACACCACACTAATAAAAAGCTTTTAATAATGTTGGATATATTGAAAATAGTTACCCCTGATTAGAAAGACAGATGATGATAATTTTTTCACCATACCTAAAAGTTACAGCATCTGTTCATTAAGTAAAAGTGTTAAAACAGGTTTTCCTCATTTTGTAGAATGAGACATAAGCATAGAACAATATTTCATGGACCCTGTATTTAGAGCCACTGCTTCATTGCAGTAAGCATGTCAGCCAACTTTTGCCTCATTTTAGGCATAGACAGACCCAGGGGTTATAACAAATCCTAGTAGAACCTCCAAAATTCAACTTTGACTTGCTAAGGGGCTATGTCACATAAGTGTGGAGTCTGTGGACACATCATTTTGAAAAACAATGAAGGTATGGGTAGCACCTTAGTATATCGAAAACTGACAGCCAGGTGGCACCTTATTTGACTCGGGTGCAGAGGCCTACTTGATGACTCCACATGACATAGTTAAGAGGCAACCAAGTTATTAAGGGAGGGGCACCACCAACGTCTACTAATTTCAGCATTTGCTTATCCAAAGTGATGTCCATTGCCTATTTAGGAAATTGGCTTCACAATATAAATTTCACTCACTAGATTAATTGTCTTCTATAGACCACTTAAAGGTACTTTCTCAAATATCTGAGATCTTACCGCAAAATGAATAAATATAAAATTGGACAGCTTTTGATACAACAAAATCATCCTCAGGATTCAGACCTTGCAAGAAGGAAAAAAATATGATCCTATTCTACCAACCAGCAGCATGCTGATGACCCAAATATCATAATTCGAATCCATGACCGAATAACACATTTGCACGAGAATATACCCAAGTAGTCATCTATGTCAGCCTTCACGATACGGCCTTCTGGCCCTGTCCCTTTAATTTTTGAAAGAGGAACCTACATCACACATGTAAGAAAATTGGTTACTCAAATGAAATTTTATAACCAAAAGTTACTTTGTGCACTTCACAGTGGAGATTATTATCAAAAAATTAAATGGCTAGATTGCCGAAAAGATTAATAGAATACTGTCATACAAAGATAACCTACATTGTTATCTTGTGCCAATTTTTTGGCTATTGGGCTAATGAAAATTCGATCATCTGGCCGATGGGGCTCACTCTCTTTTTTACCCTTTGTCTCAGGAACACTTTCAGGCTGGACATCTTCCTTTGCTGGATAGGAAGAATCAGAAGATTCCTTCCCAGAAGCATCATCAGAAGCAGCAGGTGATGTTGAAACTTCGTAATCCTTGAACTTTCCAACATCCGCTTCTTCCTCAACAGTAATAGCAATCACCTGGCAATAAGTACCAACAAATTATTCTGGAAAAGAATTTGAATGAATTCAGCATTTAGAGCTTATTATGTCAACTGCCTTCACTTGCAAGTTTGCTGTAACAAGAGCAGAAAATGGGGATGCCATATCACTTCTTTTTGTTTAGTTACAAACTTCAACGTTGTAGCACCTTCCTTCTACAGCAATATACTATTTTTTGTGTCAATATATAAATTCCTATAATCATAAGCCATGAGCAGTTTCCAGCCCGAATCCGGATTTAAGTTATCTAGCCATTAATTTGATCAGGGCAGCAAATTAAGACAGCCCAAAAGTTGTACTTGCAACTTCTTATTGGTGTTTAGTTTCCTCAAAAACTGAGAAACTAACACATTATCTTTGGACTAAAGCATGCAAAAAATACTCTTGATCTTCATTTGCTCAGTCAATAAAGGAAAAAAAAAAAAAGGACCTTGGGCTCTAGCACCCTTTCTTGTGGAAAAGAATGGATTGCAGGTCGAGGCAGAGGGAAGTGAGAGCAGAATATAACTGTAGTTGCAGTAACATGACCATTGCTTAATTTAACCCAGGAAATGACTTTAAAGTCTAAAGTTTAAACAGTTGAATTAGTAAAAGCCCAAGTACTTGAAACTTCCTTGTCTTATACATGAACCATTAACATGTTGCCCTTTCACTATAACAACCTGCTTTTTGAGAGAGCCAATGGAGTCAGTGCAGCGTGGAAGAAAGTGTGGGTCAAACACTATTAAGGTTATCACTTCTATTTACGCTGAACCACTAGCGTTGCTTGTTTGTCTTTGAACATAGGAGATCTTGTCAAAAGGTTCATAACTTTCCTCTTGTTTGATGAATGTGACAGTAATGCCAACACGTTAAAACTTAAAAGTATCTGAGTCTCACCTCACCAACTTTGATTTCTTTTGCTCCATCTCCATGGATGATCTTAGCTAAATAACCTTCCTCCATGCACTCCATTTCCACTGTTGCTTTGTCCTATCTAAATATACATGTAGCATTCAGTGAAGCAGATGTAGCATTCAGTGAAGCAGATCCTGAAAAGTTAAGAAAAAATGGCAAAAGTTCCTACAGTTTCAACTTCACAAAGCACTTCGCCAGGAGAAATCTTATCTCCTTCTTTCTTCAGCCACTTCGCAATGTTTCCCTATAAAAACAAGTTCAAGCTCAAGTAACTATAATACGGATAGCGAGAATGGTTACACAAAGGCCTGAAGCTCTCTTGATGAAAAACCAAGTCTCACCTCTGTCATCGTAGGAGAAAGAGATGGCATTCCAATCTGCTGATGAGGAGGCAACCCTGAAATAACATAGAAAATTGACTCCCTATCATAAGTACTGTCCCTCAAACAAAGCTCACAGAAGGATTATTAAATAATAGAATTGAGAACTCGTCAAAGAAATTTAGAGAAAACCAGGATATCAAGCCATAAGACAACAGAAAATAAGCAGCAGGAGAAGAAAAATGTTCAAGATGATAGCAACCAAAAGACAGTATGATGAAAATGCACAAAAGCACAAGCCATTTATTGTTTTGTCGACAAAAAAAGGACAAGCTTTAATTTCCAGCATGTTCCACAACTTTTACTTTGTCATGAAGTACAGGCCGAAATTGAAAAATAACCCAGACTTTACAGAAGTTTAGATCTGAAATTATAGGCAATCCTAGACACCTGAGGACCTGAACCTGATTACAAGTTTGCAGGATAAAGTAATAGAAGTCTAGTGATGGACACCAGTTTTATCAATATTAATATTGGCATTGTTTCAGTTTGCTGACGATACAGTGTATCAGGCTGATAAGCATCAGCCCATAGGCTCATATCTATCCGAATTCCTATATTTGTATTTGAAAAACAACATAAATGATAAAACTGATACAAAAGAATTAAAAAGCAGAACAAGAACTATCTTTTACACCCATACATTCAATATTCTTTCAGCAATGGGCTGAATACAGGCCAATATGATAGGATATTCACATCACTTACAAGAACCATCAACAGGTTTAGTACATTTCTTTCACAACAAGTATCACATACATAATTGACCTAAAAGGCTCTATGTAGTGTGGTATGTCCAAGCTAACAAACCAAAAAACTGACCGTATGAACAGAAACAGCAAACGGCACTCCATCAAGACAAGAAAACAAAACACAAGCGGCAATATGATAGGCAAGAAAGTAAGACTTAACCTACCAGAGGCAGATGAATATCTCCTGACTGCTTGTGGTGACGAACTGGTAAACAACAAGAACAAGAGTAAGATGCAGCTTGGCTTTTTTCACCTATTAGTATCAACAGAAGGAAATGATAAATGTTTATTTGAATTAACATGACTCAGAGCAATTTCATGCCCACTTGAGACGCGCATGTTCGACTAATTCAGATGACGGACTTTCCAAATTCAACCGCCTTGAACCCATATAACCATGCCAGGATTCAGAAGCCCAGGCGTTGAAAAACGCCCTTCCTGTAAAGGCATTGCAATCCAAGAATTTAGAAGACCAGAAACCCAAAAACGAAGTCCGATTCAAGACATCCAAAGCCAACTTTAGGAGATACTTTGGAGGCACCCACTCATACAAAGTGGACGGATAACTTGGGAGAAAGAGGTGCAGTTTTCTCAACGAGAACAGATGCACGAGACATCCAACCTATCTGAATGAAATGGCTGCGATGAAGCATATATAGAAACTCTTTCCCAGTTTGGAACCAACCGTGAGATCCCATGTCTAGCTCTAAAAAACCAGCCACCATTCATGTCGACCGATGACGTGCTAATCCTGCTGACAGTTTGCAAACTTGTGCAGCTTCTTCCCTCTCCAATGCCCGAAACCTGAATTCCACCCAGGATGGAAAATAAAAATAAAAAAAAATCTTGCATTGAACGCTAAAGAGTGCCAAAAACAAGAGCTAACAAGATTTGTTATGCTCTGTCACCTTGAAGCCGCGAATCTTTCCAGCAGAACCATCCACCGAGCGAAAATCATTCGCTTTCTTATGAGAAATGACCCCATGCTGGTGATTTCGTAAAACGTCTGCAAGAAGAAAAACCAACCCCAATTCAGCCACCAAAACAATGAAATCCAATTAGAATTTCCCAATTCCTGTAAGAACACGGTAAGTCCACTCACCGGTGTCCTTAACAACAAAACTTGCACCGAACTGACGGATCGAAAGGGTTTGAGCGTCGGAACACAACTGAAAACACACAAGAGCACCAATCAATCGATTCTAGGAAGAGGAAGCTAAACGAAAAAGTCGCACAAGGAATTACCATAAAAGGGAAAAAGAAAAGAAAAAGAAAGGAACATAGGGCAGAACAGAGAGAAGAAGAACCTTTCTGGAGCGGCGGGTGAGGAGACGAGAAGCAGAAGCCATGGCGAGGTGAAGATCGATGGGAGATCGGACTGTTGCCCTTCACTTCCCTCCTCCTTTTCAACTAGGACGCGTCCATTTCGCTTACCTTTTATCTGGGAAAAATTACATAAAGGTTCTCATTTTTCTACCTAAACTTGTCTGACCGGCCAATGTTTCAATATTTACATGCGAGCGCTCAAATTCAGACATCATTCTCAAAAGATCCATCACTAGTTTATGTAATCAGAGTTGATTAAGGGCAAGTCATACGACAAATGTACCCTTAGGCTGTCTCAACAACCCTTCTTTGTAAAATTCATCCCATATTAGATTGAGCATTCCCTGAAAATGTGCCGGCAGTCCCAACTTGCCGGCGGTCGCCGCTCACTGATTAGAACATGTTATATATTAGCTTCCTAGCATGAGTCTGTGTATTTGAGGATTAACATAAAAGTGATAAAAAATATTTTCGATGGTAAATCAGAAAACTCCTTTATAAAAGCGAAAGTGGAATTCAAGAAAATGGTAAAAAAATTGAAAATACCTCTATAATAAAATGGTATAATATATGTTCCCATGTTAGCCACTTAACACTGAAATCGGCAACGTAAAAGGGAGCGGAACAAAAATAATGGAAAGGGGAGAAGTGGGGATCAAAAACCTGTGTAGTGTGTGGGGACGATTGCGTAACTATGTTGTATTTAATACCTGAAACCCTTAGCAGTAATTTGTAAAGCTCCCAAGAGTGGGCGCCTTATTGTAATTCTTCCCTTTTATTTGGGTCCGATGCGTATCTTCTTTTTTGGTAGGTAGGACCGTAGAGTAGAGCGGAACCCTTGGAGTCGTCCCAAACTTGAGCCGCCTACCATGCTGATTAAGCATTAAACTAATTGATCATTCTTAACTAGTTTGTGCAATTAATCAAGTCTTTATATATCAACAATGTAAAATCCTCAAAGTTGTATTCTTATATTTTCGGGGTTATACTTTGTTTCGTGGTTTCTATAAAATTTATGATCTAAGTCACACGGATACTGGTACGATATGGGTACAGGGATATGGGTACAGATACAATAATTTTTAATTTTTTAAGATACACAGATACAACTAATTTTATATTATCAAATGATAAAATAAAAAAAAAAATAAACTAAAATGAATATTTCATCACAAAAAACATTAAACTATCTGCCATTTTTGCACAGACCTAGTCGGGTGAAAGGGAGAAAGAAAGGTCGATCAAAAAGAAATCGGGTTTTCTTTAACGGGTTCGAATCGGGTCTGACTCAAACCCCATCCAAACGTATCCAAGGAATATCGATATCGGGATTCAGGTATCGATCAAGTATCAGAGTATAGATACGAATACCTAGGCCGTGTGACATAGTTTATGATATATCTTTGAATTGGGGTATCGTGTTTACAACTGTTAGGTGACAGCAATGACAAGATTCTGTCTGTCGTAACATACAGATGACAGATTCAAACCTCGAAGATCTTGATTATGAGTTACCTTACTGCTCAATTGAGTTATACCTTAAAGTTTTTATCTTAAGATTGTTAGTGATGGTATTTCCATTGCATCTCTGAATGTCCGTATGAAATTTGGGCTTTTAAATTTTGTGTTTGTTGGGTAATCTGGATATCTGCACTTTTTCAAGAAAAAAAAAAAAGCATGGACGAACTTAGGCGGCTTATGTATGTACCCAACAAATTAGGACAAAAGCAGGCAATAGCGTGCTCTTTATTTAGCTAGAAATTCCCAAAACCAGTTCTTGGTTTTCTGGATAAAGCATAGCCTCGAGAACTGAGTCCCTTATTGTTGTAAATTTATTAACGAAAAGTTTTTTTTTTTGAAAAAATCATGTTCATAAAAAAAAAAATCATAAACATCACAACCACTGGCACTGAACCTGCATCCAATAAAATCAGGACTGCAAAAAAAAAAGCAGCATTAGATGATAATATAAAAAGCATGTCCAATAAAAAAGTTATTTACTTTATTATTTTTAATAAGTTTCCAGCAATGCTTCCTCATCTGATATCATTAATTTATGGAACCACTAAGTTATTTTAACTTTGTCAAGGCCATCAATTTGCAATAGATTTGTTAACACTAGGGAGACCCGCAGAAATTAAATAATCGTATATATAAAGTGCAATTTTTTAATGTGTTAAACCAGATGAAGACATGGTCTCCCAGTCATCTCAAACGCCTGTGAACTTCACTCTGCACAAATGCTTTATTTTTTTATTTTAATTTTGGAGCTTCTTTCAACACACTTTCATATTAGTATTTAATATTTCTATTACTATTATTATTATCGTCATTATTATTGATATTTCACTCTTTAAACGTATCCAAAGTAAGAAAGAAAGAATATTATTTAAATACCTTTTAGAAAATGTATAGATTCATAAAATGTAGTCTCCTTTTCACCTTCAAATTTACAGTCAAAAGGTGACAGGGTGCGATAGAGTTATATATTTTGCCTATAATTGAAAAAAAGGAGACTACATTTTATGTTTCTCTTAAGAAGGTTATACTTTTCCTAAAAACTGTCAAATAAAGTCACCAAACAAACTTCTGTTGATTTGAGAAACAGAAATCTTTAACAGAAATGTTCTTTTTCAACTGCATCATGTGTGATTGTGTTCCTCTTACTAAAGGTTATACTTTTTATAAGAGCCATCAAATAAAGACCTGAACAGTGGCGATGCTATAGATTTTTTCCTATAATTTCAAAAAATTTTCACCAGGGTTGAAATTTATTTGGTAAATCTCAATTTTCCAAAGCATGAGGAGGTTCCGCAACTGGACATGAAATGAAATTCTGTTAACTTGAGAAAGATCAACTACAATTATTTTTTTCAATATTACTCTTTATTACTAGATTACATTGTTATTATTTTCAGTTACATACTAAAAATCGATCAGAATGAAAAAATAATAGCACAATTTACTCTTGGGAAGAAAAATTGCACCTAACATTATTTTCTCTCAAGTTAAGATAACGTTTAATTCAAGCACTTACTTGAGAGCATGTGGTCTCTTTTTCAAAATTGTAGGTAAAAAGTTAAGACAGAAAAAGAAGATGCTCTTTGTATTTGTGATCAGAAAAAAAAAAACTTTCAAAAATTAAATGTGAAAAGAAAGGCTAGAAGCTGATGCTGCACATCCTCTCCCAGGTGATGCTGCACTTTCTTGTCGTGAATCGACACGGGATCTGAATGTTCCATCGAAATTTCTTAGTTGGTTCAATTAGGCACCACATGAAAAGAAGTCCTAAAATGTTGCCAAATGAATCGCTTTCTTCTGCATGTGCTTTCTTGGTAGAAGAGTCACATCTCATACACTATTCTCCACACCTCGTTTCTTTCAAGTTCTCATTCAAAGCTAGACCACTTGTTCAAGTTTCTTGGGATGCATCTTTCTCAATCTTGAGTTGCCTTGGTTCTCAAAGAGGATTTTTAATGCATGGAAAATAAAAAGGGCCAAATACACGATTAAAGAGAAACAAAATGAAGTATTTTTTTTGTTTTCTCAGCGGAGGACAAAATGAAGTATTTTTTTGTTTTCTCAGCGGAGGAAGCAGATGGATGATCCATGCGTGTGTTTTCCGTTGCTAAATATCATTGGAAAGTGTCTTCCAGTACTCAAGGTTTCAATGTTTCTTCTCAGAGGCTTCTTCTCATTACATTACAATGCTAAAGAAAGAGGACGCATTCGTAAGAAAATTCTATTGCGCTCTCATTGGTTAGTGGACGTCACGACTTTTAAAAGGAAAAGAGTAGCACAGCCTTTCCCTTTCGGAATGCCTTTCCTATAACTGTGTCCTCTCATAGGAAAGAAGCGTCATAAAGTGGTTGGTGTCATCAGATGTTTGATTGCAGACCGGTTTTCCCTTTTCTTCCAAGTGAAAATCATCTCATCCATGGGGTAAAATTTTCCGATCATCCACAATAGCTTTACATGACAAAGGAAATAACACTTCAACGGGGAAATTGGAAAAAGAACATGAGAACTGCAAACAAGAAAAAGGAGACGAGGACTTTTACAGAGATTTAACAAGTGTCAGTTTTTTTTCCCACCATATTTATTTCCTTAGGTAGTTGAAAGCATGCGTAAGAGATGAAAGCACAGACTAATGTCAAGAAACTCACTCACACCTTCCTTATCATCTCCAATCCCAGCTCCTACAGTCCAAATGAAAAAGATAGAAATGATCTTGATCCTGCTCCAACCTCCCCCCCGCTACAATGCCGATGAAGGCAAGTTTTTCTAAGGGTCGAGCGCCATGCTGCTGAGACATGCCTCAAATGATCCCACAAAAAAGAGGTGGTTCTCAATCCCTTTCCATGAAGATCATTTTGTCTTACCAAATCTCATATGCCAGATTAATTAGTATATACATGCCACCAATGGCTCAAAAGCGTGAGTACTTCAACTCAATTGGAAAATGAATGAAAAATTGAATCACAAAACTATGGGGTGCATATGTGGAAAGAATCATCACGCGGTAGGTGAAGGAAGACCCCAGCTGTGTCAGGATGCCCTTTACAATTGGTTTCATCAGGCTGCAAATGAAGAGATCTCACTACTCGCTGAGCTTGCACATCTTAAGCATGGGGTGGTCATACTTGATGTGCTTGGTCCAGTATGGCCTGTACTTTGTCATCGCAATCTCCAGCCAGGGCTTCATATTCCCGTTATAGTGTACAACAGCAGCATTCTCAATCTCAGAACGATCAACTGTAGGGTTGTAACCCAACCCCAAAACGTGCCATGATTTGTCCAGAGGTTGAGTCAGTCCATAAAATGTAATAAGACCAGGAGGTAATGTTCCAAGCTTCCAGAGGGTTCGGCCTTCGTTCTGGTCACAGATAGCACAGAGGACGGTATCAGGAGTGAAGATAAGGAACCCAAAACTGCAGAATATGGAAAGAAAAAGAAAATAAACTTTAATGCAAACAAAAATGAAGTACAATCTGAAGATCGCACCATATTTTGCCACTTGTGATAAATGCCTGTGATATCCCTCTTCTTCCATTCCTTCAAGTCAAAAACATTCATGCCATACGCCCATCCACAGGCGTTTGGACTGAAATGCCTGGATATATGAGGGTTTGAAAAATTGAGGTACTTGTCAAACCTATGAAAGCTCTGTCCACATGTCTCCACAGCCCCATTTACTTTGCCCTTTAGATCAACTGACCACAATGGCGTCAAATCTTTTTGAACCACAATGTCATCATCGAGGAACAAGATTTTATCTAGCTTGGGATAAACCTGTGGGAGGTAGAATCTCAGATGGTTCAGCATGGACAAGTACTTTGGGTTTCTGTACTTCAGATTGGAAGAACCTGCCGAAAGAGTGGTCGGATGATCTGCTTTGAAGTAGTATTCTTTCATCGATGCAGATTCAAGCTGCTTTAGGACAGGACAATATGATGAGTTCAGCCACTTGAACTCATCAACATTTTCAACGTGAATTGTTGCACTTCCCGGTGGATTAAGCAAAAACCACATATTCATGGCCCCAAAATTGAGCTTGTCAGTTACCAAATGGAATACATGCTTTTCTGGCTCCTGAAATTTAATTCATAGACGTGAGAAGAGCAAGAAAAACTAATGTAGATAAAACAAACATATGATTTGTGTTTCATACCTTTGCATTCATGATGGTTGAGTTGACAACAACTGATGCAGCCAATACATTATCAGAGAACAGGGCATAATGGTATAAAGTTGGGTCCTCCAGTTTTTCCGTGTTGGGAAACTTCCTTTTCTCAGGAGGAAGCAAGTAATATGCTATTGTCAAGCGCATGGATAAGCAATGAATTGCATTCGGAATTGTCTTAGCTGCCAGTTGGCTTAAAAATATGCTTTGCTTCTTTAAGCTTCTCACCTGCTCATCTGCAGCTTGAAGCATAGCTCGTAGCTTCTGTGTTACCAGCCCACAATCATGAAGACGCATTCTGGACTTCGATAATGTGTCGCCCATTAATTTCATCTTTTCAATTGGACTGTCATATAGATAGCAGAGTGAGAAGCCAAAGCAATGTAATGGTGAAACACAACATGCCATCTACTTAATGTATGATCAATATGTAAAGCGCACCTGCGTGTGAGATCAGCATCAATACTAGTGTCTCCTAGAGCTCGTTGGCTCTCTTTCAAACGAAGCATAAGCTCCTCATACAGATCAAGCCTATTCTTCGATTTTGCTATGCCTGCATATACCTCGGCCATGATGATTTGGTCTCTTATAGCTCTTACAGTGGTATCAGAGTTTTCATTTACATTCTCCTTCCTCCATATGTTATATTTTCCAAGTACAGCAGAGTCCACGGCCTTTGAACGCTCAATTGCAGCATTTTCAAGCTTGACAGTAGCTTCACTGTTATATTGTACAAGTTCAGCAGCCCTTTTTTCCTTCCTCCTCTGTCTCAACACCTGCGGCAGCATAGACTTCATAAGAATCAAATCCAATTTATACAAACTGAAGAAGATAATGAAACAAAAAACCAAATGTAAAGAGATCTCAGAAACATGACAAGGTAATAAAGCGTCAATTAATGAAAGCATACATACAGGAAGATCCTGTGCAGAAATCCCAAAAAAAAAAGTGCAACAATCAGGTTTGGGGAGATGAGAACCAATCCAAACAACTCAGTTGCAGCCTAGCTCCAGACTAACATGATGAACCTCCCCAAGAGGAACACTTTCCTGTAGATATGGTCGCTCTGAAAGATAATATCCTCTTACATATGATTGAACAAAAGATAATTATGAACGCAAACTTTCCTAAAGACTCTTTCTTTCCATATTTCGAAGCCTTCATTCCCTTATAAGTTATAATATTCTCATTGGGACTTGATATGTGTCCTATATTATCTGAAGATATTGTAAGCCCACAATATTTCTAGAAGCCAATCTGCAGAGGCATGCTCAGAAAAATCCTGAGAAAATAGCTCATTCCTCGAACCCTTTTGAATTGTCTCACAGTATACTGAATTACTGATGACGTCTTTCTTTTTTTCTTTCTCATAGCCATTTGTTTTTTACCACAACAAGTCAGGCTGTGTTAAGAAACACAAACTTTCATATAAAATTAGACTTCAAATAAAGAACATAAAACTTAGAAAACATTACCCTTCGGGCTATCTTTATCGGAGTATCAGTAGATTCAGGATGATCTGCAGTAAATCAAAACAGTCAGAGAGATCATAGTTCTTCCAGAAGTTTCTGTTGAGAAACATCAAAAGAAAATGCTATGCCAATTATACCAGGTACAGCTTCTTTGATATCTTTCTGAGAAGCTTCTTTTATGTCTTTATTCTTCGGAGTTTCTTGTTCAGTTGCTTTGCGACCATCAATAACTGCATCCTGCTTGACAAACATTTTATTTTGGGTTATTGGTTCTATTCTAAAGAAACAGAAGGTAGTCAATGTGTGAGAATCTGCTTGAAAGTATGCAATTAGAGAATTTTACCTGTTTGCCTGCACTATCCGAATTTACATACACCCATGAAGAAGGGAACCCATTAGGCCTTGAAATATTAAGACTGAGAGGACCAGAGTCATCTAAGTTGGCTTTGATGATATCAATAACCTAAAAATGGATCCAACTAATGAGTTTTTAGTACATGAAGCGGATGAAAATGCACAAGCATCATTTCCTTGCCTCTTGAGAAAACAGGGGCTTAATGTGCTGCATAGCCAGCTTTTTCCTCCAATCCAAAGGCTGCACAAGCAGAAGACACATATTAAGCATTCACTCTGACTTAAAGTAAGTATTTATCCCATGGCAACAAGACTGGTCAAACAGGTATCCAGATTTGCAACCTACCTGTCCATTGGGATCAGTCAAAAAATCCATATGACCTGAGACATGGAAGATCAGATATCACTGGATTGGTTAGTAGAGAAAAAAAAATTAATTTTGAAACATAGCAGTAGACAACGCATAGGTATTGTCCTCTAAGTGACAAAAGCAAAAGTACAAGCAATCAGATGCTATTCCTTGAACATTTAGAGAGAGATTATTATGAGTTATAGCTATGACAACATACAGACACACCATCCTTTCTGAAACCGAGACAAATCAAAGGTTTATTACTAAAGTTATGCAATAGATTATGCACAAAGAGCTTAAAGTAAGTGAAATCCTAGTTCTAGGTGGTTTTCATTTGTATCAGGGGTTAGACATTGGAATATTTCCCTGAAGTCATAGTTCCCAAATTCCAAACCACACTAAAACTGAGGACAGAAAAAATTGACGTTTTTGGCTACTTTCTGCTGGAGGACCGTTTTGTACCTGTCCAAGATATAGCCAGAAACAGGATGCCGGTAAACATTTCCAAGAATCTAGTGCATCCTTCTTCATTTACAAGAATCAGTTTGCAACTTTGTACAAAATCAAACCTAAGTATATTAGTAGTTATAGCCCTATCATCAACCAAAAGAAAAGAAAGTAGGATCTGGTGTAGCTTAGTCAGATGAAGACTTGGAAACTTTGTAACATGGACATTTCCGAAAAGCCAAGGTACAACGTCGACATGGCCGGACAAGGGTATGGGTACAGGTGTGGGTCTGGACACAGCCCGGACATGGATTTGACCATACCAGGTGGGGTCAATTGCATTGCTGACCATCAGATTTAACCTCGTATTTTCAATCTCATGCTTCATTATAAACTAGGATTAGGTAAAGGACTTATGAATTACTTTAGGTCAGAAATTATTACTCTACTCGGAATTGACCAAAAAATCTAGACGCCAATTAAGTCTCTTCATGAAAACTTGCCTTCCGGTATTGCTGAAATATTCTTTCACTTGACAAAACCTTCTAATGAGAAGGATGACTCGTAACATGCACACTAACTGCAGGACTTCCAACACCAGCGTAGGTGACAGGATGAAAGGACTAGGATCCAAGTAGATCTGCTGTAACATGGATTTATGAATGAAACAAGTCAACTTAATCCTGAGAAACAAGCACAAGGCTTCACATTTGACACAACGAAGAAAGACCAACAAGGATTAGCTTCCAACTTGTGACACCGGGCATGTTCTCTCCTATTCAAAGAGGAAACGTGGTAAAAAAAGAAGTGGCAATCAATATTTACTGCACAAGTATTGGCCTCAAATATTCACATGATACCAATCCATAATATTCTAGAAACGAAGCCAAAACAGACGCATACAGAAAGACCAAACGATAATGAAAGAGAGAAGATGCGTGCAAAGATGAAAGAAAGCATAGTCAGCAAGTGCAAACAACAAATTCCTTCAGACACATTAATGCTCATCAATCACCTTTCTAAAAACTTCGGGTCTTTCGGGCGAACTAAGAAAAGACACAGAAAGAATGAGAACCCCACATCTCCTCAGATCTCCACATAGAAGCAATCAAATTCGGACTAATTAAAGCTGAACTCTTTATGATCCAATCATCAAGCAAATTAGGTCATACTGCAGGATCAAGGAAAAAAACGTGCCAGATTTCGACACAATCTAAACGGGAGAAAATATAAACCACCTCAAAGCAAATCGACTGAAGGAAGCCAAACCAATATGACAATGCACGGGCAGAAGAAGTCGAAATCCAGAAACAGGAGAGGAAATTTTCAGGAACCTACCGTACGACGCGGAGCCTTTCCCTCTGATGACCAAGAAGCAAAGAGGCGCTATGACGGAGACGACGAGAAAAGCCGCGAGCGAAACCCGAAAAGTCGCGGCCCTGCTCCTCTGGCCGCCGACGCCAGACGGCCCCCGTCTCAACGCCATCGATCAAGGCCGTATCCTTACCAGAGAAAAAAAGTGACACAAATTTCCTCCCTAAAAAACAAATCGAATCTCCCAAAAAACAAGCAAGACAAAAAAATCCCGAAGAATCCCTCCTATAGATCACATCTCAGATCCACAACGCTCGCACATTGCCTCAGAATCACAATGAATCTCCTCCAATCAACCGAATTAGGGCACAGGTGATAGATCCGCCGGCAACAGCCCCCGCTTCCCATTTCCTCCTCCTCCCCCTTCCTGCTCCCGCCTTCCCCCCATTCACTGCAATTATATACACGGATATCGTCACGCTATCTCTCTCTCTGTAATTTGGTAATGTTTTTTTACTCTTGGGAGAAAATTAGGAGATGGACAGCCGTTGTCCCTGCCTTTTATAGGGAACATCGAGAACGAGAACATGAAGGAAATTTCCATAAAAGTGGCTTGAGCTGCACAAGTTTTTATTTTTCGGATCAAAAATTGCAAACAGAGAGCACCTTGTCGACAAATAGATTTTATCTATCACGGGTATAAGAAAACTACAGCTTCACAGCTCTTTTCATGAAAATATTAAATTATCTGTCTCTCCCTCGATCGTGAAGTTTCTTGATGAACAATCATGTTGCGATTAAAAGGACAATGACAAATTATTATTTGTCTATGAATTACGAGAGAGAGGGAGAAAGAGTCCGTGTTCTGTAAATTTCTTAAATTACATAGAAAACATAATTAGATGCCTCACTAAATTGAAAAGACAAAAAAAGAGTTTTTAACTATTTAAAATTTAATTTGTAAACTAGATTTTATAAAAATTCTGAAGGTGTTTGATAGTCTTGGATTTGAAAACTACAGATCTAAAACTCTACTCAACAAGTGGCCGATTTTTTATTGGTCAGACCCGATCTTCTATTTATGAAGTGGGCCCCGCTCAATGGTGTTTGAGGGCTGTCGGTGAGTCGATTCAAACCCTGCTTCCTGCCCATTTGTGCGTCTTAAGCAAGACCACTAGGAAGGTGTGTTTGATAGGTTTGGATCTCAGATCTAAAATCCTTTTTATATTAACCTACATAATAAACAAATACTAGATTTCACCGCTACATAAAAAATGAAGATTCCAAATCCTCGGTATACAGCCTAAACGGATGGATGGGTCTGACTTCAATTTTTTTGATTTGATACCCAATGACCTTATATCACCTTGGATCTTATATCAATGGTAAACTTGAGTGCCCCCACTTTGATGTTATTCACACAGGGATTGAGTCAAGGTAGGGTTCTGGTAGGACGGTCGAGATCGTCGGCCTCGTCCCTCAGCGGGCTCCTAGGCTGGTCCGTATCAGGCTCCTTGGGCCGTGGCCCCATCTCAAATTTGGAAAAAAAAAAAAACATGTAAATTTTAAAAAATTTCACTTGTTTTATATAAAAATTTTGGAAAATAATATCTCGGCCCTAGTCAAAAGTTAAAAACTTTAATTTGGCGCCCTTTCATAAAATATTTCTGGCTCCGCCCTTGCATTCACAATCTATGAACTGGTGCTCGGCATGCAGTTTACTTGCGACCTACCATCTAGTGCAAATGTATTTTTGTTTATGGTAAAGTCTAGGAGTTTTAGGATAGTTTTTTAATTGCTGATCAATTGAGCATCGGTTAAGACGGTTTTTTTTATCATATTATCAAAAAGTGTATAAATGTGCATGTTGTGTGACTTTATGCAGTTCTCTTGTGATGTGTTTGAAGCACTCATTAACCAAGCGTGTTCCTCCGATGACTATTATGTTTAAACAGACATGAAGAAGGATAGAGCATCCAAGCGATCTCTTCTTCAATTTCTCAACTACAAGCGAATATCTTTCAAGTTGAAAGACGTCGTGGTTTCAACACCCGGGGTGTGCACATTCTTGCATCATTTTAAAACATTTCAAACTGTGAACTTTAAAATTGTGAGGGATTTGGCATGACACGGCCATTTGGTTTTAAAAATAGACTAACGCACATGTCGGCAGTCACATTTTCTAAAACTAACGAGTCATATTAATAAGCTTTAACAAGAAATAAAACATATTAATAAAATTTTGTGGCCCCTATTAGGTAGAGATATGTATCTGCAGTCAACAGATGCGACCCATCAGCACTCGTAAGAAAGTAAGCAAAAGATATATCTATATAAAAAAAAAAAGAGAGATTTTTCAAAAGAAAACCCCTAGGGGATTCAGGTCCAGATCTTCCGTTCAAATCCAGGTCTAACATGGAGTGAAACCAAAAATCACTTAATCCATTATTGCGCTGGATTAGGTCGCACCTAACCCGTTGATATAGCTGCCAATTATTGTTTTCTGACGCAGGATGACGTAGGTAATGCGTTCATAGGAGGTGTTTGATTGCAGGTGAAAATTATATTTTTTGTGAAGCTTTATTTGAGTACTACCGGAATAATTCATCTCCGTAAATGTTCCCCTCGTATTAAGGTCTCTACGTTCTCGTTGGGAAAAATAAAATAAAATAAATCAGTTTTTTTTCTAATTTTCTCATAATAAAAACCAAAATTTTACCTTGGTGGGGCTCAGAAGTGACTCCTGTAAGAGAGGAGGCCCCCTTTTTGTGTACCAGCCGTCAGCTTAACTGGCAAATACAAGGGCTGTCGATAAAGCCCAGGGCAGAATCTGTGTCCGACATACTGACCAGATCCGGCTGGACCTGACCACCAGTACGGGAAACATGAAAAAAAAAAATCAGGTTCAATGAAGATTAGTTGCTCCCAGAAGTACCATGCCTAGTAAATACTAGAACTGGAGATCTTACTTTAAACGGATGTCTTTACCACACTCGGTACCAAAATCAACGTCCATTTTTATCAGAGTCTAAGCAAAGAGTCTAAAGCAAATTTCAGTGACTAAGAAGAGTGAGCCAAAGCGCCTACCTTTCCTTCATACTCCCAAAGTACCAAACCTGATTTCTTGTGTAGTAAAGAAATTGATTTTTACTAGATCGTGCCAGACAAGGCACGGGTATCGGACTTTTTGTCTTCCAACTTTAAGTCCTTAAACGAATCCAAGCAGACCAGGTGAATAAACAGAAGAGGAGGATTGACTTTTTGATCTCCCCAAACGAAACACCCAGCAAGTAATCAAGGAAATATCTAAGCAATTCAACCTATTAAGTGATCAACAGCTCAGATGAATATAGAAGCTTTAGAATCAGTCAGGATGAGATAATGCAAACTAAAAAGTTCCATAATAACCGCTCCGACATTTTCCAAAAGAATATTAGTGTTAACCCATGTACAATCGCAATTACCATGACGCCTCTTCATGCAGCGTCAGTTCAACAGATATAGTAGCCCTCCAAGATCTACATTTATTTTGATGTGCTTTTATTCTTCATATCTATTAAAACATCTTGTCATCCGATGAATAACCTTGGTTAAAGGGTGCTTCAAATACATCATGAGAGAACTGCAAAAATCATACATCATACACATTTATACAGATTTGGAAGACAGTAATTGGACAAACCACTATCTTAACCTATATTCAATTGAACAGCAATGAAAAACTAGTTATCAAATTCTCGGATTGCATATAAATAAAAATATATTGTACAGAACAGTCGATGTTAGCATGCAAGCAAACTGCACGCCAAGCACCATTGCGTAGATTCTTAATGACGACAAAACTATTGGTGTGGGATGCTGACTGTGCTCATTAACCGCCTCCTTTGAGAACTATACCAGTTGGCCAGATACTTGGAGTATCTGCACGCACAAGATACGCATGATCAGTTAAGATGAACAAAAGAAACTACCATCCATGCAAAGTGACGGGCACTTACTGATCTTCATCCTCCTTTTTAGTTGGTTTCATCTGAGAAGAATGCGACGGTGCCATAGTCTGTGAATAGTTCAGACAACGAGTCAGAAGGTCAGCCAACCTAGTGACTAACCGACTACGGTAGGACGACTGACCTGATTGCTGAATGGCACTCTGTTACTCGCGTGAGCTTGTAGGTATTCCTCATATGTCTGGGGATCAGAAAAGGAAAGTTTAATAATAAAGCAAGTAGTCCAAATCAACCTGGTCATCTTTGATTTCCATAAAATATTGACTGTGTTTAAACATTTGCATAACCACAACAAGAGGTGGTTTTGTAAACACATTGGTCAACGGTAAGCACAACAATGAAATGTGAAGTGGTGAAGGTAAACAGTTTCAAAGGCTCTATTGCTCAAGACTAGATTAACCATTTCATGGAATGACACTCTAATCTATCTTCATAACTCTAACTAGTGGCTACAGAAAAGAAAAGAAAAAAAAAAAAAAATTAAGAAAAGATGACAATGGACTACCATATCAAGTATATCTTCCTCAGATAGAGAATCATCAAAAGGTGCTCGTTCATTGGTAGGATAATCCTTCTTGTCTAACCAAGAAGAGCAATTCCCATCTCGCCCATTTGCAGGTTTCGCATGATGACTCTTACAAGAGCCCTTTTTAACCTCCAGTGGGGAAGGAAAAGGTTCTGAGTGCAAACCATCAGCAGATCTTGCATATGGTGCTTGTAAATTTCGTGCTGCAGACAACATCAAGTCTTGAGGGTAAGAAGAATATGGTACTGATGTCCTGCCCCATGCAATTTGTGAGGAATGAGCAGACATTGAATATTCATCCTCTGTTGAAGGAACTGGAGATTCTCGACAAGGCCTTTTGACATAGTACTCATCCTTGAAAGCATTGCCCCTAACAGCAAATGAATTCCACATCAGTAAACTTTCGTCTGAAATTAAAAGCAAATTTTTTGTTTTTTCAAGGACAGCTAGTACCTCTTCAATTTCCCATCCAGGCCACTTCGGCCATCAATAAGTTCACAAAGAGCTTCACCAATTTCCTGTGTTAACTCCTGAAAATTGATAATATGTTAAAGAACATAAAGTGACAATTCTCCTAAGAGCTTTCACATTAAAAAACACTAAAGATTTGGATCTAACCTGGCAATCCCTGCTAATCTTCACAGGCTTGTAATCATTCAACGGATTTTTAAGGTGAAGAGTTTTTTGAAAGGGTAGATCGTGCAGTCGAAGCCATTTAACCCTGAAAGTCCGTCCCCATGGATTACCTCCAGCACTAGATTCACTCCAAACATTATCACGCCTCCAACCGACAGGAGACATCATCTGTGCATAGCCTTGGAAGTACCCACTCATATTGACACTGAAGATAAGAATTACTCTGTCTGAGTTCTGCATAGGGCACACCATTGTATCAAGAAGAAGCAAAGGAGCCAAGCAAATACGAAGAAAATGAATTTGTTGTGCTTTACATGAAAAGCTTCCTCCAGAATTGGTTCGTTCATTACTTGTGTAGCCCAAATACCTCTTTCAACTGAGAGCTCAATATTACGGTGACTTAGACTTTTTATAATAAAATATCTTGTCACATTCAGATTTTTGTCTTGCATATCATTTAAGTCCGTTCTTCCCACAAAAGAATGATTTTCTTGCTCATCAGTCATTATAAAGTTGCAAGGTTCATTGCCTTTATAACTTGAGATACCTGAAAACCAACAGATTTGATAGGTTGAATTAGGTTAAAAACAACGATCTCAAGAAACATTGGACAAACAGAGATTTACTATGAGTAACTGCAGGGTTACATGGATACAGTTCTCCATAATGAACATGCACACAGGCACATATATGAGAAGGTTACTAACAGGCATATCAATCAGACGCATTCACATCTTCTGCAGCACCAAATAAGCATGAATTAGGAGTTCCGGTTCAATGGACAATTTTAGACCCCATGATTTTGAAGCTAGTCTTTTGCCATCAACATTTACACACAGAAATCAAGCTGTATGAACATGTTCGTCACACATAATATTTGTCATTTTAACCACATTTTTTTAAGGAAAACATGCTTCAAGTATGACATTTTAACAGGACATCATATTGAACATATATATAGAGAACGCTTTATAGATCATATTGTGATCATCCAAACCTGATCTTAGCCCCAGGCCAAATGGATTCCAACCTGCACCATAGTCTGTTTCGTTTGTGGCATGCAAGAGGACTGCGAACCGGGAACTAGTAACTGTGCTCAGGTTTGGCACGCAATATGGCCATCGCGCTCTTTCGAATTTTTACATACAAGCTAAGTCACATGGGTACTTCAGTAAGGTCCACGTACCCCAAATGGGTACTTTGACACTTGGGTACCTATAGATCCAAACTGCTTAATTTTTACTTTTGATTTAATTTTTCCACCTTACTTTTTATTCTATTCTTTGGATGTGAAAATTCAATTGATGTTCATATTTGACTAGGGGGCTGCTCGGTTGTCCATATGTTTAAAGTATTTCATATGTTTCTTAAACACACTGCTATAAGAGCCGTTGATATATATTTTCTATGTTATTTATTTGTTTATGTTGTTGTATATTCTTTATTTTGATACATATTTTCTAAGTATTTCTTATTGTTTATATATATATATATATATATATATATATATATATATATATATACGGCCGTACCCCCGCACCCAAGTTTTTTGAAAATGATAAGTACTGGTACCTGCACCGCCACCCGTACCCGTACCTATGTGACATAGCATACAAGACTGTTTCAAACTCATTCACACAAATGAGATGTGACAAATGGCTGTGTTTTCGTGCTCTCGAGACCATAGAGAGCCATAATGAGGGTGACTGAAAGCATGCATGACACTGCAAGTCTGCAACTCACAGCTCAAGGAAGTAAATGAGCTCATAGATTAAGAAAGACCAAGGTTTAACAGCACCTCTTTCAGATGTTTTTCTAATATTATGGGATGTCAACTACATGATCTTTGGGTTCCTTGAACTTAGCTTCTACTCTCTAAGTGATTCTGTGTCAGGTTGCCTGTAGTGCTCTACAGCTTCAGCTTGAGCCAGGGGTGCAAAAGTATGACTAGCCAACAGGTTACAAACCAAGTGTTGGAAAGATTCACCTAAATGCTAAGTTGATATGTGCATCAACATGCAATTATAGATACACGTTGCTTGCAATCATTCTCTGACAAAATGGTGGAATAAACAAGTGTGTGCATATATGTAGCTAACCATTCTATCTGGAATTCAAATCTATAAGTGGCTTTTCACCAAATGTGCAATGTGCATGTGTTAGACATGCTTGAGGGACCTAAAGAACAAACTACTGAGTTATGTTTCAATCATTCAATGTATAGACTGAATTTAAACATGATAAGGAAAATGAAAAGACTGCAATTTCTAGCTCACAAAATCCTACATAAAAAATCAAGAAGACATGACCTAAAAATTGATATTTTTGATCTCTATAGCATAACGATAGTTTCATAACGAAAATGCATAATGCTAGTTTCATAACCACATGAATGGGCATACACGTGCTCCCACATGAATTCCCTCAGCCAAAAAAAAAAAAGCAGCAACACAATCTAATTTGTGAGTAGTGCAAGGCCAATATGCACAGCATGACCTGACAAAACAAAAAATTGTTATACTTTTTGCAAAGATGGTTGGTTAAGTACCTCTATCCTCACGATTATCCACATCTTGCTTACTTTCTGTCAATGAAGAATCCACTATCGATGCATTTTCTCTTAGGTTATCAGGAGAACCTTTTTTTTCTGCCTAAAAAAAGATCCAATAAAACTATTAATTAAATTAATACACAATAACTATAACCTAAAACTATGAAAAATACTTTCAATAGGCTAGTAGCATCTGTTTCAGTTGAAATAACACTCTTACTTTCACTGACCTACACAACTGCTAGATTAGATTGCTCGAATATGTTTCATATGGTTTATTTAATGTTAGTAGGTTAACCACCCTAAAGACATCATAAAAATGTAACCTACCCTCCCTCCCATTCACAATTCATCTGCTCTGTTGCCTGATCCAACCACTCATTCATGCATGAGTTATGCAGCAACACAAGCATTTAAGTGTGCTTCATCTCTCATTTACTACATCAACCTAGCCGCTTTGTTGTGTGATCCTGCAACTCATTCATGTGTTCGTTATGCACCTAAAAAGCATCTCAGTGTGCTGACCCAGAAAATTGCTAAAAACACGCAAAAAATTTAAGGTACAAGTTTAATAATACCATTAGATACACAGGTGGAATTTCTTTAACAAACTAAATCTTTAAACATTATAAGGTAAAGAATTATTTGAAGATGCATTTGACATTGTTGCTGCAAATATTATAGTTATTAAACAACTACTACAAAGCATAAGAATAAGATATGGTTATACACATTAAAACTACCAATGTTGGTCTACTTCCTTACATATGTAAGTTAAATGTATACATTACAATTGATTTAAAAGTTAAAAGTGGTTTGCCAGAATAGCTATTTATAAATAAAGAAAACCCATATGGTTAATGAAAATGAAAACTCAGTTCTCTAGTACTCAGTGCTAGTGGTGGAATAGAACCTAGCTTGTGCTTTTCATGAAATAAGAGACTTTTTAAAAAAGGACATAGATGTTATTCTTTGAGGAGATTCTACTAAAGCCCATAAGGATTGTGATAGCAGTTTGAGAAGTATTTCTAAAATTCTTTGATGCCTAGTTTCAAAGCCATCCAAAAGCTTTCAAGAAGCACAAACTACCAAATTCTCTAAGCTGCAAGCATGGCCATTGAGATATGGGATAGAACCTAAAGAAGCAAAAGATACACCAAGTACATTGTTTGATTCCAAAATTAAAAGAAAAAAAAAACCATTTTCTTGATTAAAAGTTTTAAAGAGAAAATTGAAACAAATTTCTAAGAAACAGCAAATTAGCTAGTTGAATACACATTGCAAAAGAAGGAAAACAGAACCAGAAATATTTTGCTAACAAACAAGGTCAGAATACTATGCATTATATCCAATAGAAAATTCATGCCAAAAAGTCCCAAGAAACAATCAACTAATGGTCAAGGCTTAGCATGTCAAATTCTTCAAAGATATTCCCCGAGCTTAAAAAGTATTCTCACCTCAGAACCTGTCCTCCCCAGTATTTTGCCCTCCACAATGACATTATCGGCTGAAAAGCTGATAAAATAGAGTATATTTAAAATATCAGATGTTTTGATACATGAGTATAAATATCTCAAAGCCCAATTCAAAAGAAACAGAAAACACAAGATCCCAATAACTCAATTCAATACCATATCATAAAAAATGATATTCGCCCATTTCAGAATAAAACTTAAGTTTAACAATGAAATACTGGCTGATAAAAGCATGCTGTCAATACAAAAAAAAAAAAAGCGAAAAATCTACAAAAAGCAAACTCAACTAATTGCCATATAACAAAACATTAAAGTATCCAAAATTTGCATTTGACTGCCTGATGTTTAAAGCCATTACAAAAGCTCTCCTAGGTTCACATCCATCAGAAAGGCTGTCGCTTACCTAAGGCTAGTGAAAGAATCAAGAGAAAAGAACAAAGCATCCCCGTTAGCATTTAAGCCTTCTCCTCTGAGTGCCTCTCTAACCCTATCATCATCACTATTCATTACAAGAGGAAAGAAAAAAGAACATAAGTAGATGGACTGGCAGATTGTTTCATAAATTCAGGTCATCACCAATGAAGGGGAAGTCCTTGTTGCCTTCTTATGAAGTTACTAATATTCACCTTTTGTCCAGGTGTGCCTGGGATATGATTCATGATCAACTTTGCTCTAGTCCCAAATTAACTCCAACAGAAAGAGCAATCCATTTTAATCATCTGACCAGATCAGGAACAAAAATTCTTTCTCCTATTGACAGTGGAAGGGAAAAAGTAAAAAGGCATTCCACTTCATAAGGGTAAATTTGTAATTATCATTTAAAATTTAACGTTCTCCATTCTTTAGTGTAAAAAAGTTGCCTTCTGTGAAATTTTTATCAGCATAAGCAGTTGTAAGGAAAAGGTCAATACTCAAAAGTGTGTCTTTGTTAATCAGCCATTCCTTGGGCATGCTCTTGTAAATTTTTCAAAAAGATTACATCAAAGCCCCTATTCACATGCTATGCACGTATTGTTGCATTTTTGTGTTCTGATCCAACATGCACATATGATATCACACATATTCATTTGATTCATTTGTTCAGTTCTCTTGGTCATTGTTCCTAGATTATGCTTAATGATAGTGTTCTAGCAAGTAACACAGGCCTTCAAGTATTTAGTAAGATTATCATTCATTAACAGAATCGTCAAACGATCGACTTGTGCTAGCAGTGCAACTTGAGACTCAGCAAGCCAACATAGTTTATATATCAAGCAACAAGGAGGTTGGAAAGTACTAAATAAAGAAATTTCCGCCATTTGGTTGTCTCAAACTGATATGTCCACTTCAATACAATGGGTAGTCATTACGAGGAAGGAATTGTTTCTCTATGCACAAGATGCTTAAAGTGATTGAACATGCTACGTAGTCTTAGCCAGGAAAAGGAGATGATAAAAATTTCAAACTGGAGCTGGCAAAATAAATTAAGTAAAATGAAGATTTACCATTTTCTACATGTATCTTCCCATCTACCGGGCTCACCGTCGGAACCAGCACCAAGATCACCAAAGTCTTGAAAATCATCAGGGTCGCCCATTATGTCATCGAGTACACTCTTCTCCCCCCTATTGCACTTGGGAGGAGGAGCCGCCTCGATGGGCTTGCTTGTCGAAGCCGGAGATGGCAGAATCTCATTACCATTAGGGTCTGCATGGACGGGGCGACCATCGTCAACGTTTACGCTGCTTCTCCGAAGAGCAATTTTCACGCCCATGGTTCCAAGTTACTCATTCCGCCATACAACACTAAGAATTCTCTCAGCTAAACTGTGAGCACGATAAACAGAAGAAATCAAGCTCCTTACTTCCCAGTCCCTAAAAAAACCAAGACAACAATAAAGATTCATTCTACTTCAATAAATCCATTTCATAAGTCAAATCACCCTCTAAATCTTTTCTGCCCCAAACGCAATAGAATCCATGAAACCAGAGAGAAAAGGAAAACGAGAAGGAATTAAGCGCGTTCACGAACTCCACGCCATTGGCAAAAGAAACCCCCAAGCAAACACCACAACAAACAAGGCACTAGAACCTCGATTTGAGGAAACCCCAACGAAATCAAAACCAAATAGAACCCAGAAACTAGCCCTAATCCTTGCTCGCAAGAAACAAGAAAAAAACAAAAAAAACAAAAGAAAGAAAGATGAGGAAGTGATAAAGCACACTTCATTGCCCTAATCGAAGAATACAACCCAGCAGGATTTGAGTGAAAGAACCTGATTGAACGATTGATGGAAGTGACGCGAGCGACCCCGTCTCTGTCTCTCCCCGATCGTACCCAAATCTCCCCTTTTTCTCTCCCCACTTCATGATTTCCGAATTATCCATTTTACTGGGACCGCGGACCAGGATCCATATCCAACGCCTAAAGAAACCTTCGGAGAACCGGTTCGGGGTTTCAGACTTTCGGACATCGAGAACACGTGAAAAATGGTGGAAGTATTTGTCGGCACCGGTGTCTCGGAAGTCGGACGTCCACTTTTTATTTTTCTGTAAAAAGAGAAAAATGCCGAAAAAAAGTTCAGTCCTAATTTAATCTTTCATTGGATGAAAGGCAATAATCATTTATCTTAAATAAAAATTTTAAAAAATTATATTTGGTAATTTGTTAAAATTTTAAACTATAATTTAGTCCCAACAAGGAAAAATTCTTAGCTCCAATCTTAAGACTACCTACCAAACACTAACCCTAACCAGCTGTGCTATATTTTCTAACTTTTGTATTTATCTTCTCCAACCCTACGAGTGCAAGTGGAAATCACAAATTGATGAAAACAAAATTTTTGTATTGCTTGTCTGCTAATCATGGCAGGCCTCATTACTCAACTTTCTAGGCTTTAAAAAGTTGATTATCCTCACCATTGTATCAACTATTGAACTGGCTTTTTCAAAAATTTAACAATGTCAAATTGTAAAAATACTCAGGAAGTGTTTGGATGGCAATTTAAAACCAGTTTTAACTGAAAAGCCCAGGTTCTTTAGGACCCGTTTGATTGCCCGAGTAAAAGGAAAAAATCCAGAAAAATATGTACCGACGGGTGAAATTTTACCCGCCCGTCGTGAGACGTATCAAACGGCATGAAATTTCACCCGCTCGATACAACTCCCCTCATTTCACCGCTCTCCTCCTCCTCCCTCTCCACAGTACAGCTCCTCCTCCCTTGCATTCGAGTGAATATCTCCCTTCTCCTTTTTTCTCGTTGTGTCCCTTTCAGAAACACCCAAATCGATTTTTTCTCTGTCTCTCTCTTGCTCTCTTTGTCTCCCTTTCTCTCTTGCTATTGCTTCTATTGCTCAAGTTGCCTCTAGATTCCATAGTTGATTAGCTTTTGAATGCCATGTTGGCTTGATTGCAATTTGTTTTTTAGTGTCTTCTGACTTTTGCAATATAGGGTTGCAACTTTCTGTTTAGGTCGGACTGATGATTACAAGAAAAACATGCTGTTGCATCTTCCTTGTTCGGAGAAGTAACCTTGTTCAGTTTAGGTCTGACTGACGGATGCCATTTAGGATGATCTGAGAAGTAACCTTGTTCAGTGCTCTTCCTCTCATCCCCTGCTCCATCTCGATGCAAGACTTAGTAACTGTTGCATCTTGCATAACCTTATAGCCTATAAATCAAGGCAACAACATCATGAAAATTATTCATCTCCACGAAAATGCATTGGAAGATCACTTTCCAATTTTTTTCCACTTCAAATTGGGGAGGAGAAGAAAAAAAAAAACAACATTTACACGCTAAATTCTTTATATGCATCAACCATGGTTAAATTTACCATGTTAAATTCTTCAACAGGATTAAATTTACCACGTTAAATTCTTCCTGTGCATCAAACAGGACCTCAGATTGGAAGATGGAGAAATTTAATCCTGTAAATTTTTCCAGAAAAATTTACCATGATAAATTTACCACTTACCACATTAATTTTCACCCGGCAATCAAACATGCCCTTAGGTAAGACTAATTTTTGATTTTTGCCTCTAAACTAAGATTTTCACTTGTCATCTAAACATTAAAACCAAGTTTACAAAACTGGGTTTTCCACCAGATTTTCAAAAACTTGGTTTTGTGAAGAATGTCATCCAAACAAACTCTAAAAATTTTGAAGTCGAACTTTCCAAGTGTATCTCTTCAACCTCACATGCAGAAAACACGACTTGTGCATGATTTCCAACCGTGGCTGCTCTTGATACAATAAAAAAATACACCCAAGATTCGATCATCCGATTAGTCACCTCTTGAAAGTGATCTTACGTCCTTGAACGATTATTTATCGAATGTACGCTTGAGATTCATAAACAAAGAAGAAGTAGGAATTTGAGAAGGTTTAAGTAAATGACTGGGGTCTTTCTCCTGTTACATATTGCCTCAAACCATTAATTTAAAAGTTAAAAGATGTTCATGTGTAAAGTGGATATAAACAAAATAAGTCACCGTCAATAACCCCTTTCCAGAAAATGTCAATCACAAACAGCAGGATCGAGTGGTCTAGGTCTTGGATTGTTCCCCCTTATTAGAAAAGCTCTAAGGAATGCTAATGGTGATTATGAGTTCCCGCAGAAAAGCCGTGTGTTGAATGCTCATGAAATTGAAATTATACTTTTCTATTCATAAAGGAGGTTGAATGAAGTACGGGTGGCTTCCCCGAGCAGAAAGTAGTAAAAACCGGCATGCGTCATCAGATACATGCACAAATAAAATGTTCTTATTATGTCTCCTAAGTTTTGACAAAGAAATAATTTTTAAATGGCCCATTCAACATATTGTATCCGACTAAATAAGGATGAAGCATATGTATATGAAGGATTTCTTCATGCTCATTTGGCATAGGAGAAAGCGGGCTGAATATGGTGCAGACAGGGAATCATGTAGCTAGCTATGAAGTTTTGTGGGGGTTTAGCGGTTTCTACCTTCTATTAGTCATGCTTTACTGTTGTCATCTTTTAGTTGGTTCAACATCGGTGGTATCTTGACTTTGAAGGCAGTTAATTTTGCTGCTTAAAGCCCTTAGTTAACACATTTTTCTTTTAAAATTAGTTTGTTGCTTTCTAGTTTGGAATAATTAATTATTCTTTTTCTAAAAAAGGATACTTACAAATGCAAAAAATTACCAATGAAAACGTCTAATAAGGTACAACAATATTGTTATGAGATGACCTCTTGTCTTCTTTCATAATTTTAATGATTTCTTTTAATTGCAAGAACTTGTCCATTTGTTTGAACATTTTCTATCTTACTGCAACAATATTGTTTCTCTTCTGTCTTCATTTTATTTATCCTGCATCTTATTATTCTTTTTTATTGTCTTGGTTATTTGCATTAATCAACTCAACTTTTGGAATTTAGGTTGTTTTTTATTATATTGGTTGCATAGTTAGTTTTCTCTTCTAGTTCTTCTTATAAAGAATATTGTCCAACTCTTATTATGGAATTAGTCGAATCATACTCATCTACTAAGAGAGAAATTGTTTTTAAGAAAAAAAAAACTTCAAAAATATGGATTGATTTTACATTGGTTAAGTATAAGAGAAAATAGTTTGCCAAATGCAAACATTGTGGAGAACGATTGAAAGGATTCAATGCTAATAGGACTAGTCATTTAAGTTAACATTTAAACTCATGTTTACATAGACAAATCAGTAAATAAAAACAAAGAACTTTTATCATTATGTATAAAAAAATAATTTGCATATACATCATGTGACAGACAATGATTAAATGAGGTCGTTAGCATACAAAATGCAAGAAAATTTTGATAAATATTGAAAAAACCACCACAATGTCATCTTTGCAATTGCATTTATTTTAGATCCTAAGTTCAAATTGGAGTATTTGAAGTATGTGCTTGGGAGTTTGAATGAAGTAAATGCAATGGTACAATATGAGAAAATGGAGAAAAATTTTCATGAACTGTATGTTGAGTGCAAAAATGTATATGATACAAACGATGAAGAAAATGAAAATGCAGACAACGAAATAGTGGAAATTGAATAAGATATAAATTTTTTCGAGAGATGCCTTTTTTCATATTACATGAGTTCTGCATCTTCTCAAGTACCTCTCACAAATCTAGAAGCATATTTAACTTATCTAATAGAATGATCTCGACCTAATGAAGACTTCAATATATTATCTTAGAGGAAGGCAAATGAAAGTAAATATATAGTTTTATCCAAAATGGCTCAAAATATATTCGCAATTCTTTTATCCACAGTTGCATCTGAGTTTGCATTCAGTATAACTGAAAGAATAGTTAATGATTATCGATATTCAACCACTCTTGGAAATGTTGAAGCACTAGTTTGCATATAGAGTTAGATTCGTGATAAAGACAATTTATGTGAAATGTAAGATGTTCATTGTTAAATGCTAGATTTTGATAATTCATTTTGTTTTTCACAATATACTAACATTGTAGCTTGCTTGTGATGATTTGTCCTTTTTAATAGGTAATTAAGCTGGGTTAGGGCCGGCCGTATATGCCAAATGTGACGCACCTCCCCTATTGAACTCTTGACCTTCCAGCTTAAACATCTTTTCAAGTTCCAACTTTTGGTAGGCAATTACAATGTTTAGAGGGCAAGGAGTTTGATAAGGGAGCTCAATAAAAACAAGGGCAGGCTAGTTTTGGGCTCATCGTCCGTGAGCTTTTCTGTCCAAGTGTCAATAATAAAAAAAAGAAAACAAGGAAAGAGTTCAAGAAATATAAAGAAAAAAAAAAAGTGAAACTAAAATGATTGAATTGGAAGAGATATCCTAAAGAGGCCGGCGTCTTTCAGGTTCCGGGTTGTTTCTGAACTTAGGTAGAGGGTGATACACTTGTCAAATAAAATACTGCATATGTACTATTTGTAGCCCAAAAGAGTTAGTACTTATTAATGGAATTGAACTTATTGGTTGGTAGAACGTCTTTCCTCTACTTATGGTATTTTGCCTAGTTGTATAGTTGGCAAACTCTTCCATTTTTGAGACACAAGAATTGGCTAGGATCATCAATTTATAGGTTATGAATTAGAGATTATCAAGTCAACTAGGATCGTCGACTAATTGCTTGTTTTTTTTTTTTGTCGTGTGTGGCCGAAAACTAAAGTTCATTGCTTTCTGAATTATGAAATACAAAAAACTTTATTAAATATACACAAATAGAGTTATCTTATTCAATCTATGTATAAAAGAACATTATAAAAATGAAATGCAACCCTTTTAACTTTTGATTTTCAACGTATCCAAGTTTGAGTCACGAATTTACCAACTATGCTTAGCCGATCCACGGTGATTCATTCATTCAGTTTGCAATCTCTATCAGCATATCAATGAACTCGTAACTGATATAGCAATTTAAAAACATGTGGTTGAGTTTATAGAAGGATAGGGCAATGAATGCATTTTAAGTGAAGATTCCGCATCATGTGATGCCGACTGCAGTCCACTCTTCTAGATGAAAGAGCTACCGAAACTATATGAAGTGCAGAGTCAGGCTGCTACGGAAACGAGACCGGTCGCTAAAACGTGCTTCCCCGTGGTAGCTAAACCACGTTCCACACACTGCCCAACAAACGGTAAACTGTTGACGAAGATAGATAAGCAATCAACGCGTCGATCATCAAACTTCATATGAGATATTCTTCATCGGTTTAAGGGTATTTTTAACTCTCTCTTTTTTTTCGATTACGTTGTCAAAATATATTGAAAAAAATTCAACATCTCGTTAAAAAACCAATTTCATCCGATTGAATTCGGATTCGGATTAAATTTATTGTTTAAATAAATATTGTGCACATCTAGTACTTTTTACAATTTGAATTAGGTTCAAAATTCAGATTAAAATACAACTTTTTTTCATTGTCAAATCTAAATCGCAATGTTCAAGTATCTAAAGACATTTTTATATTGTAGCCCATAGGATTGAGATGAACCCGCGGCAGATTGCGTAAAAGAAGAGGGCACCTGATTTTCGGGGCGGATGGCCCAAATCATGCAGTCTGGATTTGCGTGCAGCCAATGAGAAGCTGCATAGAACATGAACTGGTTCGCTTTCAGATGGTTATCTTGGGGAAGAAAGAGGGTAGCTGCAGCGTGAAAGGTTTGTTGTGAAGCGCTTTCTCACTTACCTCACATTGCCATGTCGACGTATGTATATATATATATATATAGGTGCGCTCCTTCATGGCTACAGCATCCAAGCCTGCAAGTTGTCTTTCGAGCAATTGAGTTGAGTGGCTCAGTGATAGCTTGATCTGTGGCTGTGATTCTAGTGATAGCTATTAACCATGGCAGCTGTGGCGAAGTCCGCGAGAGTCGAGAGCCTGGCCGGAAGCGGCTTGCTGGCCATTCCTTCGGAGTACATTCGGCCGGAGAGCGAGAGACTGAACATCGTTGACATCTTCAAGGATGAGAAGAACGAGGAAGGGCCTCAGATCCCAGTCGTGGATTTCAGAGGCCTGGAATCGGAGGACAAAAGCGAGCGGGCGCGCGTCTCTGAGGAGGTGAAGAGGGCTGCCATGGAGTGGGGGGTGATGCAGGTCATGAACCATGGGATAGACGCTGGGGTCATTGAAGAGCTCAAGGTGGCCGGCGAGTCCTTCTTTGCACAGCCCATCGAGGAGAAGGAGCGGTATGCCAATGACCAGGCATCCGGCAAGNGGGCGACTCTCTGGAGATTATCAGCAACAGCAGGTACAGAAGTGGACTGCACAGAGGGCTGGTGAACAAGGAGAAGGTGAGGATCTCCTGGGCTGTGTTCTGCGAGCCACCAAAGGATCAGCTTCTGCAGCCACTCACTGAGCTCGTTTCCGAGGCCGAGCCGGCGACGTTCTCGCCGCGAACTTTTGCGCAGCATATCGAGCAGAAACTTTTCAGGAAGAACCAAGAAGCAGCTGCCGCAAAGGAAGCAAAATAGATCAGATCAGTACTGAAGGCTTTGGTTTCGCTTCCGGTTGTGGTTTAGAGGATCGATTGGCTCTGAACCTTTTCTGCTTTTGATGTTTGGGAAATAACAGGGCACTTTGTCTTTGCTTCAGTCTGATGTAGTTGAATCTTTTGCGTCATCTGTCGTTCAATAATCACAAGTTCATAGTCATTCGCACAATGACACCCGAGTTTGATTTTATCAAAAGTCCAATCAATGGGGGCGATATCCTTATTGATTTACCTAATCATGATTTACCCGTTCAGCTAAATCCGCTATAAATGGACAAAAGTATATTTAAATTTTATTTTTTAAGCAATTGAATAAATAATATGAACATTAGTTGAAAAAATCTTAAAATATTACAAATAGTTAAGAAATAACAAGTGCAATCCTGAATCTGCCATGGAATTTATTTGCTCCGTCCGATTCGATTCAGAAGGCAAACCAAATCTTGACAGCATTTGGAATCATGGAAGTCAAACAAGCAGTACAATGGTTGTTGCATGGTAGCTGCTTTCGTTCTTCATATTTCCAAAAAATGTATCTTTTGAAGAAGCCGCTTGTTTAGAAAATGATGCTTCCAACATACACAATAGCTCTTCTGCTCTTTTATTTTATTTGAAAAGATTACAAATAGGCACCTGAGAAAAGCTCCGATTTCGATCAAGCACCCAAGCTTTGAAGCTCATCAAGAAGACCCTTAACTTTTGCATCTAAATTTTCAAAAACTGCTTCCCTATAAAAATTATTAAAATGAAAAAGGAAAATAGAAAAATGACCTTTTGCACAAATATTGCAGAAAAATTGAAGGAAAAAAAGTCCCGGAAAGGGAGCTGTCAAAGCCGCCGGCGACTCTTAACTCATGGATGGCTATCTGCTCAGTCCGTCTCCTTCAAATTAAAATATAAAATTTCTTGTTCAGAACTTAGTTTTGAATTCAGATCACCATCTTTTTTGTGTTTAGAATAAAATTAGAATGGATATTCGTAGTTGAATCGTTCATATTTGTTGATTTTCATTAATTAGGTTCATCTACCTTTGCTCCATCGTTCGTTAGTTCAATAAGACTGGGAGGTGAATCGATGGGTTTCAAAGTTAAAAAATTGGGATTTTCACAAGACCCCCTGGTTTTTGAAAATTTAAAAAATTTATCATTAAACATCTCAAAAAATTTAATTTTAGCCCACTAAAGGCCAATTCTATAAAAAAAACTCTTGGACCCATGTGATTATATTTGTGGTTTTTAATTTCATGATGCGTGCGTATTTGCATATTTTATTTACATCCCACATTAACCTCTTTAAACTGTGGCTAATGCAAATAAATTGTGCTTGGCTTGCCAATGATGTTTTCAGCAAAAACAAGAATCACCCATAAAAAGGGACAAATTTTCCTCGGCCACATGGCTGGGAAATGGCGCCGGCAAGGTCGCCTATGTTGGGTGACCCCGACGAGCCCATTTTCCGGCCGGCAGTGGCAACTTTGGTCTGATAAGGAATAATGAGGGATATTGAAAACAAAGAAGATCAAATATTTCAACTCTGTTTTTCATTCATGAACAGATTTGGGGAAAACCCGTTAAAACTTGTACAAATGAACTCTTTATATAGAGTTTAATCCAACCGTTGTTGGTTGGTTCAATCAGTCACAACGTTGATTTCTCACTAGTTGTGCAATGTGGCTATCTTCATGCATCACTAGTTGTGCAATGTGGCTATCTTCATGCATCACTAGTTGTGCATAGCGTAATCAGACGCATACATCAATTTATACACATTGCAATTGTTTAGGAGGTGTTGGCATGACAGGGAAGAATTGAAGAAGGTCCGAAATCTTTCTTGTTTAGGAGGTGTTGGCATGACTGGGAAGAATTGAAGAAGGTCTGAAATCTTTCTTGGTTCAATCTGAAGGACATGAACTGGTATATGTTACACTCTTTTCCCTCATCTCCCGCCGCCCATCACCCTGAAGGATATGAACTGGTATATGTTACACTCTTTTCCCTCCTCTCATGCCGCCCATCCTAGCCGACCGACCGCCCTCCTCTCCCACCGCCCATCTCCCTGGTCTTGCCCACCCGTCCTCACCGACCGTCTGCTCCCACCACCCGTCCTCGCCGACCGTCTACTCCCACCGCCCCTCTCTTCGTCTGCCCGTCTCCCGCAGTCTGCCTCGCCCGCCCGTTCACTAACTCCCTACCTGCCCCGTTTCAGTCTCTCTTGCCCACCCGTCCGTCCGCTCACTCCCTTCGGTTGCTGTGGCGTGGCATGGGGTGCCCCTTGCGGCTGGCTGCATTCTCTCTCTTATCCTGTGGGGCGTTGTGACGCCTGTGGGGCGTCTGATCATGGAGGGTCTTTTGCTTGGGGGCTTCTCTCCTCTCCTTGGAGCTGAGCGGTAACTGTTCGATGATTTGCCTATTACAGCTTGTGGGCATTTTGTTTGCGGACCGGTCTTCCTTCGGTGCCTTGCTCTCATGTTGTGCTAAGTTGTGTCTCACCAGCCTGCAGGGCCGTGCTCAGCTTAGGGTTTGAGCGGGTCCGAACGCAGCTGCCCTTGGCAGTGGGTGGGCACACACGTGAGATTGGCGTCGTTGCTTTGGACCGACCACTTTGCTCTTGCACGGTGTTGATGTCATGGCAGCCCTTCCTCCTCCTCCACCTTTGCGACCACCGCCGGGGGCTTGGGTTGGGGAACCCAGTCTTTGTGGTATCAAGCTGGGTAAACCCCTCCCCCCCCCCTTAATCGCTTGCTTTGTCATGCCGCAATCAGTTTTCTTTGCTCGCTTGAGGGTGTTCGTCAGGCTAGGACGTCATCTTTCAGTTGGCAGTCTACCATCTTCAATTGTGTTTTCACCGGTTCACTTCAGCTGCAAGACACTCATAGCCTCCTCCCGGCATTCCTCCCCCCTGCGCGGTGTTGTTTTCTCCTTTTGCAGATGGGTGATTGTTCCTTGCGACCGAGGCTCCCCAGGGTGGTTTCTGTCGGTAGGTCGGCCCCCTCGCCTTGGTGTGTCCTCTCTTCTCGGCGTGCTTCCAGGCTTCGTCACCTTCTTCGGTCTGTCGCTTCTATACGCGTCAGATGGGGCCACTAGTGGTGTCAGAGGTGAGCACTTTCTTGAACGGCCGTCGAGCCGTCACGTGTTTCCGCTGTCGTTTTCCTGCTAGTCAGAATGATCGTCGCCTTTTTGGTCGGCGGCATGGCTTTGCAGCGGTTGCTTCTTCCTTCTGGATTCAGGTTCCTCCGCCAGCTGTACCTCGGTCGCCTTCTTCGGATGCTAGCGTCATTTTCTTTGGCTCTATCAGACTTCCTTGGCCTGGGCCTACTTGTCCTGATACACGGGGTCCACCTTTCTCAGTAGAGGTCCTGCAGATCCTCAGCCCAGGTGGTCTGCCACATCAATGCTCTTTGATGGCCAAGCTCATGCCTTCACAGCTCCCACCCTTGCTTCCCTCACTGCGGAAGCTAGCCTCACCTTCGCGTTGGAGTCCTGCCTGCTCTTTGTCGCGCTCCCCTGAGGTACCTTGCTTGCCCCTCCCTTTTTCAGCTTCGTCAGTTGGGGTCTCTCGCGTGTCCACCTTGGGATGCCCCGACCCGGTGTTGTCTGCTGCTCAGTCTGACCTTGGCAACGTTCGGTCCTCTGAACTGTCACTGTCGGCTGCCCACCCGTCAACAGGGGATCGCCCTCTGGAGGTCGCTGTTGTTGCTTGCTCTTGTTCGACTGAGGCCTCCGTTGTCTTGACCCCTGGCGTCTCGTCACCCCCAGTCAGCCCACCTCCCTCTGTTGTCTGTTCTCTTATCCTTACCTTTGTTACATGGCCTTTCCTTGTTAGTAGTCTTTCAAACCCACCATCCATTCGTTTTCTGTTCCTCTTTTGCCCTTCTCCCTACCTGTCTGCTTCCTGGGGTCGTGTTTGGAGGTCGCGACTCATTTCAGCTTGGTGGCGCATTTGGGAGGAGCGCAACAACAGGGTCTTCAGGGACACCTTCTCTTCGTCAGATTATGTAGTTCGTCTTGTGCAGGGGGATGTTCGGTTTGTCATTCGGTTAAGGCGCTGTAGTCCGTCTGTGGCTGGGTGACGATGCCGCTCCTTCTTTCCTCTCTATTCACACCTTTCTTTTTCACTGTGCATTGTATTGTATATTTCGTCTTTTTGCTTTTATTTTTGTGGATTGCTTTTGTATCTAGAGGACGTCTTGTCTCCAAATTTTATTATATATTTTCCATTTTATCGGCTCTCTATATCTCTCAATCTCATTTTTTTTGTTGGTGATCCGTACGTCCATGATTTTCTAAAGAAGAGGAAAAAGCAACGTCCAAGACATGAAAACATGAATTCAAGAATCGAAAAAGCCAGATTCGACATTAGAAACTCTTCAAGTATTCCCAATCCCAACCTGGGACAAATGGTAGGGGTGTTTGATTATTGATCTTAACTTTTTGAATCTTAAATTCCAGGAATTCAAGCCCATCATCCTTAACAACGGTCTTAACTCCTTTGTTTTAAAGATGCATGGAGGTCTTGTGTCTTTAATTTGTGGACCTCAACGGTCGAAAATTTCTTTCCGTGTTTGTTACGTTGGAAAAATTTTACAAATTTAGAAAATTTTTCTAGGTGAACAGTAGATTTCCAGCGTAACAAACACCCCCTTATGTATAGAAAAATAATTTGCGTATACATCATGCAACAGACAATGATTAAATGTGGTCGTTAGCATACAAAATGCAAAAAAATTTTGATAAATATTGAGAAAACTACAACAAATGTCATCTTTGCAATTGCATTTATTTTAGATACTAAGTCCAAATTGGGGTATTTGAAGTATGTGCTTAGGAATTTGAATCATTGTCACAAAAAAAGTGCTATTTGAAAAAAACACTTATAATCAGTGAAAAATAGGTCAGCCATATGAAACATGAAAAAACGTGTATTATAAGTGTTTTTTCATGTTTTTTATGATTTTTAATAATTTTCAAGATTTATTAAATGTTTTAAAATTTTTAAAAATTTGGCGAGATTTTTTCGAGATATACAACTTTACTGTATTATATCATAAAAATTTCTCACTGTATTTTTACCCGTACATGATATATGTGACAATGGTTTGAATGAAGTTAATGTAATGATACAATACAAGAAAATAGAGAAAAATCTTCATGAATGTTGAGTACAAAAATGTATATGGTACAATGAAGAAAATAAAAATTCAGACAATGAAATAGTTAAAATTGAAGAAGATATAGATTTTTTCAAGAGATGCCTTTTTCCATATTACATGAGTTCTACGTCTTCTCAAGTACCTCTCACAATCTAGAAGCATATTTAACTTATCTAATCATTCTGTTAGTCTTCAGCCTCTTTGGGTTTCTTTGTTTTTAGTAGTGATCAAATTTATTGTTTAAATAAATATTTTACATCTAATACTTTTACAATTTGAATTGGGTTCAAAATTCAGATTAAAATAAACTTTTTTTCATTGAAATTAAATTTGAAATCGAATCTAAATATCTAAATCGGAATGTTTGAGTATGTAAAGACATTTTTATATTGATATTGTAGCCCATAGGATTGAGATGAACCAACGGCAGACTGCGTAACAGAAGAGGGGCCAGAGGGCACCTGTTCTTCGGGGCGGATGGCCCAAATCAAGCAGTCTAGATTTGCGTGCAGCCAATGAGAAGCTGCATAGAACATGAACTGGTTCGCTTTCAGATGGTTATATTGGGGAAGAAAGAGGGTAGCTGCAGCGTGAAAGGTTTGTTGTGAAGCGCTTTCTCACTTACCTGACAGATTGCCATGTCGACGTATGTATATATATATATATAGGTGCGCTCCTTCATGGCTGCAGCATCCAAGCCTGTCAAGTTGTCTTTCGAGCAATTGAGTTGAGCGGCTCAGTGATAGCTTGATCTGTGGCTGTGATTCTTGTGATAGCTATTAACCATGGCAGATGTGGCGAAGTCCGCGAGAGTCGAGAGCCTGGCCGGAAGCGGCCTGCTGGCCATTCCTTCGGAGTACATTCGGCCGGAGAGCGAGAGACTGAACATCGTTGACATCTTCAAGGATGAGAAGAACGAGGAAGGGCCTCAGATCCCAGTCGTGGATTTCAGAGGCCGGGAATCGGAGGACAAAAGCGAGCGGGCGCGCGTCTCTGAGGAGGTGAAGAGGGCTGCCATGGAGTGGGGGGTGATGCAGGTCATGAACCATGGGATAGACGCTGGGGTCATTGAAGAGCTCAAGGTGGCCGGCGAGTCCTTCTTTGCACAGCCCATCGAGGAGAAGGAGCGGTATGCCAATGACCAGGCATCCGGCAAGNGGGCGACTCTCTGGAGATTATCAGCAACAGCAGGTACAGAAGTGGACTGCACAGAGGGCTGGTGAACAAGGAGAAGGTGAGGATCTCCTGGGCTGTGTTCTGCGAGCCACCAAAGGATCAGCTTCTGCAGCCACTCACTGAGCTCGTTTCCGAGGCCGAGCCGGCGACGTTCTCGCCGCGAACTTTTGCGCAGCATATCAAGCAGAAGCTTTTCAGGAAGAACCAAGAAGCAGCTGCCGCAAAGGAAGCGAAATAGATCATATCAGTACTGAAGGCTTTGGTTTCGCTTCCGGTTGTGGTTTAGAGGATCGATCGGCTCTGAACCTTTTCTGCTTTTGATGTTTGGGAAATAATAGGGCGCTTTCTCTTTGCTTCAGTCTGATGTTGTTGAATTTCTGCTTTTGCTCCGTCCGATTCCATTCAGAAGGCAAACCAAATCTTGATAGCATTTGGAATCATGGAAGTCAAACAAGCAGTACAATGGTTGTTGCATGGTAGCTGCTTTCGTTCTTCATATTTTCAAAAAATGTATCCTTTGAAGAAGCCGCTTGTGTAGAAAATGATGCTTCCAACATGCACAATAGCTCTTCTGCTCTTTTATTTGATTTGAAAATATTACAAATAGGCATATCAGAAAAGCTCAGATTTCGATCAAGCACCCAAGCTTTGAAGCTCATCAAGAAGACCCTTAACTTTTGCATCTAAATTTTCAAAGAAGTGCTTCCTTATAAAAATTATTAAAATGAAAAAGGAAAATAGAAAAATGACCGTTTGCATAATTTTTGCGGAAAAATTGAAGAAAACAAAGTCCCGGATGGCTATGCTCAGCTCATCTCCTTCAAATTAAAATATAAATTTTCCTTGTTCAGAACTTAGTTTTGACTTCAGATCACCATCTTTTTTGTGTTTAGAATAAAACCAGAATGGATCTTCATAGTTGAATCGTTCATATTTGTTGATTTTTATTGATTAGGTTCATCTACCTTTGCTCCATCGTTCGTTAGTTCAATAAGACTTGGAAGTGAATCGATGAGTTTCAAAGATTAAGAAATTGGGATTTTCACAAGACGCCCCTGGTTTTTGAAAAATTAAAAATTTATCATTAAACATCTCAAAAATTTTAATTTAGCCCAATAAAGGCCCCTTCTATAGAAAGAACTCTTGGACCCATGTGATTATATTTGTGGTTTTTAATTTCATAATATCGCACATTAACCTCCTAACGTATTAGAGAAAGCAGGAACTCTTTAAACTGTGGCTAATGCAAATAACCTTGTCTCCAAATTGTGCTTAGCTTGCCAATGAGGTTTTCAGCAAAAACAAGAATCACCCGTAAAAAGGGACAAATTTTCCTCGGCCACATGGCCGGGAAATGGCGCCGGCTAGGTCGTCTAGGTTGGGTGACCCCGGCGAGCCCATTTTCCGGCCGGCAGTGGCAGAACTCTGTGAAATTATCGGTTCAATACCCGGTTTTGAATCTGGACACGTAAATCTAACTCTCTCTCTCCCCTTCTCTTTCACACACAAAAAATAAAAGTAGAATGAAAAATGGTACACAAAAAATTGTCAGGATAAGACGCTGGCCACGTAGATACCTCGAGTCCAGTTATTAATACAGAAATTGCTATGACTAAGAAGCGTATCATCTCCCACGTCTCGCGTTTCCGACGTACTTTATAGGAGTGATCTCATCCCCTTCTTCTTCTCCTTGCCCCCATACTAAAATCTCTGCAATCTCGCGCAGAGAGAGAGAGAGAGAGTGTGAGATAGAGAGAACGAGCGAGCGAGGATGGCTACCACCCTCAATTCCTTCCTCTATGGCACCCAATTCCGACACCCTCGTGCCACTCTGCCGTTTTCTTCATCCTCCTCGAGTTTCAGAAGATCTCGCCCTTATCTCCTTCCTCTAGGTCTTGCCCAAGATGTCACTCCTCCTCCAACACCGCCACCCATGGAGACCACCACCATTCAGCAGCAGCAACAGCTGACGAGCACCGCCTCACCCTTCTCTCAGTCCCTCCTCGTTGCCCCTAAACCGCAGTCCCAGTCTCCTGCCTCCGACATCCCCGACGGTTCTCAATGGCGCTACAGCGAGTTCCTTAATGCCGTCAAGAAGGGCAAGGTGGAGCGCGTTCGCTTCAGCAAGGACGGCTCCGCGCTTCAGCTCACCGCCGTGGACGGTCGCCGTGCCTCCGTCGTGGTCCCCAACGACCCCGACCTAATTGACATCCTCGCGATGAACGGGGTCGACATCTCCGTCTCTGAGGGTGAATCCGGAAACGGCCTCCTTAATTTCATCGGCAACCTCCTCTTCCCGCTGCTCGCCTTCGGCGGCCTCTTCCTCCTCTTCCGCCGGGCGCAGGGTGGCCCTGGTGGCCCCGGCGGGCTCGGCGGCCCGATGGACTTCGGCCGGTCGAAGTCCAAGTTCCAGGAAGTGCCGGAGACCGGCGTCACCTTCGCCGACGTAGCTGGCGCCGACCAGGCGAAGCTCGAGCTCCAGGAGGTAGTGGATTTTCTCAAGAACCCAGATAAGTACACCGCTCTCGGGGCTAAGATCCCCAAGGGCTGCCTCCTTGTCGGTCCGCCCGGCACCGGTAAGACCCTCCTTGCGAGGGCCGTCGCGGGGGAGGCTGGCGTCCCATTCTTCTCCTGCGCTGCTTCCGAATTCGTTGAGCTATTCGTTGGTGTCGGTGCTTCGAGAGTCAGGGACCTCTTCGAGAAGGCGAAGTCCAAGGCTCCCTGCATCGTCTTCATTGATGAGATCGATGCTGTTGGGAGGCAGCGAGGGGCAGGGCTTGGTGGTGGGAATGACGAGAGAGAGCAAACGATCAATCAATTGCTCACGGAGATGGATGGGTTCTCAGGGAACAGTGGGGTCATCGTGCTCGCTGCGACAAATAGGCCGGACGTCCTCGACGCGGCATTGCTCAGGCCGGGGAGGTTTGATCGACAGGTCACCGTCGATAGGCCTGATGTTGCAGGGAGAGTGAAGATCCTTCAGGTGCGTCTTTGCAATTATCCATTTCTTTCCGTCTTCTTTTTCTTTTTGTGGTTCCTATGAGCTTTACGTATGGAAATTTCGGACTTGTTCATACTTCACACCTAGATGAGATCATCATTTTATGGTTGTACCGGAACCTAGTTCATGTTTTATGGAGGTGACATAAAATTGATTAAAGGCTTGAAGAACACGATAATCAAGTCGTGATACATAATAATAATGGAGCCTTGTTGAGGTTCTTGTGACTTGCTGTCAACTGAGACTACCTTACATCTACAGTACAATCAAATTGGTGGTTAGAATGCATTCTTGCTAATACCCGCACAGCATTGGGAAACTAAAAAGCTATCGATTCAGTTTTTCTAATAGGGACTAATTGACTAATGGATTTCGGGCGCCATTGCAATACTCTGTTATTTTTAGAAACGTTTAAGAATAGGACCATTGTTAGCACATGACTGGCATGAGCTTATAGGAGGTGTGCTTTACTTACAGAGCAAAGCTGAGTCTACCGAGTTAGCAGAATCGCTTTATCAAATATTAGAAAGAAGCTTGCTCGGGCACCTGAATCATACTCTTTTATCATATTACGGGATATATTATAGGCGACTACCATGATTATTTTACTAAAGGAATAGCAAAACCACGCTAACATGATTTTTCTCCATTGGATTTGTTTGCACACTCTTTTTATAAGCTATCCTTGAATGATGCGGAGACTGACGAGTGACGAGCATAATGCTGTAGAACCTCTTGCCTTTACCTCTTCTAATGTGTTTGCTTTGTAACATAATCTTGTCCTGTTTCTGACTACGATAGGTACACTCAAGAGGCAAAGCTCTTGCAAAGGATGTGGACTTTGAGAAAATTGCGAGGAGGACACCAGGATTCACAGGCGCTGATCTGCAAAACCTTATGAATGAAGCTGCCATTCTTGCAGCACGACGTGATCTTAAGGAGATAAGCAAAGATGAGATTTCTGATGCTTTGGAGAGGATAATTGCTGGACCTGAGAAGAAAAATGCTGTGGTTTCTGATGAAAAGAAGAAGCTCGTGGCATATCATGGTAATGATCCCCGCCTAGACACCTGTTTGCACATGTTCTGTAGATTCTCTAGTCTGCCTAGTGTTAATGCTGCCAAGTTTCCTGAGTGCAGAAGCTGGTCATGCATTAGTTGGTGCTCTTATGCCTGAATATGATCCTGTTGCAAAAATTTCGATCATTCCTCGTGGCCAAGCTGGTGGATTGACATTCTTTGCTCCAAGTGAAGAACGCCTCGAGTCTGGACTCTACAGCAGGAGCTACCTGGAGAATCAAATGGCAGTTGCCCTTGGTGGGAGGTAATATTTCAACTTTTGAACCCATTGCGAACGAGCTTGAAGGTTAGTCTGATCTCAAACTAGATTTACCTTTCTTTGAATGGGCAGAGTGGCAGAGGAGGTCATATTCGGGAAGGAGAACGTAACTACAGGAGCATCAAATGACTTCATGCAAGTATCCAGGGTGGCGAGGCAGATGGTTGAGAGATTCGGGTTCAGTAAAAAAATTGGGCAGGTTGCCATTGGAGGACCTGGTGGGAATCCTTTCTTGGGACAGCAGGTATGAAGACTTTCTTAATTGATGGGGGTTAGTCACCATTTTGATTAAATACATGGCACATTGTATAACATTTGGGCCTTTGGTTAATGGACTGCAGATGTCTTCCCAGAAAGACTACTCCATGGCAACTGCGGATATTGTTGATGCAGAGGTCAGGGAACTTGTAGAGAGAGCATATACCAGAGCGCAGCAGATCATGACAACCCATATAGACATTCTCCACAAGCTCGCACAACTTCTGATAGAAAAGGAGACTGTTGATGGGGAGGAATTCATGAGCCTTTTCATTGATGGCAAGGCTGAATTGTTCGTTGCTTGAGTTAAATTTAGTTTTAGTCACATGTACCATATACGTTCAGTTGTATTGCTCTACACGAATGGAAAATGCACTGCATTAAGGGGAAAACCAGCCTCGTCTATTTTACATTCTTTCTGGAAATTTGATTTCCAATGATCAATATAGTGATAATATTTCTTTCTCCTATTTGGAAGCGGTGCAAAGTTACAATGGAGTAGAAAAAGATAATGTCAAATGGCTATTGCTGCTGGCTGTGTGAACTTCTACTCTTCTGCCTATCTTCCAGACTAGAAGCTTCATTGAGCATGTCTGCAGCATCCTTGTGCATATTTAGTTTGGCAAGTGCAACTGCTTGCATGTAGAAAGCTGTGGGCCACTCTGGGTACACGAATTGTGCTTGCATTGCATCCCTCAGAGCAGCATCAGGTTGGTCACAGAGTAGATGACATAAACTGCGTCTTGCATAGACCGTAGGAGACACCATGGTTCCTACATCTAAAAACTGTAGCAAGGGGAAGAAGAAATTGAGGACAGTAAAACATCAATCCTTTCAGTGTGTAGTATTATTCCAACAAAAATGCTAATGCAGATCCAAGGACATTTCTTAATTCTTATGCATCTATGTGGAAATCGAAAATCCCTAAAGGAAAGTTTTAGTGCTCGGCATGCATTGCATTCTCTTCATAATAGCCACTGCAGGCCAGATCATAGTGCACAACTGCCAAAGCCTCAACTATCAGTGATTGCATTTGTTGGTGCATGCCTATTCTTCTTTTACTAATCACTTGCGCGTGAATCACTATCAAGTTCCTCAAAGTTCAGCCAAATTGCATAAGAATGACGTACCTAAAGCTATCAAAATGCATTTGCAATTGTAATATAGCCCTCTCTACTTGATAATGATAAGTACCAGATTTTAACATATGAACAGAGCACGATCACATTGATGCATATGGTAGAGCAGCATATACAACTATAGATTATTAGGGAATACATGCAAGTTTTCTTGGATAGACAACGTACCTGAGTGTAGCAGTCGATAGCTGTTTTGAAATCCTTATCACGAAATGCAAAGTCCCCACGCTTCCTTGCCTCTAGCATGTCTCTCATTTGCTGTGTCCACTCTTGGAATGATAACTATATGCAACACAACACGAAAACCATGTTGCAAGGTCAAGTGAGTGACTTCTTTGTCTCATGGCTCAATCATGAACAAATAAACCTGTTCTACCTCGTTGGTTCCCTCGTCATCCCGGTAGTGTGCTGTCACCAATAACTGATGTATAGCTGTAAGATCCATCCTAGAACAGGCTTCACCAAGTGGGGAGAGTGGGTGTTGTGGAGCAGTAGGAGGTGCTTCCTCACGCTTGGAAATCCCCAGCATTACATAAGAAGGCACCTGGATGTCCAGAACTACAATTAACAACTTAAACCAAACTAGAGCTTTAAATGGATCAAATACACAATGCTCAAGACCGTATGAAATTATGAATATCTCAAAAAATACAATCGGGGATTAATTTGAGCACCATAAACATAGGAAATATTAATATTGATTTTTTATACTTGTTATATATGAGGTGAGAAATCAAGATATGGCTCTACACTACAAGCACTTTAGCAGAAGGATGTCAACAACAAAAATTGAGGCAATAATAGACAAAGAAATAAGATGGTAGCTGCACTTTTCCTGTTGCGTCAGCTAGGTCACAAAGCCCGTGAGATTCCAGCCCAAGACTTGACATTTCCTTTGGGATGGTAGCAACCTAACCACTGAACTATTTCATTAAATCCAAAAAATGGTGGCTACCGGTGGTAGTCAGTAGTTGGTTTACAGCTTGCCTTTACTTAGATCTCAATCATTGTTAGGTTGCAATAACAAAACCAAACTGATTCTTATTGTAAGCTAGTCGTACAGTGTACAATCTGCCTAATCGCTCAAATATATTACTTTATGTTGCGAATCAGGAAGTGCAAGGAAAATCAGAAGATATAATGTAACCTGCAGGACTTCCGGAGGTTAAAAGTCTGATGCCCCTATAGTGCCTCAGATAATCAGATAAACTCATATTGAAGTTCTGAAGGAAGTTTCCCTTTAGAGGTTGTTTTTTTTTTTTCAATCTCCCTCTATACCTATGAAAGATTAAGGACATCCCAACAAGTTTCACTGGTTTCAGGGTTCGAAGGGAGGAGCTGCAATTTTTAACAGCATGTTTTTACTTCAGACTGCTCCATCAACGAAACTTAGGAACATTCAAACATGCTTTCACCACTCCAAGATTGAAGTACTGAAGAATCACTATATACAGTGTGCATTCTTTCGTTTAACCATCATATACAGATATTCATACTTGTTCAAATTGCAAGTTTTCATCACATACACTAAGAAGTAAAGAGATTTATCTGTGGCATATAAAACTTAAGGACTCCCATAACCAACTTTATATCAGATTTAGAAAACCAATTAATTCAAATGAATACTAAAATGTAGTGAAAGAAAAAGATTGCATACTTCGGGTTTGGTCTGCAGAGGTACCAAAGCAGCAACAAGATTCTTAGGAGTAGGACGTTCACGAGCTTCATACTGCAAACAGCGGGAAGCCAGTCCGACAACTGTCGTCCCCTCTTCAGGTGAAAACTTGCCATCCAAATGTGAATCCATTAAAGCCAAGGTATTCCTTCCCCTTATCATATCAAGAGCCTGGATATGTTGTTAACATCTCAATGAATATATAGCATGAGATTTAAAAAGTTTTCTCCATAGCATAAAGTTCAAAGTTCAAACATAAAGCAAGAGAATTGTAATTCTTATTATATAACTTGTTTGATTGATCTTTAAAACTAAAGGCCCACTAACCTAACATAAAAATTCCAAATAGCATGACCAAACGATCGTGAACATTTTTGTATCAACAAAGACCACTTACATGGCTAGGAGGAATGTGCTTGCCACTAAGTAGATCCAGAAGAACCGTGCCATAACTATAAATTACACTCTCAGAAGTAACTCTTCCTGTGAAAAGGAAAAGGCATGGATTATAAAACAAATGTTTGTACACTATGTCTTGTTAACTTTTAGAGAAATAATTTGGAAAAAAAAAACAGTGGTGGCAGTACATAAGATAGCAGCATGTGCAAAATATCAAAAATGAAATAGACAAAAAGGATTTCTTATACCCAGGCTTCAAATGATGGAATCCAGACATGTTTTTAGGTTCTGGTGAGCTACTGAACTCCTTAGTAGGAGACTAGTTCTTGGAACTGTTCAATAAGAACCAGCGAGAAGCCTAAAGAGGGAAAAAAGAAAACACAAAAACAATCTAGAGAAGTTATGTGGTGACTGATTCATTCACGATTTTTTCAACAGATGAATCAACATTATAATACCATCATATTGTATTTAGTTTCATGTGATCATCAAGTACACTAGTTTGACCGAAGGAGAGAGGGGACCACTATTTTCCATGTTAATAATGTACACAGGTAGGTGGCTCACCCAGGGAGGTTACAACTGTAGACGTCCTCTTAACTGAAGCCATGGATGATCAGTGACAACCTTTTCGCAGGCTATTAATCATGTACAGGGATATCTAAAACAATCTGAACTATAAAAATTTAGGAGGATTATACTCTTAACACAGCAACCAAATAGAAAATATTGGCAAAATGTGGTTTTTGCATCAACATGATAAAACTGTATATTTTCTCAAATATAAACTAGGGAACCCTACTTTGAAAAGAGTTGGTTACTATGGATGGGAGATGTAGGGCTTCAGAGCTTTTGAGATCATCATTGCCATTTTGTTTCTTCCTCTTTTTGGTTACTGAATTTCTTCTTTTTCTTCACCAAGGAATGTAGGCCTGAGGTACCATGTAAACCCATTGCAATTCTTGTGCTTTTCAGAACAATATTGGTACTGACTAGTAAGTAACCATCAATAAACATTGGATGGTTTCACAAAGAAGCCGAACAGCTAACCAACATGATCACGTGAGACAAGCTGACATACCTGTTGGTAAGGCAGTTCTTAGATGGGGATGGCAGACCACTTGGGTGCTTTTTGAATAGGATTTGGTCAGATCCAGTTCAATCAAAATTTCAAGCAAAAGGTGTTAACCCCTTTACTTTTCTTTGACATTGTTTTTAGCTTTAGTTTAATACAAGCACATGTTTACATTATTTGAACTTAAGAACTATGTCGTTTTCATGCATTACATATTAACTAATGAATTGTTTTTTGCTTCAATTTTGTGGAGCATGAATGATTTTATATCTATATGTACTTGCTTATATATATGCTGCCATACCTGCACCCATGTGGCTTAGTCACACAGGAACTAATTCAAGTAAATATCATAGGTACATCATTGTTATAAAAAAAACAAGATGGGAAACTTACTGTAACATTGCCACAAAATGGTGGTAGGCAGTCTTCTAAATGGTAATATTAAAAAAAAATAGACAAACAAGTGAAACAACCATAAAATACAAAGCTGTCAATGCCAGAAAGTTGGTACCAGTGCGTAAATATTCTGGAGGTGTATAAGCAAGATTCGTGCTGTAACTTTTCCCATCTCTGCTGTTTTTCATAAGGCCAAAGCAAGAAAGCCTTGGATCACCATTCTGCAATGTAGACAACAATACAAGCTGAAATACAGCAACAACCATGCTACAGCATTCTCAGTATGTGTGCTTTTGCATGCATGTATCAGCAGTGAACATAGGTTGCAATACAACCCAACCATAATCAGTGTGGATGTGTGTTATGTATGTGTAATTGTTCAGGTTAATTCAAACTTGAAGCATGAGTGTATAAGACTCTGGACTCGATCTCATGACTTTCTTGACAAAGGAATATTTGCATGCAAACAAATCATAGATGCATTTGTCTATTACTAAAAATTAAGAGTCACTGAGCTACCTTTTCTGATAGACATGAAACATTTTGAGCCTCCAATTCACAAGGTTATTCCATAAGGGAATATATTTAACTTGCTCTTTCTCAATGCTCAAACAAGATAAACGATATTTTAAATGAATCCCAACAAAAAGCTGGACCTTTTAGTAAGTTCCAATGAGAAATGATTGTGGAAACATCACAATAGGTGTGAGACCAGCAAATTTATGTATGGTCGGTCATTCTTATTTAATCCAAAGGAGGAGGTATTTTGCATAGTGGAGAATGCAATGCAAGAACTCAGCAGGCTATGTACACGCTCCAAATGCTTCTGATTATTTCTAGCTTTTGAATTGCTTAAGTAGTTGATTGTCATACCAAAACATATTTAAAACTGGCATTCTTGATTGATGGTTGGGAAGATGTGAAACAATGCATGATCCTTGATAAAACAACTCTGGGCAATTGTACCAGGAGAATAGTTCACAAACAAAAGCTCTTGCTGCATAAAGGAAGCGAAAGATCTAAAAGAGAAGCAGGCATTGTTACCTCATCAAAAAGAACTCTGTAAGCATTGAGATCATGGTACAAAGGATGACCTTCATTACTGCAGTAGTCCAAAGCCTCAGCAATATAAAGGGCCACTCTCAGACGCATAGCCCACTCAATCGTCTGTGTTTCCCCTTTTAAAAGAAAAACTAAACAATCAATACCATCTCAAGTTACATCAACACATTGTAGAGCATTAAACTAATCCTGAAAATTGAATCACAAAATATCGCAGCATAGTGACATGTACTGCGTACATGTTATTACTAGGATGCAAATGTGTTTTAGGATGCTTCTATTGCTAAAGAATACAACCTCACATGGCAACATGAGAAAATTGTAAAGCAGGAGATATTTTCTGGATATCTATTTTAAGCTTGCATTCGTACTCACCAAAAAGGAGAACTTGTGACACTAAAATTCAACTTCACTATATGGAAGGTGCACGCAAAGCGACTTCTTCCTCTTGTTGTCTTCTTTTGTTAGAGGGGGATAGACAAGGTAGGGAACTGCCATGTAAGATTGAAACTACAGGGCACATTCTAAGAAGGGATCCTCAACCATCCAACAATCGTATTCAGAATAGAGGTTAGCTAAGCAATGCAGATAAAATATGAACATATAACTATATATGCATCAAGTGAAAGAGTGTGGGCATATGGATCCCATTGAGGATTAAGTGCCGGTGTTACAGCGAGAAATAATGTAAGAGCATATATCTTTGCACGAGACTCGGAATTTTCAACAGGAAACTGGGTGCCTGCAACGGGAAAAGAGAAACAGCTAACAATAGAAAAATATATAAAAGGTACAACCAAGCCGTATCTCTGTACAGTTATGGACAAGAGACACCTCGTTTGACGCATATGGACATTTTACATGGCGTGAAACAGTGAACATCCTGTGCAATCCCGTGGACATTGGTACGACAACCTCCAAGAATCGTCTCAGTCACGAGAAGTGAAGATGACAAGCATTATGCAGTCAAAAAACGTCCTTAAAAATGCATTGAGACCATAAGCAAACATGCATTAATGTAAAACAATACTAAGATTCTATGGAAATTAGAAAGAGAAAAGGAGAACACCGGCCGTATGTCAGAGCTATTATTTCAAATGACGCCAAGAATGGGAGGCTTGTGACAAGAGAAAAGCCAAGGAATGGCAATTAAAAAATATAGGAGTTCAGAATCGTTATCAACACTTGTACCGCGCAATAGTTTACTTAAAGGAGGTAAGAGATACAAGGTGCCATCATAGCACCAGCTAGTACAGGGGAAAGAGGATCCTACTGGGAAATCTTCACGAGGTTTGGGGACCACCATCCATCAAATTCGAGACAGTACATGCGATACAATGCAGACTGTCTCCAATTTGATCACCTCAACCAATACCACCAAGGATCCACCTATCAGGGCACCTGAATATCATGCAGAGCTCGCTGACTGAAACTGCACTAAAGACATGCCGTTACCAAAATAGCTTGCATTGGACCACCAGGAAAGCCACCCATCACAAGAATGGCCATGAAACACTCTCCCATGAGATTGTTCATCAAGTAAAACCAACCCCATTAGGCATGATCAATAGAGCATCGCAATATGAGAAAGTTTTGAATTCTCATCCACAGGAAAGGATAAGAACGGGAAAAAAAGAGAGCTGCTTACAGTGAAAAAGATGCTTGGCAAGAGTATCGTTGGGCATGTACTCTGCAACCAAGAGTCGCTCGTCGCCGTCGCAGCAGTACCCGATCAAATTCGCAAGCCGTCGGTGGCGCAATTTCCCGACCCCCCAAGCCTCATCCTGAAGAACCCACATGAAAAAACATCTTGATAATCGAAAGGACGCATGCAATCAAACCAGATAAAGTGGAGAGAGTTGGCGGGGGTGGGGTGGAGAAGATGACGCTACCACGAACTGTTTGGGTTCAGGCCACGCCATCTTAGTGAACTTCTTCACAGCAATCCACCTCTTATTCTGTAGCCTCCCCTTGTAGACAAGATTGGGGGCCTTTTCCCCACCCTCAGAAACAATGAAATCCGAGCTAAAATTGTTGGTGGCAAGTCTCAAATCGGCCAGTGAGAACTCGGAGAAACTGGGTACTCCATCTGCCTCCCCCTCCTTTGACCCGTTTGGCGCCGACCCATCTTTCTGTTGCTGATTCGGTTTCCGTTTTCCATCTCTGTTACCCTTCTCGGCAATAAAAGCAGACTCACAACATCCCATTGCGCCCGCGGTTGAGAGAGAGAGATGTTGGGGAGCTGGTGATGTTATAAATTAAGAGCAGAGAAGGAAGTTTCTATTGTTGGAAACTTAAGAGCAGAGGTCAGAGTGGGAGAGGAAGAAGAGAAGAGGAGCAAACACACGAGACATCAGAGTAAACAGTCTGTCCACAGAGGCTACTTGTGCGTGTCTTGCACTGCTTGTTCTTGTGCAAACTATTGCCAATTAATTACTTGCCATTTATTTGACGGGAAAAAAAGGCAGACCCATCTTACCTCAGGCATCCGTCACACAAGCGTGTCTCTCTCCCTCCATCGATATCTTCAAAAGAAGAAGAAGCAAAATAAAAGATCATCTCTCCTTTTTTTTTTACGCTGAGAAGATCCTTGATGTGATACCACAGTGCCCACTGGTAATTATATTTTTTTTTTATAAAAGAATTTGATGTCTCATTATGGCGCAACGGTTAAAATAGGTGGGCCCCCACATTTTGTAAAATATATTAAATAAAAAGTTTCTCTTCCCTTTTTTTTTATCTTGTCCAACTCGTGGCTCATTCAATTTGCCGAACTTGAATGGTCAGCACTTTTTTTTGGATTTTCCATTTATATCTAAATGGAAGATCTAATAACAATTGCAGGTTTCGGCTCTAATCTCATGTAAAAACTCAGTTGAGCGATGCCCTTTTTTTGACATACAAGAGTAGAGTTAAAAACTTTTTTTATGAAAATAGGTGAATTAAAGTTTTTAAATTTTAATTAAAGCCGAAATATCACTATTTTTTTTTAAAAACAAACAATTTTTTTTAAAATTTACGTGCAACTTTTTTTAGGTAGGGCCAAAGCTCATGGGACCCTCTCATTAATGCTTTTAAATGAAATTCTCATCATAAGTAATCTTCTCTAGCTTTACATTTTCATGGAACCCCTAACTGGTTGGATTGATCCAATGAATCCTTAATTTAATTCATGTGACCATATGTCTCTCCGTTAATAAGATCGAGCTCTATAGCAGATAGAAAAGTAGCCAGCATTTGACAAATTGAACAAAATGGGAACACCAAAATGGAAATAAAACAATCCTTGTGTTTTTTTTATCATACACAACCAGGCCTTAACTGTTTCAAAATATATATATATATATATATATATATATATATATATATATATATATATATATATATATATATATATATATATATATATATTTGCTGGCAATCCTAACAGTGCGAAGCATTGGTCCGATTCAGTTAAACTCAAGCGAAAAAAAGTTGTGGTTAAAATAGGTCTGCAGTGTCAGAAAACAATTTTTTTTTTAATCCAAACCGCAGAAACTTGAGCTCCTTTAATCACATTATAAACAATCTTTTGCCGTCGGACGGAGATTTCCTTTTATATTTTACAAAATCCACGTACCAGCAGAAGTTGAAACTGCAAAACTGAAACCCTCTTGGACTATTTTAAAGCTTCAATCTTATTATTTTAACCGGATAAAAGAAATATAATAAAGTTATCCCGTTATTTTAATATGGGCATTGTCAAGCACACACACATCATGAGATAGGACCCTTTGTCCTTTCAACGTGTGCTCTGGATGCGTGTGTCAGAGAGAGGGAGAGAGGATTCACATGTGGTTGTGGAAGCCTGTGCAAGAGAATCTGTGATTAATAAGTTTCTTTTTTTATTAACTGTCTGAAAATGGTAAAAATTAGGAAATGTCCGTTTAGAGGCTCCATTTTGACGTAATGACAAAGGCAGGGTCATCATATTTCTATTTTTTCTCAAAATAGGTCTCTCTCTCTTGTCGATGAGGTTCAAAAAACGGTCTCAAATTAAAGCACATCTTTATTTTATTTCTGTATTCAGCCTCGTCCTTTTTAAAATACAAAAAGGTATTAATCTGGAGAAAAGCAGGAGGATAGATTTTTGCAACCTAATTGCTATGTTTATTTAAAATAGCATAAGAATTGGTAAAAAGATATGTATTCTTAAAAGTTGTTTGTCGTTAACATTGAGTGAGATCTATACCAAATATTGGGTCACATAACATTCGGGCATCTGACGAAACATGTCAAAATCTTTGTTAATTCGAAACTGATAATATGAATTGGAAAATCAATGTAACTACTACTTTCTATATGATATGCAATGCATAATTAACAAAGATGGATCTAACTTCTACCTATCACATTGGGTTCAATTATAAGGATGCTTACTTAGCTGAAAAGAAGAAAACACAAAGGAATGAGTGCTACTGACAAGATATCGACAATTAAGAAATATCACTAGATAAGCAACTTGCAAGCATATTTCTTAACATTGTTTTAAGCTTAAAACGTAATTGCTTGCGAGTGGATTTCTAACTTTCTCATATCATTTTCTAACTTAGGTTCGGTCTATCGTTCAAGAGAGACTTGCTCTCCATTTGAAGTCCCACATTTGAAGGACTCACAAAGTGTTCCTACTACCAAACAACTCTCGAGAGACCTTTAGTTACATCTAATCTCAAAAGTCTCTTAGAATTTGAGGCATGTAAAGAGTGTTTTTAGTAGTATATGTTTTATGCCTAGAAGCGCAAACATATAATTGTAAACCTCAAAACTCATGGAAGAATATGTCGTTCATATTGTTGTTTGCTTTTAAAATCAATTTGGTTGCTCTTTTTCAAAAAAAAAAAAAAAAAAATCATTTATTTTTATTAATAATATATATTTCATTAATTTGATTGTGAAACTTATATTTCAATGGCTGGAGGCTTATTCCCCCCTCGTGAGATCGGACGTCTCTTTTGCTGACTTCGGGCGATACGATTGCACGATATCAAATAGTAAAGTGCACATGTCAGGTCTGCCGTGAGATCTTGAATTTGATAAACCAATAACTATGGGGAAGATCTTTTTTCTCGAAGATGTATCACATCGTGTCTATGATTTCAATATTCTTGCTTCAGTTTTTCAACAAAAGTGAAATCCATAAAAAGAAGAGCAGAAAAACGGGACCTAATTTTGACATTCGTAAAGGGGAGAGGGTTCTAAATTCTAATACGCAATCATTTCTAAAAGAAGATTTGATTGCTTAAGCAACCAATTTGTAGTAGGGAGCTGTACAATAATATTCATTTTAAGTATTAAATAGAAACTTCCAATATTTCACATTATGTTTAAGAGACATTGAGTGCCAATTTTAAGGAGAATAGTATAATGAAACCTTGTGATGTTAGTTCTATAAATTTGTGTATTATGCTTCTGTGCCAATTAAGCGGGGTTGTTGTACTAGTTGACATACATTTGGCATACTTCGCATTGTAATCGGTTTTCGCATTGTAATCGGTTTGTTCAGATCAATAGATTTCACCAGGACTTGTCTAGTTGCAAACATGTTGCTTAGCGAGTAGCTCATCATTTCTAATCAATTCAGAAATCATAGTTTAAATATTATACATCGTTTTTTAAAGTAATTACAACAATAAAGTGACTAACTTAATATATATTCATCGTCATGTCACTCTTGAAGTCATATTTATAAGGTTAGATTATAAAAAGACTTCAATAATTATTTTCAGTGGGTCTGCTTTTTGTCCTTTTCAACGGTTTCACATTTACTAATATAAGAAGAGGAAGATGGTTGCTAGAGATAAAAAAAAAAAAAGGTGAGAGAAAAAATAGTTGGTAAGAGAGGGAAAAAAATTAAAAGAAGGGACTAACAACTCATGTGTAAGGTACATGCTATGTATACAAAATATGCAAGTTCTACAGCAACGTCCATTTATTGAAGAAAGCATTTTGATTATTAAGAAACAACTCAACGCCTATATGCAGAATTAGCCATATCATATATATTCAGACGACGAGGCAATCATTTTTTGGTTGGTAACTGAAAACCTTAACTTCTCCACTTCAATGCAAGCTCATATATATATATATATATATATATATATATATAAGCATAAGTGATAAAGGTTTTCACAAAAAGTTGCAAAATTGGTTGTCAAATGAAGATTGTTTGGTGGATATTAAATTACTTTTACATGTATGAGATTTGGTAGAAAATCACTTCTATGTTTGGAAAAGGTGGGACCTTAGTTGTTTCCTGGAATGTTACCAAAAAGGTTTTGAAAAGGGGGAATGAAAAAGTATAATATGAGCTTTCTCCATAAAGATTAAAAGCCAAAGCCAACCAAATTTAAAAAGCACAAAGGAGAAGAAAATGAAAGCTTTTATGCACAAAAGGAAAAGTATAATATGAGCTTTCTCCAACATGATTTTTCCTAAGCACATAAGAAAAGTAGGGGCCTTTTAATGTGAAAAAAAAACTTTGTCTTTTTTACCCACGACAAGCATTTCATTCCGAGTCCCTGAAGGGGTTGGTGCAACAAAAGGGTGGGAGACGATCTTTGTCTCGAGCTCGAGCTCTCGTGCTGTTAACTCCATAGATTGCAAAAAGAGAAACACCGATATGTAAGTTGATGCATAATGAAGGCATCACTTTGAAACAGAAAAAGTAGATCTAGTATCGTGACGGCAAGAAAAAAAAAAAAAAAAAAAAAACTTCGTACAAGAGCGGGTCCGCTGTTAAGAAACCGTCCATTTTGGTGGGTAGTCTGTAGTTTTCTATCATTTGGCCCATGACAGTTGGTCCGGGGGCACATCTAAAAGTAGATCCATTCTCAACCCCTTTTAGGTACAGGGAAATAGATCGGGATGTTGTGGACCCGGCAGATGTTATCTGTACAGATCGGATCCGGCTAGGGGGTGGGTCCGGGACTCTTTAATTCTGGGCTCAGGTCCAGGCCCATGTCCACCGTAATGGCACAACCACATCAGTTGTGTAACCGAATATGATAATCTTTTTGTTCGGTTTTAAGCCTTCTGGATCTTATTACGTCATCAGGTTGGACCCGGTAGTTGAAAAGAAAAAAAAAAAACTCGTTAGTGACGCATGGTGAAGCGACACCAAAACACACACATGTTATAAAGATAAAAAAGAGAGAAATTGGTGTGTATGTCCCAGGCTATTTAGGCAAAGAATCATAACAACCCAGCCTCTTGAGTTCTTTAGAACGTATTTCAAACGGAGTATTAATGTTGCAATATATTTATAAACATTAATTTATTATAAAACACGTCTTACTTTAAACCTTTTTTTTATGAAAAATACAATTTTTTATTTTTTTACTAATAAAATTTTGTTGTATAATAGCAATTCATTTTTCATTGTTATAAAACCATTGTTAGAGGAAAAACATCTTAATTTAGTACATGGGTAAGAATGTACCAAAACAAGTATTTAGGCAATCAATTTTAAGAATTCTTATTTTTGTTTTCAACCAGTGGTTTGGGATATATTTTTAATATATATATATATATATATATATATATATGTACATTTTTTTACAAAGGCCAATACATATTTTTCAAAAGTTTTACAAGAACCAGAATGTGGTGGAAGATACTACAAAGGAGAATATTGTTGAAAGACACGCATGAGTTGAGCAAGTAGCTTTCTGAGTGGTCCTAACTGTCGAGCCTTCTCTACCACGGTTAAGATTTTCTCTCTCTGTTTTTTTTTTTGTTTTCTTCACAAACTTTAAGTACGTAAATATTTTGGCTTTGCAATAGTCAGCAAAATAATTGACTTCTCTCTCTCTCTCTCTCTCTCTCTATATATATATATATATATATATATATATATATATATATATATATATATATATATATATATATATATATATATATATATATATATGATTTTTTTTATATGAACAATTTTTTAAGATTTACGTATGGCCTGCTAAAAAAATTTATTAAAAATTAAACGCAAAGTGGGCGGTTGTAGATTTTCTGGTTTCCGCGTTTGATGTGGCTTCACATCAGACTATCTTTTAGCTGGCATGTTTAATTGACAACAATCAAGTTGATGCAAACATTGACATCAAGGGCTCCACTCTTTGGGAGGGTAAGGATGTCATGGGTTGGATTTACCATTTCACAGGTCCATGCTTGCATTAAAACCAATGGTGAAATCCCAAATTTTTAGTTAAGGAGCACTAGTTTTAAATTTTAAACTTTTAGGGGGCATTGACCTGTAAGTGAGAAAAATTACTTTTGAGTTTTAATACAAAAATATTTTTTTTTTTGTGTGTAAGCAATTGCCCACACGGTGCCCACACCTGCCTCCAAAACCAGAATCTCCATACAACCATATGGAAACAGATTCACCTACAGTCCATGAGCCATCCACACTTGAAACTCACTCCTCAACCCGGCATAGAGAGAGGTGCATCAAGAACTAGGGGCGGAGGCAAAGGGGGGCCCGCATGGGCCCTGACTCCAATCAAATTTCTTTTTTAAAAAATTTCATATAAATTTTACAAAATTTTGTTTGTCCTATATAAAAATTTTGAAAAATGATATTTTGGTCCGTGTCAAAATTTAGAAACTTTAATTTAGCTCTCCTGATGAAAAATTTCTGACTCCACCCTGGCAGCTTTTGAGGAGTTTGTTTCACATTTAGAGCTTGTCTGCATGGGATTTTGTAAAGAAAATAATCCTCTGGTCTCTATTGAATTCGCATCGACTATGTGGATCCATGACGATCAGACAACAGCAAACCCGATTGCATGTTAATTTCAGGAATCAATCTAGTTGGACCTGCGTTTGATTTGAAACGATCAGCTCTAGGTAGGGGAAAAAAAAAAAAAACAGGATTCAATCATAACAAGTCCGGAGAAATTTGAGTGGGTCGGACTATGTTCTCTTGTCTAGCGTTTGCATGACAATGCCAACGCCCATTTTCTTGTTGTTCCGAAAATGCTAAACAGAAAAACTCTATAACAGTTCTGAACTAGTGGGAGGGAAAAGGTAGGTAGGTAGAACAGGCTAAACTCTCACCCCAAGAATGATTTCTCTATGTACAAAATAATTGTAAATAGTTCTAAGAAAGCAGCAAAGAATGGTCTAGATATGTCTACCAAGTATGCTATTAAATCATGTAAATGGGAGTGTGACATGATGTTTTGGATGCTAGCAAGTCAGACCCACATGTATTTGGCCTTAGCAGGGCAGGTAACTCGAGGTGTCCCCAGATAAAAATAGAGTTTGGACCGGACCTGATCTAGTTGGAAATCGGCCGGAAATTGCGCTAAGTCAACCCCATTGTTAATCCATAGGCTCAGTCATGTTTGAACACTAAGAGATATACAACCTAAGCCCAATAAGAACAATGATCGTCTTGCTAAATGACAACTTTAGTTAGGAATCTCAACGTATTTGATTTGGATTAGATATCTGACTTGAACCATTTTGGAAAAATTGGATATGAAAAAAGGTTAATATCTGATTAACAAATCCAATTGGATCGGATTCAGATTTAAGAAGTGACATACGATCATATTGGGATCTTAATCAAACCTAGTTTTGAATAAATATTCTATATCTATTGTTCTTACATTTTGAAAATCGGCAGGATCTAGTTCAAAATTAAGACATGAATGTAAAAATCGGATTTGAATTGTGAAATCAGATTTCAGATTCGTATATCACTTCTGTGTTCCTATTTGAATAAGAATAAGAATCAAAATATGCGAATATCTAAAAAGCAGATACGTTAAGAGTATATTTTATTCAAATCCGATCTATTGACATCCCTAACTTCAGGTTAAAAAAAGATAGTAAAAATGATTGGTAAATGATTGGTAAGGCCGCTCACAACCGTAGCCGTTGACTTCATTATATTAAAAAAATAACGGTCAAGTTGGCCAAGCGACGGCCCGGATGAAAGGCGATTCCCCTGTTATGGGGAGGATGGTTGAATTCCACATCTGACATTTGGTTGATGAATGTTAATGAATGGTTGAATTGAGACAATTCGATATTGGTGAATTCACCGACGACAAGAATCTTCGTAATTTTCTTAATGTTTTAAATTTTATTTAAATTGGATGTATTTATTTTTCAATATGAAAACAGATAAATCTGCGAATTTATCCAACAATATAGCCGATGTATATAAAAAAGTTCAGTTCCAATATTAATGGTGTACATGCAGGCTTTGCAACCAAGTACACTATCAAGAAAAGATATCTTCTAACGTGATCTTCTATATCTCTAGGAAAAGTCTTCTTGAGAGCAGCAATTGGAGAGATAGTGCTGTGATTGAGGAGTTCCTGTTCCCTATGCTCCATTAACGCTAAAAGGTTTGTCAGGATTCAAATGTTCTACTTGGATGTAGCTGTCAACGATTGTTCCCTGCTTCTGCAGACCACATGGATTGGTTCCCAATGGCCATCAGTCAACTGTTGTCTCGTATTTGTTGATTCATATGCAATTGCCCCATTGAGGACTCCCAAATATGCTTGCATTGGACCTGCAACTCACGTTGCGTCAAGTTACTGCAGAAAGGTTGACAAGAGTTCTCTTGGAAAGCGAAGTTGACAAACTAATATCTAGCAATCTTGCGGGCTTTGAGGAGCAAAACGATCGGATTTCAGAGAAAGTTAATTGGTGGAATGCTTTTCCTCTAGACATCATCCTAACACTGGAATGATCACCAGAACTTTCATTTCTTTTTTTCTTCACACTTTAATGCATGCCTTTAAACGATGGCTTTTTCTCATCAATCGGCAACAGCCAAGAATCCACTAAAGAAAAAGGTTTTATTAGGTTGACCACTGTTCTCCTATGACACTTTTCCGGAAGCTATTCCCTTTTCCATTCCTCCCCTTTGGTGGCCCTTCTTGGTGTCCCACTCAATTGGGGCTGCGTGGCATACAGGGAGATTCCTAGTGAGGGCGAGGATGTGCAGGTTATGAGAAGACAACATAGCAAGAAAAAGTTCAGTTTGTCTTTGTTCTCACACTAGCTGAGGAGATAACAATTTTCCCCATTAAAATGAAAGAGACAGGTGATGATCACTTCAACCTCTGGAAGGCATCAGGAAGGCTTTGGGTTGTTGCCCAAGTAGCAGACTCACGTAACTTAAAAACGTTTGAGCTCCAGGCATTTCTTTCTCTTTCTGCGGCTATTACTTCCCCCTCTTTGGTTCAAGTTTCAACCATTTGGGCAGGTGGCTGTGTGTTTGTCGAAAATGCATGCATTTTGGTTGTGTTTAGTAGCTAAAATTGGAGGGTCAGTTTGAGGGAAGAGGAAAGGCTCAAGCCTGTGAAACTTCTATATATAAGGGCCATTAGCAGAATTGGAGAATTTTTCTGCAAAATAAATGTATAGGTATATATCGGCATTGTAATCGACGTGTTTTATCTGTTTATGATAAAATTCAATTTAGATTTTTTAAAAACACCGATCAGGACCTGAACCAGCTTACATTGTTTGTATCTGAGGGTTGATTCAGGTACACGGTATAGGTCGATAAGCAGTCATACTGATAATGTAGAACTTAGGTTAGGCACAAGCAGCACCTACGCTGTGACTTGATGTTCCACACTAAGCACCTATAAAGTGCTCTCCTTGCAGGAGAAGCACCATTGGTACCATGAAGTGGAGGATCCCCCCACTAGTTCCTGAGACAAATGGTGTTCCATAATAGTGGCGCTTACTCGACATACAAGTGCACTCTGCTTACAGTTGAACTTAACACAGGTGATCAGCAATATAACCTCTTGAAAGTCTTGACTACACAGGCCATTTGAATTAGATATTATTGCACTTAATAAGGTTCTTGACTTCTTTAGCATATTTTTATAGTCATAAGAGTAATTTTCAAGTTTGGCAACAGGGGGGAGGGGGTGTGGTTGAACCTTGGGTTTCCTTTCGGGATTGGCAGTATTGGCAACAGGCTTTTGTGTTCTTTTTGTGTACATTCCTTTCACTCTTTTGTATCTTCTGTTCATAGTTCTTCAATAAAATGGTCGGGGGCCTCCCCCAACAGGATTACATTGAAAAACTTAGGGTATCTTAAGATGTACAAAGAGCAACTGAAATATAAGAGTGCAAGCCTGAAAACCCAAGAAATGACCTCAAAAAATGTGTAACTTGCAGCGTCATTGGCAGACAAGTAAATGCCTTTGGTCAAGAAATCTGACTTCCATCCCACCCACCATCCTTGAAACTAACGAAAATAGTTTATTTAATTAGTTTGTATCGAACTCATTTCTCCCTTCCCAATCTTCCTTTTGCGCGCGCGCGCGCGAGAGAGAGAGATCACTCATAGATGCCCAAAACTATGTATATATTTTTAAAATGAAAGGTTTGAATTGGACTTTTATCTCGTTCCTGTAATATGATTAAACAAAAGACAGGGACTGAAGAGCTACATTACATGGATTGCCTGGTTTTTTTAATGAGGGGCTGCAGGATCTCAGAGGCTGCTACTTATGGGGTTCCTCACACATGAACATGCTTATCAAAGGGTGTGGGACTTCAACTTGGCAGATTCCCTAGTTTAGAAAACCGTGGAATTGTGCTTCTGAGACTTGGGCAGTAAAACTATTGGCAATTGAAGGAAAAAGGGGAAGTGGGCAGTGGTTAAAAAGGACAAGCAGGTCCAAGTAAATAGCGTCCCAAACTACAGAGGTTAAAAAATATAGCATATGTGTGTGTGTGTGTGTGTGTGAGAGAGAGAGAGAGAGAGAGAGAGAGAGAGAGAGAGAGAGTCAGTTTGACCTGCTATGTATGATCAAAGTCGTGCCTTATCAACATGTAGTAGAGTAGTGCGCCTGCGAGCTTTATAATTTCCTTCACGAGCTCTTCATCACCTTCCTTTTTCTGGAATTACAATTGCGCTACAAGCAGTCTAAGCTAGCAAAACTTGTCTCTTAGGTAGAGGCAACAGTTCAACCATAGCCAACATTTTGAAATCAAAAGGGATGGGAACTTTCAGACAACTGTTTTTGCTTCTCATCCTCCTTCTGAGTGGAAACGCATGCGTAGATTCGAGAATATTTTTGTTTGGTAAGTTGATTTTTTTTGTCAACCTTAATTCGTTTCCTTCGCAATCTTCCTTCAACTCATTTGAGTTTTGTACTTTGTGCTTACAGAACCGGAAACCAATCAAGCAGCTGTGCATAAAAGCGGTTTATCGGGCAGTCATCATCAACAGGAGATGAGTTTCTCCCATGTATAACAGTAGATGCCATTACGAATTAAGTTTTTATGTTGTTTTTTTTTCCACTGTTAGATAAACATATTTTGTATAAACTTCTTTCTTTACTATTTCCTTGTGGTGCATCAGGGTATGAAGTGTGACCGCATGATGATGGACATAAAGAAATGCAATGAAGGGAAGGCTGGTGGAACTGATCAGAGAGCGTTTGATTCCGAGGACTATATCTACACCAACTCGAGACCATGAAGGTGGTGGAAAAGAACAGCTATAGATGGTTTTGGCTGTCTTTGGCTTTCAGAAAATTTTGGTATTTTCGGGTCGTATGTTCATCTGCACCAGGCGAAACAGGGCTATCGCCCTGTGCTTGGGGAGGTGATTCTATAAAGTGTTTCTTTAATGATAGTTAACTTTGTCTCACTTGTCAGTTGTAGCTACGTGCGCTTATGTAGTCCACAAGTCTCAGTTCCATGATAATGGAACATATTGATTACATTAAGACCAAGATTGAATTCATAAATCTGAAAAATAGTTTGCTGACTATATATACATAAAGTTGGAGGCGCCTCGGCTGTAAATTTTTGTGAATCCGGTTTCCTCCCAATCATGTGAATATGCATATAGAAAACATACTTTTCAAAGTCCAAATGAGAAACGGAGATCTCCCAAAAGAAAAAAAATAAAAAGGAAAAGTTTCATTTACCGTAAGTGCTATTTTTGCTGCCATTGATAATGTCCCTAGAAATAGTTGTTGCATTACAATAGGTAACAGAGAAGGGTCACCAAGCTAGGAAACCAATGGAAGCAGGTCCGGCATGGATCTTAGGGGTCTTGAGCTTCAATCTTCTTAGATATAAGCATTCCAGATAACAGGCTTGGAGTTATCGAACTATATATGCCATATGGAACGTCGAAGGCCAGGCAAGAGAAGAAGCTATTTTCACCTAAGCAGGAATAGAATAACGGAACCTTCTTTCTGACTTTTCTAGGCAACTCCAGAACTGCTTATGTTGACTGAATGAAGTGGTACAGATTTCTTAAACACATAAATTTATAGGCAATTAATTGGAACCGACTTTATTCATTACTTGATGTATCAACTACATACAAAAAAATCGATCTTATCCGTTAAAAATGTAGTGCCGTTATATGTAAGATGCATGAGCAGATCTTTTAACCTTTTCAGCTTCTCATACTTCCCATATTTACTTTCTGACTAGCAAGTTTCCTTTCCTGAACAAGTTCAAACGCATAATGGTTCAAGATCATGATTCATGAGCGTAAAGGTTTACATCTGAATTCCATTAAGGGTTTGTTGCTTCAACAAAACAATTTAAGCAAATGGAAATCCCAGGAAACAGATGAAAATGATTAATCACGACCTCGGGAAATATTTCGAAGTACCAGTCAATTGATAGGAAGAAATACACCACGTACACGGTACACCTCATAAAAGTTACAAACACCCAAAAAACCTAATAAATGGCTCAGAAGCCATATCTTTGTTCAATGGCCTAACCAACAGATCTGGCACATTTCATTACAAGCTCTAGACATTAGCTCTATCGTTTAGTATATGCTGTCCACTCAATGCAGCGCAAAAGCAGATGACTGTGCAATGAGCTCTCACTGTGGCAGAGTTGTTACACAGCAGCCAGTAGAAAAATGTCTCGTTCACCAAAACCATTCACCTTGAGCATCTACAACTTTAACATTGGTTGGCACGAGAGGCATGGTGCCATAAAGTCCAATGAAATCATTAAGGCACTTATTTCTTGCCCTGCTATGCCCTTTCAGGCTGCTGATCCCAGATGAACCAATCTCGTAAATTTTTCCTGCAACAAGACATGAAAATCGATCAGTTTTGTACTGCACAAAACTCTGCCAGCAACAAAGAGGAAGATCTATTATCGGCATAGACAGAGGCCAGCGTTAAAAGACAAGTCCACAGCTAAGACTATTTTAGTCCATACATTGATTAAACAGTATTGGTTTGATTTTATGGAACGGAATGTTTGAATAAAATAAATATAACAGTCGTTTATAATTAGAAAACAAAAAACTAATACTCCTCAATCCATTCAATGTAGATACTTTGACCAAGGCAACATGCAAAGACAATTTTCTTGAATTAACATGCCAGTAAATTTTCCATTTTGTGGCTTTAACATGCCTATATTAGCTGTTACCTTTGACCCAGATTGGAGGAATCCCAGTGGCATTAGCAACAAGTAAGGACATTGCAATATCTTCACAATTTCTGCAAGTGGAACATCTCCCAATTGTCAAACAAGAATAAGAAAACAACCTGAACTATGAAAAAGAAACAAAGACATGAAGAAAGTACCTTTCTTGAGTTACATAATCGTGAATAGATGTGGGCATCCTGTATGTGTACAAGTCCAAGTATTTTCTGTGAAAAAATGCAGCTTTTGATAGAACCATACTGTAAGTGCCCATCCACCAAACTGACCACCAACCGCCATATTTGTAGTATGCCGTGGAAGCATTCTGAAACAGGACAAGTTTATCTCATAAAAGATACTTGTGAATGCAAATAAAAGAACTGGATGAAAGTTGCAATTGTAATAACAAAGACAATACAAGTATAATTATCTTTAAAACTTGCTATGCATTCTCCTATGTGATTTTGAAATTATCCGATGTATTCCTACCTGTGGCAGCTAAGGCTATTCGCTTAGATGTTCATCCACCTAGTACATAAATCAGGACATTTAGTATCCTTGTACCAAGAACTGGTGATTTTCAGACAGAATCTAGGCAAACATTATAGGGCTTCAAATAGTTAGAGCCATGTCCACAAATATATCAAATTTTATTGAAGATCAATTTGAATCTGCTTTTGGGACATACCAAACAGCTTAAGCCACATAAACTGTTGAACAAAATGTTTCCTTATAAAATGGCAAGAGTAGTTCAATAGCATAACAATCCAAACTAATCTGCCGGATATATTTTGTTTGGAAAGAACAGAAATTATGATAATGCAAATGCATCACGGCATAACTGAAATAATAATAATAACAATAACGATAAAAAGCCTCATCACATATTAGCACAAGAACTGGAGAAGAATGCTATCCCAAGCTGCTATGGGATTTGAAGATTGGCAGGTCTTACATACATGTAGTTATGGAAAAATAGATCTCTTTTATCTTTCGAGAATAGTTAATATCTTCACGGTCTTTCATGTTACTGGGAATTTATTAAAACAATATCATGTGAAACTTGAACGTTTCTGAGCAAATGAAATTTCTGACCTTTTAGATGGATGGCGACATTTCCTAGTTTAACATGTTACCTACCAAAGAGGATATATTTTCACCACAAATTTCCAGGTTATAATTTTGTCATTTCTGTTAGATTCCAGAAGAAACATATATCAAGATGTACTGTTTCAGTAGTTTTCTAGAAATCACTGCTTCGTGCATGCATTGATGCCAGGTATTCTAAACAATATACTTGATCAGGCAACAAAAGGCACTCGTTAAGCGGTTAACCACATGAATGCAGAACACGAGAAGTAGACGAAAAGAAAAGATCAGAAACATCCACTAGGGGATAGAGATCATGAATCAAAGTAACCATGGTTATATCTGGCCTTCAAAATTAGAAAATTGACTCTGTCAAAACAAGCCAGGTTACTGCCTGATCATGTGAATTTTAAATGAGAGATTGTTAGCATAAGTTAACAAAGGACGATGTTTAGATGGATGCAAAAGCTTCGGTTCAGTTTGACTTGACAGTATCATAACATGAAACATGAGCCACATATCTGTAAATGACAACCTTGAAAATAATAAATAAAGAAAAGAACATAGAAGAAGTATATTGCACCTCTTCATCCAACCAATGCATGCGGGGAACAAACCCAACCATTGTGTTAGAAGCACTTTGCCACACTGTAGAAGCAAAATCCAAAGTCTTACAAGGAACAATAACGTCATCATCAACTGAAAAAATTGCTTCAGTTCTGAGGTCCTTGATGGGCTTAAATCTATTATTCAAATTATCTTCTTCATTCAAGTCAAACCTCAAATTTGGCTTATGAGCACTCTGAGACTTCGCTTCCACAATTTCCCTAAGATACATTTTAAGATCCTCAGATGGAGGATCGCTCTCACTCCATACAACATGTATTGCATCTGTACCAATGCAGGAAGCATAATGTGCAACAGATTGCTTGAGAAGCGAATTACGTTTCCAAGTGTTTATGAGTACTGTATATCCACCCCTGCAGCAAGAATAAGGCAATCAATTTTATAGAATAAAAAGCATGAAACTAACCTAGGAACTATTTGATAACCAAATGATAATAACAGGAAGAGGATAACACAAGCAACAGTAGAGACAGGGGATCTCGTCCAATTTTCGAATTATTGCCATATTAACTTTATGTCAATGAGGATGTACCATCTCACAACATCCTATTCCATACAGTACAGAACCATACTATTAGCAGGATTTGGAAGGGCTCAATTTAACTACAGCTTCACACAGTACGGCAATACTCCTATAAAAAGTTAAGAAACATTAAAAGGTAACAGCAAAACTCAGTCATCTACACAGACAACTAAAACTTAACTGCAAATTTCATTTTTTACCACAGAACGGAGTTATTTGAAATAATCAAGAAGCATACATAATATATAGCGACCACTCAACAAGTTCTACCTGCTGAATGCTGAAAATACATACAAGAAGTAACCATGTTCAAATGGATCTGTTTTCTTGGTTCCCTATCGCATTTACAGCTATCAGTTAGGCAGGTTTAACATCTCAATTAATATGCCATAGCAAATTGGTTTTCCCGAATAAGGTTTCGTTGACATCGCCCCATACCTTGAACTTTCTTATCATTTTTCACATGATACCCCTTTAATAAACTAAACACAAGTCTGACCAAACAAATTAGACACCTGAAACAGCTTCAAGGCCAGTGTGAACACAAGAAAAATTTAACCGCCTACAATTCTATAACTTACAATGTGACAAATAACCGTCAAGTATCCTAGTGACCATAACCAAGAACAGAAACCATCATCCATGAAACCGATAGATTTCCATCAACACGACCCCGAAGGACGAGCTGAGTATGCAACCAGATCACCACCAAATCGAAAGGGATAATCAAGTAGAAAAAAGACTAGAAGCGTGAAGGAAGGGGAACAGCGCGAGAAGGCGTACTTTGCCGGAGAAACGGAACTGGACCGCCAGCCCATCAGAGAGGCCGTCCTGCCGGCTAAGAGCAGAACGGCGAAGAGCATGCAGATGGGGAGGAGCAGCTTGATCCTCGCAGCGGCTGCAGAAGCCAGGATCTGCCGGATCCGGCGGAGCGGCTGCCACCAACGTCCATTGTAGCTGTAGGCTCCTCTGTTAGCCGCTTTCTCCTTGGCAGGAGAGTACAAGCCACCTCCAATGGCGATTCCCACGCCACCAACATTGCAGGCATTACTATTCCCGACACTCAAACCCATCTTAGAAGACAAGGCTCGCCCCCATCAAGAACATCCACGAACACCTACAGCCTACCTCCCCAAAAACACGGACCCTCCCTGTCTCTCTCTCTAGAAAAATAGAATCACTGGTCTTCTTAGTTCTTCTTTGTTGTTCTTCTCCAGACCTTCCTTCCCGGAGGGGTTATGGAATTCGAGGGACTCCGTGAAGAAACGAAGGAAGACGGATCGAGAAGAGGTGGGAAGCGAAGCGAGTGGTTCAGGGGAAGCGCGGGTGGTTCCCTTCCCTTCCGGTCTGCCTCTTTTTAGCTCCATGTGCCTGTGAATGTAATGAACTGGTACGGAACAGGGAACCCATCTGGCGGGCCCCACCAACTGCCTCGGTTGGCCTTTTCTGTCTTTTCGCTTCGTGTAAGAAGTCCATTGCTTAATCCATAATATGTTGCTATTTTTAGAGGAAATAACTATATACGATTGGATCCTTAGCAAAAACTTTTCAGTGGAATTTGCGTGTTGGAAACATAATTATCGCAATATCAAATATCAATAACTTCCGTAATATGCTTATTTCGAAAACAAAAAAAAAAATCTTTAAAAGCGGTTTTGTATATTTATTTTTCATATGCACATTATGAATATGAAGATTTTCTTCCGAAAACATAAAGATTTAACATACGTTGCTGAACTTTAACAAAAATGAGATGTTGCCCATAGATTACAACTTTATGAGTTGTTGGTATGATTAGAGATATAAAGCCGTAAGCAGTAAACCTGATGTTCGCTCTAAACTTCACATTTCCAAAATCAAGCTAGGGATTCATTTGAATCACAGAAAGGTCTTCTTCTTCCCATTGTTGGTGCAATTCCCATAGCAAACAATATCCATGAACTCTTCCCATTGGCATATCTAGTAGCAGTCATTTCACACATACCATTTGGGTTGTACACAGTGGTGTAGTTTCTTAAAAGTTTTTTATTTTTAAATAGAAATCTTAAACATTTATTCTTTTATATATATATATATATATATATATATATATATATATATATATATATATATATATATAAGTGCCTTACCAAATTTGAGTAAATTTAAACAAGTCTGCCTCTAGCAAATTTTTCTGGCTCTGCCACTGGTTGTACGTACGAAAAATAAGTCTTCTACACCTCCAATAAAATTAGGAAGGTAGGTTTTAACCTTAAATTTCACACTCCTTGAGTTACTCATGCTTTTCTTCCAAACTTTGAAGATAAGAATATGTGGGACGTGTTTTTATATGAGGAATTGTAAAAGTGCACCTGGTAGTTTAGGACAAGCCAAGATCTCGAAGTTTAGATGAGATTAAAATGGTGTTTAGCGACAACAACAATATATAACTTCCCTAAAAATTGAAACAGATTCATGAAAAAGTAAAAAAATCTGTTTCAATTTTTAGAACAGATACATAAAACTATAACTTAATCCTTTAGAACTCGGATTGTAGCACGCAAGCTCCGGTATGAGGAGCTAGCCTCCCCCAGGTGACACGCGGCCGAAAGAGGCTCCCTTCATGCCTCCCCATAACATGCAAGTCATCCTTTAGAACTCGGATTGTAGCACGCAAGCTCCAGTGTGAGGAGCTAGCCTCCCCCAGGTGACACGCGGCCGAAAGAGGCTCCCTTCATGCCTCCCCATAACATGCAAGTCATCCTTTAGAACTCGGATTGAGAATAAAAAAAAAAACTTGTTTGGATTCACCACATTCCAACCTTAATCGAATCGGTGATGAGTATAGAAGGTTATGCATTATGGATAACGATGATTTCAATGCAACAAGGTAGAGACATAGATGCTGATGAAGAGATATCGGCAGTAGTAAAATAAAGGAAGATGAATCTCAATTTGACCTTAAATACAGAGTTTTTTTATATATATCATGGACTTAAAGATCTATGGTACTAAGATTCTTGGTTTGTTTGAACTGGAATACATACTTTTTAATGCATCAGATTCGAAACTATCAAACACTACCTAAATGATGAACATATTCCTTAATAAAAGCTGAAAGAACAGCTCTCTCTGTCTTCTCTAGGATGTCTTGTGCGAATGTCGCACTACTTACCTGGGATTTAGGTCTGATACCAATGGATCTGGACCACTTTCACATGTATTTGATGATCGAATTTCGACCTTTCTTCTTTTTAATTTTAAGGGTTGTTTTGTGACTTATGTGATTTTATGGTACACCTTTCAACTCGAGTGTCATGCATATCACCGTTTGCAGTCTAAAAAAATAACACTTACATAACTAAACTTAAGATGCATCGTTAGCATGGCAAACAGACCAACCAACAACGCCATATCCCTAGAGACTAACTAATTTGCTAGTTGAATCCAACTCTAGTTAAATTATATACAAAAGCAGCAAACCCTTGATTTAGAGAAAAAACAAAACAAAGAAATTGACGTGCAAAGATTCTTTTGCGGTCATACTCGATCTGAAAGGGATCTCGCTAAACAACAACCGTCCATCAAGATCCGGAAACCTTATGCTATGCATTTCGTTGTAAAGAAAAGCCGGACACTTGCCAGCCAAATGAGTCCGACGTCTCATATTGTTTTGTCATCTCAACCGGACACCTACTTCATGCACCCAGAAACGTATCTAAGGTATATACCATGAAATGATAACCATAGCATCTTCAAGGAATTAATTGGGAGAAAGAAAAAGGGAAGGTTCAATCAGTCCTGTAGATGAGACATGGAAAATCACAATGTTTATTACGCTCGCTAATGGAAAATCACATGGAAGTCATACGAACGTTACAAGACTCAGAGAGATGGACATCAACAGGCGCATCCTGAATCTTGAATCCAAGGATGTGAATTGTGATCTGGCGGAAGAGTGACGGAATGACACAATGAAATCTCATGTTTCACAGCTAGTGAGCATGATCAGAGTCACGGTTCACACTTCAGGAAGGAGTCTAGTATGTGGAGGCCAGAAGCAATCATACTGTGTCTGACAATTAAGAATCTCAGTCCTATGTATGGATTCAAACCACCAGAAAGTTGTGTGACTTCTATAGATGATGCAGAAATCGTTACAAAGACTAGATAATTTATCATCAAAGCTAGGTTAGAGACGCATGTTTTGGAACTAAAATCATGCTTCTAGCTAACATGGTATATCATAATTTACGTGGAGTAAGAATTATTACATGCAATAGTTATGTGAGAAACTTGGCCGACTGAGTGGAGCCACTGTCCTTTGCTCCACATTCCGAAAAATAATACGAAATTTCATAAAGATTGTGAAGTTCATCGAACATGAAAACGCCAAGTTTTTCTAATTTCAGAAAAACACTGATCAGATTCAAAAAGATATTTTATATATAATACTACCGCAAGAAATTAAAGCTTCAAGTATTTCCCTATGCACTAGAAAGATGACATGAAGTAACATGTATCCTACTAACAAAAGAATTTGACAAGCACAAGGAAATTGGGCGGGATATTGAATGCTTCTACGTCCTCTCATCGACACTCGACCAAATTTACAAGTTGAAAGCAGGATATTTCTTTATTGTAGCGGCAGACACGGCCAGTAATCTATGAGTAGTAGAACTTAAGAACAAAGTTTCTGCATTACAAATATGTCTATAGCTTTACAAGCAGTTAGAACTTGTAGCAAAGTTGCCCCATCAGCAAAGTCTAGGCGATATTGCTTTCATTAATGGTAAGGATTACAGGACCCAGCCTTGAACAAAGTTGTTTTCAGGAGCAACACTCCTAGCAATGCTGGCATTCTGATCTTGAGGAACAAACTGGTGGTACCTGTTTAAACAAAGTAAATAAATTTGTGTTAGAGTTGTTATCAGAAGTTGATCCACAAAATGATGATGATCACATCAAGCAACGGTTCTTCTCCTGTATCGTCTACTTGAGGGGTTGAGGATAACCAGCATAACTTGAAGGCCTTAAATCTTAAGACGGGATGCCTTCGTATTCTTCCCCATCTTTTGTCTATTTTTGACTCCACCAACCATATGCACAAAATTCATTATATATTAAGTCCATAAAACTTGATGAGGGTCCTCCAAAAATGCAGTTGTGTGGTTGGTGGTTGGAAAAATGAGGGGATTCTTACAATCTTAAGATGAAAAAGTTTTGAACATCCTCTACCCTAGCTGCGGCAATGACAGTTGCTTCTGCAACACAGTAAAATAGAGCACAAGGAAGAAAATTTGACCCTATCTGTAAGGTTGGCTCGCAGTCGATCTGGCTGGCCTGAGGAGCATTAACATTGAACGAGCTGTTTGCAACAACTACTCCAGATTCCCATGAAGAAGATCCCTGGATGCTCCTGAACACATGGCCCTCTGATTCTAGCTGAAATACAGTACAGAAATCAAATTTCTGAGTCGCAATCGACCTTTGTGAGATCTGCCAACGTTATATAAAATCACAGAATAGAAGGTAATGGGCTTATCCCGACGATCTAAGCAAGAGGGAAGAAAACCTGGCTTTTAAGCTGCTTGTTTACGTCTCCAAGATGACGCTCCTATTGATCAAAACGCAACCAAGTTAAGTTGGAGAGCATTAGAGCAAAGTGCACTGGTGCATGAGTTATGTCAACCACCACTTGCTTTGTTTCTTCAAGGATGGGACCATGTTTCACATTTTAAAGGAAAGTTGATGGTTGCAGTAAGAATTGAAGTGTACCAACTACAGCCTTCCAAACATTTGGGAATAATAGTTCAACAGTTGACAGCTCAAAGCCTCAAACACATACCTTTTTCCTCAGCTCATCCATTTGTTCCATCATTATCTGTGTCTGCATTATTGGCAGGTCGAATCAGTAGAAGTTTGATTCATTATTTTCTTGGATTGCGTTGAAGAGAACTTTTTCAGAATTATGATGGAAGAATTCACTGTGGGGAATAAGAGAGCGATATAAATCAGAAAACATATAACAGTGGGAAAACAGCAATACCTTTCTTTGCCTGGCTTGAGAGAGTGCAGTTTCAAGCTGCCTCTCAAGTTGTTGCAGTTCCTTCACACTCAGTGGGCCCAGATCTTCCCCCAGCAGATGCCTGCGAGGAAGCACAATACTTAATATTGAAACGACGCAGAATAGAAACAGTGATTCCAATTCCTTGATCTTTTTTTACCTCTGCGAACGTTGTAAAGCTTCGTATCTGGCCTTCAACTTCACAACTTCTTGGTACCAGTTCTGTTATCAAGGTTTATGCGGAAATTATTCAAGTTGGTCAAAATTCATTTGAAGCAGAAAAAGAACGGAAAGAAATGGAACTTCAGTGGCAAACACAGTTTCTTCTTTTTTCATCCAACAAACTGCAGGCAACCAACATCTACTGATCACTTTCTAGCACAGAGAATGCAAACGCAGACGCCCTACGTACATGCACATGCATCACGCGCATGAGTTATATTCTTTTTTGAAGTTCCACTGCGGTGATGGATTTAAAGTAATCTAAAACAGGATAGGAGCATCATTGAGTATACTCTGAATCAATGATCAAGCTCACTTGATAAACTAAGTCATACTTCTCAAAGGATATGCTTCTTTGGTCCTTTGTCTTGAGTGCGACAGACCATAGGAAATGAAAATGAAAATGGAAGTTCATGAGCATTACTAGACTAGACTATTCTTCCTCAATTTCAGTTACAAAAACATGGAAAATTTACAAATTTGAAGCTTCCTGTAATAAACTAGGAAGGGACGCTATCCTTTTTCTGACCAAGCTAGGTTTACGTTGACAAAAGATTATGCCAGGAGGCATACCCAAAAGTCATGTGAAGACAAAAGCACAAATTCCGAATCCTGACAAAATTGAGTTACTTAGATAACGTCAAGTGAATAGACGCCCAAATATTAATATCTAACTCTTGCCCTTTATTAAGTTCAATTTCTTAAACCAAACCTCTAATCAGATTAATGAAGCGACTGTTGTAATCTTTCAGTTGAAGTTTTACTTGTGCTGTTATTCAGTGTCAAACAAAGTTCTTCTCAAGGAATTCATCATTCCAGTGGCTTTTATACAATATAAAATTTGCTTGACAAACAGTCTTCTCACATCATGAAATTAATTAGATTTTTCACTTTCATCAGTCTTCTACACCTCTGGGGACAGATTAAATCAGTGTGGCCCAGGCCTACAAACCTAATAAAGGGAAAAAAGTTCATATTCTTTTGTTCATAGGAAAATGGGAACAGATATGGGGCCCAATCTTTAGCGGAAGAACTTCAGTCAACTTAACAAACTGATTTTGATCGTTAATGTCTACTGTAATCTCAGAAGCGTGTAGTGATCTACATCCATCGCTTGATGATTATCTGAAACCTGAATAAACAGCTATTATCTTATACTGAAGAAACTATGACAACAAGGTCGAAAATTTCAAAAAATTTGACAACACTACCGGGCTAGGTGAGGGACTTAGGCACTTAGCCATGCAGAATCAAACCTATTCTTTAATACATGACATCGTACTGTGGACACAAGAAATTAATGCAAAGATTAGTTTGCACTTTGCACTACTTTGGTGACACATCAATCAAATTGGACGCCCATGAAAACAAACAGGTCTCATGGAACTTATTTGCCTACCATTGCAGAAAATTACACCCACAAGAAGTATTTTTACGCGATAAACACAGTCTATAGTATGTTGGAAAGACATCCAGTGCTGAAGATGCTGGAATCTTTTGAAGAAAGGAAGTACATCAATGAAGAAAACTTCAGACAGAAGCTTGTGCTTAATGTATAACTTGTCGAGTCAATGAGTCTCTTGGGCTATAATTTCTGGAGTTCTGTGGAAGTTTGTTTTCTAGTTACTTTTCGCCTATAATGCATGCGCAAGTGTTGAGAACTTCATATTCCATGTAGAGACAAATTAACCAACAGTTACATATGTAATCCCAAAAAAAAAAAGATACTTATAGCACCTATTTGGCTATTTCACATTACCTCACGCCTCGTAGAATATACCAAAAAGATTTGCAAATACTTCTGTGGCATCAAAATATATATCAAACCACCTAAAATAACACAGTTGCTAAACATACTTGTGTTTCGCGAGCAGCAGTAGTGTTGTCCAGTGGGTTGTAGTTGCACCTTTGGTACCTTTCAAGAGTTTTGCTCATACTGCAGCAACATTAAGAAGGGGAAAGAGAGAGAAATTTGCACTGTCAGACCTATATCTCCGCAGAGCAGAAAACTAAAACCAGCCAGAGGATTAAGAAAAAGGAAGCTTTATCTTTCTACAAAAGAATACTAATGATTTTTGTTATTTCCTACTTACCTATGTTTTCAATTTAAGTAATGATAAATCATGAAGAAGACTGAAAATAGAAATGAACTTGGCTGATAAGGCAGCATTCCATCAACAAGAACTGTACAAAATAGAAATGATCCTGGCGTCGTTCCTGAACAAACATGATGGTTCTGAATTTCTCCATTGAACGACAACGAAATTATACGTGGATAATTTAGCATTCCCATCTTCAGCACAATGATCATATGCTTGGACAAGGTATTTCACAGTACCTTTATCATGCATTTTTCCTGATTCTTTTCTTCTAATAAGCTGATGCAATTATGCCATTATGATTTTGGAAACACTAGTAACTATAAAAATTGATACGGTAATCACAAATGCATTACAAGATTTAGAAATATTCTTAATCTCTTCTATCTATGAACTTTTCGCATAAAAAGAAAAATAAATCATTAGTTCCAAAATTAATATATAATCCTCACAGTGGGGGGCTATCTAGAAGAAATTGCTGAGGGGAACATGTTCATAACCATATTCTATTGGGAGGTTTCCTCTGGTCGCCAACTACCAGGATGTCAAAATTTAAGACACCAACTATGTCCTCTAACGATGATGAATGTCTTGAATTTTATGTTGCTTTTTCATAGCCATATGATGCAGCAATTAAAGAATATAATATCGTTAAAAGACTAAAATGCATTTTAAATCGATCTAACATTCTGTTCTCGTAGTTCTTTCGTACTTTTGTCTTCTTTCATTAATAAAGCAGCACTGTATGCATGCACGTGTACATAAGCACATTCACACACCATATCCATTTTTTTTCTAGCTTTCATCAACGCTTTTTTTCTAGCTTTCATCAACGCTTTCTGTCCCAAACACGTCAAAGTCAGTGACTGACATTGACACCCATGCAGGGTTAAAAGCAACAACAACGATTGGCAAATGCATAATGATCATCAACTTGAAATTTGAAGTCTCTCTCTCTCCCCTCCCCCCCCCCCCCCCCCCCCCCCCCCCCCCCCCCCCCTAAAGATAGCCACGCATACAGAATACATACAGTGGACATATACACGCACATACATATTTATGGTTCCTCTAGTAAGCTGCTTTGGGTGCTGCATGCATGTCATCAAGAATCATTAAAGCACAACATAAACGCAAGACCTTGCTTTTCTAGTGAACCAGATAGATGGAATGTAATACGTAAGAGAAGCGGCAGCAAACTTCTACCGCCCATTCGAAAAGATCCCCAAAGAAAAAGGTAAAGAAGCTTATGTAAGTTAAGAGACAAACAGTCTCAACATACTACAAATTTTAGTGAACTTTTGACGTATTCGACAGTATGCATTCTGTACATGCAGATCGTAATCAAATATATAATGAAATCTTGTAGAATGAATTTGAGTGGATGATTGTACATCCCGGCCTTCCTGAACTATAAGCAGCATGTTTCTCACAGACATAGGGTTGCTGAGTTTTATGGAAGATGCAGTAAGCAACAAATTTAGGGAAGTTTGCTTTATTGCATTGGAGCTTCTATAGCATGGTCGAGTACTCCTGTAAAAAACATACGAATTTCAGTATTTTATGATTTGATCGAAAGGCTTTCTGTCATTTATCATGGACTCACCAACAAGCTACATGTCAAGTCTTACCATCCATTCAAGCAGAAGGACAATGAGTCCTTGCATAAACTCTTCAAGATGACCACCAGAAGATAGATCCAGCATGTCTGAAGGTGAGCTGTCGAATTTGTGTATTTCTTAAAATATTTTAACGTGTATGTCTGTTCTTTCAGGGACAACCATAGCTGACAACTTTCTATGCCATCTATGAACATTTGAGTATGTGTTGTTCACCAGCCATTTCTCCGACTTCAATAAAAACGTTCAGATTATTCTCTTAACCTTTTCTGGTAGAAATCTGTATTTAGTACGTGGAACTATCTGCCTTTTTTTTTCCTTGAAGTAAGTTATCTGAGTTGATTGCAAAAGCAAGAAGCACCAATAATATAATCAACTTACCGGTTAAAGAAAAGCTCATCCTGATTGACTGTCAAAAAATTAATAAGAAAATGTTTAAAGTTTGCCAGACAACTAAAAAAATTAAAAACTAAACATTTGTCTTATTTAGAGGCCTAGAAATAAGAATAAAGCTGTTGGCAGGAAGCTCCTTCTAGTTTTAGTAATTTCTTGTGAATGGAGCAGACGCTCTCAAACCCTTAATAAAAGGAAAAGATAGCCACTGGGGATGCTCCAACCACGACTCAGTAAAGGAGGGTTCGCTCGAAGAAAACCTAAAATGCTCACCAAGCACAAAAAAAGAAGGAACATTGATCTGAACAAAGTCAGTGACCAATAAAACGTTTTCTTTCTTTAAATGAGAAGATGCAACAGGTAGTACGGGTGGAGAGAAGCAGTTGGCATCGCACTATACTGAGAAATTATATCAGATAAGCAGAAAGATGAGATTTAAGGCCATTAAACAAGCAGAAGAAATTGGTGCCATCCTTGCATTCTGGGAAACTAGAGTCTGGTTTAGTTCTCCAAAAACACATCAAAACAGGAAATCCTTCCACGCTTTATCTCTTTCTCTTTGGGGGTTTCTTCTAAATTTCTCTACAAGGCTTTCGCCATAAAACCCAACACGAACCGACCTTCTCTCTCTCGAAACACACACACAAGCATGCAATGAAGGCAAAGGAAATGACCAGAAGAAGTAAATATCTTACCTCTTCGATCCCATAGTCCCCCTCACGAAACGCATCAAGAACTATGGTTAAGTTGACGGATTAAAGATTAGAAGGGTCCCTCTTGCGTATTGTATTATAAGATCTTCCATTTGCAAAAAAAGAAACTTGGACCAAATAAAAAAGAAAGTTGATCTGAAGATCACATCGGTGAACAGCAAGATGCTGATGACAGTAGTGAAAACCCTAGCCTTTCTTATCAGGAAAAATTAAAATAAACTATGTATCAACTTTCCAAAAAAATATATATCCGTTTTGAGGTTGGGCGGTTGAGGGGTTGGGGGTTGGCTGTAGACGTGAAACCCTAGTTCTGTATAGACCAACAATCGAGGAGGAGTTCTGCTATGAGGGAACTCATGCAGAAGGCATGTGAGAGAGAAGACAGTACGTTATCGTGTCCAGTTGCTATTCGCTCGCAACTGCATGCCTTCGGAAAAATAAACTCCAGAGGGCAGAATTCCCCACATCTGCACCTCGTCCGGCGCGTCACTTCGTAGGTTCGAAGCAATAAACGGATATATTATCATGCAAGCAGCAGTGGCACCGGATCTTCTCTTTTCATGTTTTCACTTCAAGGAATTCATTAAGCTTTTATCCTTCGTGTTGCCTCCATGACTTGGTTAACCAGTACAGTCATTGATTCACACACACACACTCTCTCCCTCTCTCTCTCTTTTTCTCGCTCTCACTCTCACATACATACATGCAGACTCTCTGATCTGCTCTTTTTGTTTTTCCTCTGTGTAAATGCATCAAGGTTCATATTACCCTCATCCCCAAGGCCCCATTTCAATTAATTATTTATCAAAAGCTCTCTCTCTCTCTCCTTCTCACTGAAGGAAGTAGTAGAAAGAACGGAAAAGATCGAAGTAGGGAGAAAAGGGAGAGTCTCTCAATCACATCGAATGTAATAAAAGAGAGGCGAAGAGGAAAAGGAGAAAGAAAATTAACTAAAAGGAAAGCGGAAGCATATGGAAAAGAGAAAACAAGAAAAAACTCACCCAGCACTCCCGAATTCGTAGAGCTTTCCGCGGCTGGAGAAGATGATGAGTGCAACCTCAGCATCGCACAACACAGAGAGCTCGTACGCCTTCTTCAGAAGACCATTCCTTCTCTTAGAGAAGGTTACCTGACGATTTATCTTGTTCTCTATCCTCTTCAACTCGACTCTCCCCCTCCCCATTTCTTGGGATGATCTCTCAAGGCACAACCCTTTCTCCTCCTCCTCCTCCTACTCCTCTTCTTCCTCTTTCCTCTCAGATTTAAAAGAAAAGAAAGACGGATAGATAGCTTTATGGAGGAAAAGATTTAGTGGTAAATTCCTTCAAACTTTTTCTTTTTTACCGTAAAGAGTAGAAATGGCAGGGAATACATGGTGTCACTGATAATTCTCTCTCTGCTAAAATAAGGAAAGGAAAGCTAACACTTCCACTAAAATAGTATCGTTTCACAGACACCCTCCTTCTCTAGTCTTAACTGGAATTGTCCATTCCGTGGCGACCACCATTTTGTTTGCTTACTTTCCTTAACCCATTTGTGCCTTGCAGACAACTCCTTTTCTCCTTTCTAAATGTAAGCAAGATGTCATTTGATTTATATTCTAATTGCTGCTGTTTCATCTTTTCCCTTCTTCTTCTTTTCCTCCATTTTTTTTTTCTCTCCGGCTGTCCCCATCGATTCGATGGCTCCTGTTACCCTCCTTTTCTAACTCCAAGTACTGTTCATTAATGCGTACGAACTGCTACGTGTCGACCATCGTACGCCCCTCAACTTGCCTAATTATGCATCTGTCCGTCCATTTCTCTTGCTTGTTTCCCATTGCAACCCCAACCAGAAACTCCCCTTCTTTTTCCCGCTTCGGAAACTCTTACTTTTACTCATGTATCCTTCTGTCTCATCTAGAATGACATTTCCCACCGCTTCTGTTTTCTTCTTTCTTTCCTTCCCTTCTTTTTTCTTTATCAGGTGAAGAAGGAGAGTAAAAAGAAGGAGAAGAACAACCCAGTGGTCTCTCATGAACCAAGAAAAAAGCATCACTTTTTCTCAGGTTTTCATGAAATGGGTGCTCCTTACTCCCCACGTGAAGCTGCCTATGCTTAGGCCTAATTTAGACTTTACAATGCAAAAAGGCCTTCAAATTGAGCACACCCACATTCATCATAGACGGCCACGCACACATAACACCATCCAAATATGGAAACAGGCCACCTATTTCAACCGAGGGCAGTCCTGTAACTCAGTGAAATGGACATGGGTAGCCATGAGATTGCATGGTGGGGAGGAGGAGGAAGATAGCAGGTGACGTCTTACAGTTAGCTGTAGCTATATTGAGTTCTACAAGAGCCTTGTAATGATGATGATAGTATTCTCTGCTTCTGAACAGTTACAGTCTTCACGGCGTTGTAGTTCCCATGAAAGGGAGACGGATCGCTATAAATGGGCCACGTTCCGAGTAGGGATTGCTATTTCACATTGCCCCAAGGCACAGCTACGATGGCGATTTAAAAATAGCCTACAGCAGTAGCAGGTTGCAGTAAAGAGCATTCCGGTTCAAGAAATCTGAGTTTCTGATCGTGAACTTAGTAGGATATTGATCTTACGTGGACGTACTGGATCAATAAGCAAGGTGGTTTTCTTTTTCTGTAGTTCACTTTTCGTTTTTTACATTTTTTTTGGTGGTTTTTATTTGTATTTGCCACGGAAAGATGGGCAATTCACTACGTACTGATTAAAACGGGAAAGAAGATGTGATTGGCACAGAAATTAAAAGTTTAAGTTGCCAATAATGTGAGGGAAATTTATTTGGGGTCCATGTTTATGGCCGCCTTGGGGCCTGGGCTAGCTGCTCCATAGCAACACAATGGACGTCCGCTTCTGGCTTATCAACGTCGATATGGAACATCATGGATCACGAACATATCCTCAAGATTTTGTCCTCTTCTTGCTGTATTGTTTTGGGAAGAATTCTGTGACATATCTCCGGAAGAGGAAAGGGACGAGGGAAACGATCTTGGATTGGGGATCGACACTTTTCACGGTTTACTATGCACATGATCATTCTTTTATATATATATATATACACACGCACACATTCACACACACACAACAAATAAATTCATAGTAAATGAATTACTTTGATCATGGTTCACAATGTGCCACATAGTTCAGGAGGTACGTACTAAAGAGAATGAATGAGGTTTCATAAGTTTTCTTTGCAAAAGCCAGACATGTATAGGTTCCAAGAATATAATGACGACACAGAGGACAGAGTAATCATCGTGAAGAACAGAAAGAAAACAGCAGAAAACGGAAATCCTAACTTTTGTTTGGGCAATTCATTTGCATTCTAGGACTAATTCCCACTTTTAGATGGGAAGAGAAGGAAGAGAATATGAACGACCTGATCGTCGTCTCCATCAAATTTCAGAAAAGCCTTCTGCCATTACTGGCTGCGGATAATGCCAGTAATCAAGGTGCCCAAAATAACATAGCATGCGTGCCTCCTGCTTTCTTCGTTTTTTCCACGAAACAGGTGGCACGACTTTTTAGGATATGAACAACTGATAGGACTCGAAACGTTAAATCTGTATCTTCCTTATTTCCTATCTTTGCTTCCACTGCCCGAGTCGATCGAGTACCGACTAGAGAAACTAGAGAACAAACGCTCTTGACCTTAGGCAACGCTCTGAACCCACGTGACTGTGTTTCATGAGAAGAGAGAAGATCAGAATTGCCGAGTATTGGAGGTGCGGTAATTGCATTGATCAGTCACATTTCTTAAAAACGTCTTCTTTTTAGCGGAAGATCTGAAAATCAGCGTCAGTGCAGCTGCCAATTAAGACCAGTCGTGTCTCTTCATCTTAAATTACGAAAGGTTTCAGTTTCAGGTTATTTTAATTCAAAATATAATGCAATGCGTAGCTAAAGCTACCAAAAATCTATGAAGGTGTTAGTTCGCATTCACGCCGTGTTTAGTAATATCACAATTACTGCCTCACTTCAAAGCAGGGTTCCAGTCTTGAAATCTCCCAAAACCAGACTGCTTTCAATAGTGAAAAGAATGCCTTCTCTCTCTCTCTCTCTCTCTCTCTCTCTCTCTCTCTCTCTCTCTCTCTATACCTCTGTACGTTGTGGACATGCGTGCTTACTGACAAGTAACAATCAGTACAGCCAGTTCCAAGTTCTATGTTTTTTTACTTGAACGCTTAGGTGTGATTTTTCATCGATTTGTTAATCCACTGAACACAAACCCAAGTATTCCTAATTTAAGAGCGATAAATATAGTCTGACTGGAGCATGTTCACAAGGTGAAATAACAAAAAGGCACCTGCAACTATGTGTTTTGATCAGGTCTCTAGAAGGCTAGAATTGTTTTGGCATTCTTGACATGGCAACCCTGTCATTTTCTCACGCACACACTTGATTTATTCCTTTCCTTGCAACAACGATAACGATAACAGTTACATGGTCATTCTTTTCGGAAGTTCTAATATAATTTCTACATACATATACACCAAGTTTTGACTACTATATACATGACACTCACTAACTCCGCTGCCATTTTTCTCCATTTATCACTGAAGAAAAAACATTCAAGAAAGATTGAGACAAAGAAATCAGTAGTGGATTATCTTTGGCAGTCGTCTATGCATTTGTCTTTGACAACTTTATGTATGACATAGAGCTGTCTCGAAATGCTAAAAGGAAATTAAAGAAAGGAAGACTAGTTGTTCGGATTCATGAATTTCCTACTATATAAAACAATGTTGGCTTCCTACGTAACCTTAGTGGCTTGGTCCTGCAGATATGAAGCGTGAAAAGTTGTTAAAGCCAAAACCACATGTTAAAGTATAATTAAACTAAAATTCGTGAGTTTAACAACCGTGCATTTTCTTAAGAATCAATACATATCCAGTCCCCAAAACATAGTGACCTAAGACATCCCAAGTGTCCAAATCCAAACCAACCTTCCTCCTCACCCATCTCACACCTTTCTCTTCCGTGCATAGCATAAGGGCACAGCACAACTAGGCACTTTACGATGGCTCACACTAAAGGGCTCTGCAAATCAAATCTCATAGTCACTGTCACACTTCTATATGTTATTGCTTTAGGTTGCAAACGGTAGGACTATGGAAAGAACAAAAATTTTTCATTAAGAATCAAACTGTAGTTTCAAAATTTTAACAGGAGTCAAAATATAAATTTTTCAATTTATATAAGCCAAATAAAAGTATTATAAAATTACATTTTTTTTTTTAAATTTGAGGGAAGGCCATGGCCTCTTCCAACTCCCTAGCTTCATCCATGAACATGACACCCTTGTAAATAAAAGGATGTACCGTAGATCTATTCAGACCCCAAAGCAAGTCAGGACCTTACAAATGTAGGAACATAAGCTTGAGGCTTTTATGCTGAAATGGCCGCCCTTAAATAAACATTAGAAAAAGCCTCATGATACATTCAATCCAGTTGAAGGCTTAGATGTTTTTTGCTATTGAAGTGAATAAAATATTTTAGCTTGTGTATGTGTACTGGAGAATTTCCCAAGAGTAAAAAAAGATCGATTCGATCTACAATATGTCTTAACCTTTTGTCTCGCCACCCCTTTCACACGGCAAGATGCCGTCACCAAGTATATAATCTACTTCCTAAATAATTGTTCATCCCATGTGAAGAATGGCCGTTCCAGCAAAAACGCTTTTTGGGATAATGCTGGGATTTGATAAACTTCAACCAAGAGATGTCGACTAATTCCCTAATAGAATTTATTTAAGTGGAGACGTTCACTGTTAATGCTATACTTGCTAGTTTGTGTCAACTGATATATGCTTAATCAGCAGCAGCCCCTCGCTGAAAGGTGACAAGCTGATCATAGGAGTGTTGTGTGTGTGTATATATATATATATATATATATATATATATATATATATATATATATATATATATATATATATATATATATATATATATATATATATATATATATATATATATATATATATTCCCTTATTTATTGATACTTTAATTTGTTTAATTTGGTGTTTTATTTTTCAAATATAAATGAGACAGAGATAGAGTTCTTTTTAATTTCTTTCTTTTATTGGTCTGATCTATTTATATTAATATTTTTTCTTACTTCAAAAACAATACCGCACCAATACGGGCAAGAATTACGTGGGTTCTCAATTTTGCAGAGGAATTTTCACCCACCAAAAGAAACATCTCTTTTGCATCTAAAATAATAAACCTCAGCTGATGAAAGATATTTTTGTTTTCAAGAGGAGTGTTTTTTCTCGTTTTATGTCAAGTTAAAGTCTTCTTTGAGCATAACAGTTATTTGAAAATTTCCTTCAGAATCCGAGTACCTATTTATTCACTTAAAAAAATAATTATACGGCCATTCATTATTTGCCATATATTGTTAAGCATCTTTTTGTAATTTTTTCAAAACATTAAATCAAGTGCAGATCCCTTGCCATTTGTGTTTGAGCTACATGAAGCGTACGTCTGAAATGTATGGCGGACACACTACATCTACTTTTACCAGTGGCGGAGCTAGAAAAATTGGTGGAGGGCACTTGTTTAAAAATACTCAAATTTGGTGTGACACTTATATATATATTATACAAAAAATTTTGAGACAAGTAGCGAGATAGATTTTGAACCGGAAGATATAAGTAAGGCTGAATACTAGCGGAGTTGAGCTAGCTTGAGCCTTTGATAATGGTAGTTCAAGCTCAACTTGATATACCGAGATGAAACTCAAGGTAAACTCATTTAAGAGTTCAAGTTCTAATTAATAAACAAGTCGAGCTTATAAGGGTGAATTAGAATCGAATTTGAATTGACTTGACTCGTTGTTCAACCCTTGATGAAGTCATATGACGGAGGATCGTGCAAAATACAAATCTCGAAAGTTTTGCCTGTTAATTTCCTAACGTTTACATATTTTTAATTATTTTATTCAATTTCAAATTTGAATATAAAAAAGGTAGGTGGGATCCTGATTTTTGTGCATTGCTTTGCAAAGGACTCAGCATTGAAGGAGAAGTGAAGCAACGGTCAGATTTGGAGTTAGATTATCAAACTTTCGGAACAAATTTCATGGGCCAGAGTTCCCTGACACAAATTTGTACAAGAAGTGGGGCTTCCCGCTGCGTGCTTCATTTTGCAAGTACGTTGAAGCATAAATGGCGGTTCATTCAATTGAGAGAGTTCCGCCGGATTTGTTTAGTTTCCCATCTGATCTAACGCATTCCATCCACCGTACCTCCGGCTTATTTTATTGTTCGTCTCTTCTCACGTCCGTCTTTCAAGCTGATCAATGGCAATAAAAGCGCGGCCATGAGCACCTTTCGGATGGATTCATCAAATAACAGAAAATTATTAACTAGAAACAAGAGACATGAAGAAATTGGCTAAGGAAGAATAAAGTGGCTGAAATCGGAGCACCATGCATCTAACCTTTAAAAAAGAGAAGAAGGGGAACGAACAGGAAGAAAAAAGAACGACATGGAATAATCTGTCAACTTATCAAGATACGGATAAAGAAAAACGCTTTATCTAATTCCGTTCAGAAGAAAAAAAAATGAATAGAGAACAATCGATGCTTAGTTTTGAACGTAGAAGGAAAACGAACTGTTAAGTAGGAACAGAAAACGGCAGGAATATTTTCCTGTACTGATCGAGATTTTGCAAAAGCATCGGGAGAGACTTTCTTTTTTCGAATATATTTTTGCTAAATTTAGATCACGTAATTAGACTAGGATGGAGAGAGGGGGCGTCCAAGCATGCAAGTTGCGAACAGGGTGCAACAATTTTACTGCGAGTAAAAGGAAACGATATTTTTCTGGTATTGTAAGACCGCCACCTGAACGTGTTGCCTCCGCCTGCTTCCTCCGCCCCAAAGGAAAGTTGGAATCACGTTTGCTCAAAGCAAGAAAAGGCACATAAACTTCCTCATTTCAATGTTTCAGCTTTTCTGACAAAGAGAATACGGCTGAAGTTTTTGGGGCATCATGAGTTCGACAGGCAAAGGACTTCTGTTTGGAGTACTTTTGAGAGAGAGAGAGAGAGAGAGAGAGAGAGAGAGAGAGAGAGAGTGAGTGGAAACGCAGAAACAATTCAGAATCCAATAAGTAGAGAGAGAGAGAGAGAGAGAGGAGAGAGAGAGAGAGAGAGAGAGCCCACAATAAACTTAAATCATTTATAATGGCTAAGCGGCCATGAAAGGCCAAGTTAACTATTGCCAAAAGTCATTTCTCCGTATCTGTATGAAGTAACTGGAATGCTACAGTCTGCTCATAACCAGACCAGTGTTATTAATGGGCTTGAATGGGTTGATTCAAATGGAATCAGCAGCCACATGTTAGCTTCTATGTAATAAATATTTCAAGACTTTTTTTCTATCTTAGCTAACTTTCATATATTTTTCGTTTGTTTTTGAGAATTTTTAATGACTTGCTTCCAATTCAGATGAATCAGTAAATCGACTATACGTGAAGTTTGGTTATTGCCGAGGGTCCAATAATAGGCAGCACTTGGTCAAGCCCTGTCCATCAGTTTCTTGAGAGAGAGAGGGAGAGAGAGTACAGATAGGCCCAGTGCAGGCCCGATGTAGCCTATGTCAGTCTGCAAAACAGAAGGCCAGCTTGGTCCTGGTTTCTTATAAGTGCGGCTTGCTTGGTACAAAACCAAGCCCACTCCCCAGCAGCCTGCTGATTAGCCTTAAATACGGCCTACATGTGGACTTCCAAACTTGTTGTCCACCTCCATGAAAGCTAACGAGATCAGCACCAATGGGCAATGGCTGCAGTGAAACCCACCTGCTTTTAGACATCAACCCAACATGCTAGCACTGTCCATGAAATTCTGTATACTAGATCTACATGGTGCTTTTACTTAACAATGGGAAAATGCTGCAATGATCCTAAACTTTGCCACCGACTTTGTGGCTCTGCGGCACAAAACTTTGCGGCTGATATTCCACCTAGTTCTAGGACCTACGCCCGCTTAGGTTGGGAATGTACAATAAGTGAGCTCAGTTGGAGCTCAAGCTAAACTTAGTAAACCGAGTTTGAGTTTGAGCTCGACTCGTTTAAGCTTGTGCAACATTTCATAATTCCAATATTTTTTTCTTTAAATGAAAAAGAAAACTGTAAAAATGGTGTTAAAATTAATCAAAATTACTGACACACCCCTAAAGATTAACAAACAAGGAAGATACCAGCCAAGTCGAGTTTAGACAAGTCAAGGTCATGTAATTTGAACTTGAGTCATTTATAACTCAAGTTTAAACCCAAGCTCGAGCTCAGTTTGTTTGTATTAAGCAAGTCAAGCTCGACTCTAGCTTACACGGATGAGTTTGAGTTGGGTCTGAGTTGACTCGACTCATTGTACGTCCCTCGCTTAATCTTATATGGAACTCGCTTAATCTTAGATAGAACTCTTAACTGGTGATTGACCTTATACCAGCTATTCTAACCCTTTAAAGCACCATAGATCATTCATTTTTGCAAATGCACCAACACCAATACATGTGGTCCGTATTGCAATTTATATATAATCTAAAACCTGGTGACCTGATTTCGATTCACTTAATTTCAATTCTTCAGGGCTGTGTGAAACAATCGAATCCTATGGATGCCTTGAACAACTCAATAAATGTTTGGTGGGTCAATCTTACGCAAGAGAGTCACATGCCTAAATCATGTGGCTTCCTTCTAACAAGGCTTTTGTTTGCAGTCATCAACGCAATAAAAAACGTTCGTCGTACATACATAAAAAGATTCTGCAGCATAATTTCGGAGCAGCAAAGCGAGGCCTGAACATGCCTAGTGAACGACAAGGACGATTTGATATCGATGACTCGCAAATGATGGTCATGTAGAGGCAGCAAGAAGATTAGATTGAAAAGATTTCTTCTGAAAGTTGGTATCAACTGGTTTAGGATGAAACATACATTTCAAAAGTCTGTATTTACTTACAGATGATGGTCACGTAGAAGAAGTAAGAGGATTGGATTGAAAGAGTTTTTCTGAAAGTTGGTATCAAATGGTTTACGATGAAACCTACATTTTAAAAGTCTGTATTTCCTGAACGATCGACAGCAGCCTGTGTCAACTGTTCAGGTACTTTCTGTGAACTAACAATTATTGTACCTTGCTGCATGCATGAACAAAATTCTGGTTCATCGATTCGTCTTTTAGCCTTTTTCTTTTTCTTTAATTTCCTTTCATGTTTCGAATAAGGCTTAACTTTTTATAGGGTAAATTTCTCTTAGTGCTGGCTCTTTACTCCCTTCTTTTAGCTACTTCAGACGAGTAAAAGAGGATGCCTGCCATTAAAAAGATAAAACTGTTGTCTAGATCTTATTGGTTCCGCTGTAACCAGTGCATTTTAATTTTTGCTTTTGGAATCTTGCATCAAAGTTGAGGAAATGAACGCCTTTAGACCTTTCGAGCTGTTGTAGAAGCAGATGAATTGCAGCCAGATTGGAGCAACATCCTGCGAACTTTCAACAAGCTTCGCTGCAAGTTGGGCAGCGAGATGAAGCATCATATTTCTTTCTATAATATGGTTACATCTTAGTTGAGTAATCATTCGATGATTTGGGCATGCGGAATCACATTTCATCGGCAATTGCACGAAACTCTGTCTTCCCGTCATCTCTTGCTTCCGTAACCTGTCTTTCCCTGTTCACAACCATGGTGTAGCTTAGAAAGAATAGGCCTACTGTTCAGCGGTAAACGCAGGAAGCCATGAACTTGGAAATTAGCTGTTTAAAACAACTCAACAAGAGATTTTCAACGAGAAAGATAATCTCGTTTCCTTTTTCACTCATTTTGTCAGTAATTTCAGAACTAAGAAGAAGAGCACCAGTCGTTGAAGCAAATGGTGGAGCCGAAACCTTGAAGGCTGTGCTCATTGTAAGATGTAAAACAGAGAGATAGAAGAGAAGGAAACAATTGCTGTGTTGATTGATAATAGTTCTCAGGTCTACAGCCTCCCTATTTATAACTACATGAGAAACAAAAGATAAGGAAACAAACAAACTACAAAGTAATCAAAATCCCACATAATTTGGGTCAATCGCGTGAATCCTGGAGTCCTCATTTTTTGCGATTGAGATAAGCAAATTAACTAACAAAACTCCCCCTAATTTGTTATCTTCACTTGATCTTGATAACACCAATTCTGTTGCGGAGTTCGAGAAATCGAATGCGTCCGAGTGGCTTTGTTAACAC